>SJYA01001204.1:368877-381258 GCA_006410615.1 Neotragus moschatus
TTCTAACTGTTGCTTCCTGACCTGCATATAGGTTTCTCAAGAGGCAGGTCAGATTTCTGGTATTCCCATCTCTTTCAGAATTTTCCAGTTTCTGGTGATCCAGACAGTCAAAGGCTTTGGCATAGTCAGTAAAGCATAAGTAGATGTTTTTCTGGAACTCTCTTGCTTCTTCGATGATCCAGCAGATGTTGGCAATTTGATCTCTGGTCCCTCTGCCTTTTCTAAAACCAGCTTGAACATCTGGAAGTTCACGGTTCACGTATTGCTGAAGCTTGGCTTGGAGAATTTTGAGCATTACTTTACTAGCATGTGAGATGAGTGCAATTGTGCGGTAGTTTGAACATTCTTTGGCACTGCCATTCTTCGGGACTGGAATGAAAACTGACCTTTTCCAGTCCTGTGGCCACTGCTGAGTTTTCCAAATTTGCTGGCATATTGACTGCAGCACTTTCACAGCATCATCTTTCAGGATTTGAAATAGCTCAACTGGAATTCCATCACCTCCACTAGCTTTGTTGTGAAACAGTAATCACAGGAAACTAGCCAATCTGATCACACGGACCACAGCCTTGTCTAATTCAGTGCCCTGCTTATAGTGTCCAGAGGAGCAGTGTGGACAACTGCCTAAGGGAAGATATTGAATTTCCAAGTAATTCCCCAGAACAGAAAGAACTTGAAGAAGGACCAAGTTACACTGATCACCGTGATAGGGTTTGTATCCAGAAATTTATATTTGGTTTTAGTTGTTTTTGCAGTTCATTACCGCATGTCGTTTAAATGCTAGAAAACCACTTAGAAGAGTTACATTGTTGAGTCATCTGTAATATTAGCTCCCTTGCCTCACCTTAAATTCTTATGTAGAGAAAATCAGGCATAGTATTTGGTGATGGGCCTGGGAAAGGAGAAGAGGAGGAGGAAAGGAAACTAGAGTAAGATCAAGCAGTATAAAGTGAGAGTGGAGAAGATCGAGCTGACTCACTCAAACCCTTGAGCAAGAGTGGATAGCTGAAATTATGGACAAAAACAATTCCTTAGTCAAACCTGCTACAGCTCCTGGGGGAAACTCAATAGGCAAGAATGAAAGGATTTATGTGTTGACAGAAAGTCTAAGCTCTTTAAGACAAAAGTCAACTAGAGTGTTGACACAAACAGAAGAGCGTGTTTGTGTGAGTATGAAGAGGAGGGAGGGTACTGAAAAAGTCTTTGCAGGGCAGTGATGGCCAGAATGACCAGAAAGGGCTCGCAATGGAAACAAGAATTTGGGAGTAGTCTCCAAGTTTGTTCACTAGTCTATTGAACTCATCACACTCCAACAGAAGCTAGGCTTCTAGATACTATCTGTGTCTGAGCTCAAGTATGGGTCACTGCAGATAGTGTGAGTCCTTTGGGTCCCTTTCCCCTTTTGGAGAAGAATGCAAAAAGGATCTGTAGCAAAAATATCTAGATCCTGCAACTCTTCTGATGCAAAAGCCAGGGAAGAGATGAAAAGGTCAGAAATAATCACAAGTTTATGTACCTAGAAGAAAAGTAAGAGGAGGGAGTTTATGTTGGTAAGGAGATAACATGCTCTGATTTGTATCTGGCAAATTTAATGAGTCTCAATTTGTGTGGTTTCTCTTTCCGACAAGTATGCACTGACTTTCTCACCCATTCTGTTGTCTGGCTGTAAGCATGAGGGAATAGTTACGATTGTTGTTGCCTAGGCCAACCAGATACTAATCCCCAGAAAAAGGGAAGCAGTACTCCATCTGCTAAAAGACTTTAGACATGAGCTTCTCAGCTACAGTATCTTTAGAACATTTCTTTTGTGAATCATTAAAATCCAAGACCAATCTATAAAATTAGCTTTTATTACCACATCAAAGTTGCCGGCTCACGAAGTTGGAAAACCTGGCAACTGTGTCCTGCCAACATTTCAGTTTTTAAGAGGAAACTTCAAACCTTCCAATTTCTCATTATTTGTACAATCACTATGGCCCTCAAAGATCATTAATATCAACTTCACAACCTCATTTCCTGTCCTAAAGAGATATTGTCTTACAGGCCTCTCTTTGGCCATCACTAGTACTGATGCTTATATTTATATAGCTCTATTAAAATATTAGCTTGGTGCATGTGCATTGATTTTAGATCTGCACAGCATCATTTAGCAGAAGCCGTCTAACAAGAGAGATGAGTAATGTCCCAATTTAAAAATCAGAATTCTGAGATTCAGTTGTGATCCAGTGGCCCCGCAAGACCACTTGGAGGTAGCATAACTAGATCTGAAATTGGTTTTTTGATCCCTAGACTGATGGTTTTTTTCACTTTACCACTTTTGGACCCAACTCCAAAGCTCAAGAACCATTAAAAGTGTAAAGACAAAGGCAGTGTTATATCTCTCTGGAAGAAGATGCACGGTTCCCAAATTAACTCAGATGTAATGGAGGAAAACTTCCACTCATCCTAGAGGTGAGGAAGCTTTTACACTTCATCCAGAGAGATTGAAAAACACTAGACTTCACTAACAGCTCTTCATAACTTCTACACAAATCATGTGAGCCTGTTTCTAAGAATACTTATATCTACCTGTCACACTTGATTTCCTCCTCTCAGAGTAGAGTGGCTTTCTTTCGTAATCCTCAAATCACTTTGCTTCCCACTCTTAGAAGTCATGAGCAGGGCAGTTATAGCCTCGTGACATAACTTAAGGCTGAGAACCACAGGACAGTGATGTACATCTTAACAGTTTCATGAATACTGTTCTTGGGCCTGGGAATCTTATTGACCTGAAAATATCATTTAAGAATAGCTGACAGTCTTAATTTGACCTCCTTATTCTTATCCTATTATGAAAACTTCATGCAACAACAACAAATTCTAGGGACTGGCCAGTAAGATGAATTTTACAAAGCTGAGTCTGGGGTCCCTAAGGAGGAGAANACTGTTCTTGGGCCTGGGAATCTTATTGACCTGAAAATATCATTTAAGAATAGCTGACAGTCTTAATTTGACCTCCTTATTCTTATCCTATTATGAAAACTTCATGCAACAACAACAAATTCTAGGGACTGGCCAGTAAGATGAATTTTACAAAGCTGAGTCTGGGGTCCCTAAGGAGGAGAAAGGGGTCTGGGGCTCTCAAGGAGGAGATAGGGGTCTGGAACTCTCAAGGAGGAGGAAAGGACAAACTTTTTCTTTACATTCCTTAGTAAGGATTATATAACAATAGTGTATCCTGTTTGAGGACAAGTTTCTCCTTTCTAAAAACCTTCTGACTAATCCTGTTATCTTAAAATGTATATTATGGGAGTGGGTCTAGTAAGATCTTTACAACCTTGAGACATTATTTTGATTTATTGTAATAACCAGTTAAAAAGTATATAATTCCTTTGCTAAGACTAGGGATGGGGAGCAATCTTCATCCCCCTTCTGCTATGTCAGAAGCTTTCTCTGTCCCTTTTTATATTTTAATAAAACTCTGCTATATAAAAGCTCTTGAGTGATCAAGGCCTGGTCCCTGGTACGGAAGCTAAATCTTCTTTTTTGGAGATCACAAATCTGACACCATTCATCAGAAGTTATCAGTGTCTTTAGCACATCTTTTATGTTTGAGGTGAGCTTTAAATTGATATGTAGATTGACCTCAAAGCAGATTATAAACTATTGTAGTTCTTCTCATACACTTTACTACACTTCCTGTTGTGCTCCTGTCTCTATTCCTCCCTATCCATGCCAGTTCTTCCCCAGAGTGAGACAGTTAAAACTGTCTTTATAACCTCAGAGCAATGATCAGAACCATCTTAGATTTCATAAACTACCAGTTGAAAAGCAAAAAATATAGACAAGAGCTTGTATGTAGACATATAGATCCTAAACACATTTAAAAATCATTTTCTTCTTTGTTTCCCAATCTCTTGCATTTTTGGAATTGGTCCAAACTTCTTTTTTGAATACCTTGATCTTTAAGTCCTCAAATAAGACTAAAACATGTCTTGCTTCAATCTGTTGCTATTTCCTTTTTCATGACATTATAAGAATCAACTAAAATTTCAAGAGTCCAGAATGTTGCAGCTGAAGAAGCACTTTCATATTTGAAGAAAGCATAATAAAATTCTTTCTCCATATGCTACCTTTTCAACAGGGCTATTTTTTTCACCCTTAAAAGTTTATAGTGTCAGAATTCCTCAAAGAAATTAAGAGTTAAGAATTAAATCCAGAATAATCATATAACCACATTCCAGAGGAATTACGTCTTGTCCAGATTCCACTCTAAGGACTCTGGATTCTCCCAACACCCAATTCTGTGCCATAGACTTAGACCAAGCTTAACAGAATCACTGTTCAAAAAGGACACACGTTTCTATTTTCATCCAATTAAACATGTGGTCTGAGATGCATATTGGAGAGCAGGGCTTTTTTCCCCCCCTTATGATATTTAAAATTTTCTTGATACCATCTGGAAGCAGGTTTTCTTTAACAATGTCAGTCTAGCCTCACATTTCTCTAGTTCTTGCTTGCTTTCTAGCTGTCATCCAGTATTTCTTGGTGGTGGGTTAGAGGCACACTTTTCCTGCTGCATACCTCCATTTGGTGAGCTCTTCTTCAGCTCTTTCCTCTTTCATTTTTTTACGGTAAAGTAGCTTTGACTGGTAGTCAGGACAAATTTGTTATTGTAAAAGAGGTGTAGAGGAGGCGCTGACGCAGAGACAAGCATATGAAGCCCCAGGTATACAGGCTGACTGTGGACTCATTCAACATCGGTGTGCTCTTTGTCTATAAAATTAGCTCATTAGAAGGCTTTTATCTTGAAGGTCTAATACCTCTAATTAGCATAACTTTGAAGTCTTCTTCTATGAAGCTGTCCAAGTAAGTGATTCTCAGTCTTTGCATGTCATCTTTCATCCATGACTTTGTTAAGCAAGCTGACTTAAATTTAGTCATAATTACAGAACTTTGGGGGGTTATGGCAAGATACTTTGCTATTTCTACTATCCAAAAGAACTGAGCTCTTTTAGAAGGAATGAATGTCAATGGTCATTACAACTGTTATCACTGGTGTTCCCTGGATATCCCACATCATATGGCACTGGAAGTTATGAAATTAGCTTCAAGAAAATTAATTCTGACCTTTTGGGAGAATTCTATTGGTTTGTATATGGGCTTGCCTGTCTCTGAATTCAGGGCACACACATTTCTACACATAAGCATTCAATCAGGAGCCTTGGGGCAAGTTTGGCATGGGATTTTGGTCTCTGCTTCTTTCTATATGGTTTTAATCCAGAGCACCGTTTCTTTCTTATCTGCTGTCATCTCTGGGGCTGGAACAGCTAACCTCAATTAGAAGTACAAGACTCTCCCCATCTTGGTACCCACTGCTGAAGCATGGAACATATTTCATATAGAAATAAAGTAAATGAGGTGTGTGTGTGTGCTTGGAATAATGCTATTATTGCTTTCCATCACTTGGAATTAGGCCCTTTGTGGATGAGTCCAGGACTCAAGCCTCCAGTCATTATATGCCTGTGAGACTATACCAACTTAAAAAAAAAAAAAAAAGTTGGGGATGTAACTCATTTATACAGATATAAATCAGGCTCTGGTCAAAACAGAATGTAAGTTCTCATTATTGGTTGTACTGGAATTACCCAACCATGAAATTCTCCTGTGCCAACCTAAACCTTAGTATTTAGAACTGGAAATAATTGCCTTGACATTACTCACCAAGGTTAAAATAAGTATTACACTCATTTCAGCGTTTAGTACAAGAACTGGGTAATACAAGAAAAAATTACTGCAACTTTAGTGAGAAGCAATTGAAGTTACGAGGAGGAGGAAACAGCTCCCTCACTGGGGGGAGTTAGATTTGAAACTCTTGTGCTGTAATTTCAGCCTCAGTCAGCCTACTTGACAATTTTGTAGACAAATTCCTTTCAGTTTTGCATCTTTTATCATCTAGTTATTAACAGAGGAAAAGGCAGATTTTTAAAAATTATCTTCTAGAATTTATGGAAATAGTAGTCTATTCATTATTTTCCTGTTTCCTGCTGTGGTCCCTATTTACCTTAACCAATACATTGAAGAGGGAAAAAAAAAAAATCTAGGTAGGATTTTCCAAAAGCAATTTTTCACCATAAAGGTTGAAGAGACAACCTCATGAAAAGTCCATCCCCTAGAAAGAGAATAGTTCTATTCATTAATTTTCTATTTATTGAATGCCAGCCCTGGATCTGGGATACAAAGTCAGACCTGGCCCCACCAATCCTGTGGGTGGGAGAGGTACGATTACACAGTAAAACAAGAGCTGGTAAAGGAGTTTCACCATATGCACAGAATGAGTGCATATAGCCAGTCATCTGACCTGGCCTGGGGACCTAGAAGTATCTTTGAGGAAGCTGGAATCTCTAGGAAGGACAGGGGAGAAGGGTAATAATGGGAAGAAATTCTACAGTGGGGTACAAAATTTAGTGTGAGGGAAGAGACCCCAGAGGGGAGAGTGAAGGAAGTATGAGTACACAGAGGAAGTAGGTAGTAGTGGAAAAAGCCAGGAAACCTCATATCTGATTTAAACTTTATTCTAATACAAATGTGTATGTTCAGTCGTTCAGTTATATCTAGCTCTTTATGACTTCATGGACTGTAGCCCTCCAGACTCCTCTATTCATGGATTTTTCCAAGGAGGAATACCGGGAGGACTGCCCTTTTTTACTCCAGGGAATCTTCCCAACCCAGGGATCAAACCTGCATCTTCTGCATTGGCAGGCAGATTCTTTACCACTGCCTCCTTATACAAATGGAAAGACTTCCCTGGTCACTCAGTTGGTAAAGAATAGTACTGCAATGCAGGAGACCTGAGTTCAATCCCCAGATCATGAAGATCTTCTGGAGAAAGATATGGCAACCCACTCCAGTATTCTTGCCTGGGAAGTCCCATGGACAGAGGAGCCTGGTGGCTACAGTCCAGGGGGTTGCAAGAGTTGGACATGACTTAGTGACTAAACCTACCTATCTTTGTGGGGATATTTGGTAACCTGATTGCATTTTCAGTGCCATCTCTGGGTGGAGAATGGAAAAGAGAGACAAAGGCCAGAGAAAAAGAGACTTTTATAAAGAGTGGTACTAGAGAGAGATAAAATGGAAAAATTCCAAATATGTTTTGTAAATAAACTCAATGTTATTAGGGAGTGGGTTTAANAAAAAAAAAAATCTAGGTAGGATTTTCCAAAAGCAATTTTTCACCATAAAGGTTGAAGAGACAACCTCATGAAAAGTCCATCCCCTAGAAAGAGAATAGTTCTATTCATTAATTTTCTATTTATTGAATGCCAGCCCTGGATCTGGGATACAAAGTCAGACCTGGCCCCACCAATCCTGTGGGTGGGAGAGGTACGATTACACAGTAAAACAAGAGCTGGTAAAGGAGTTTCACCATATGCACAGAATGAGTGCATATAGCCAGTCATCTGACCTGGCCTGGGGACCTAGAAGTATCTTTGAGGAAGCTGGAATCTCTAGGAAGGACAGGGGAGAAGGGTAATAATGGGAAGAAATTCTACAGTGGGGTACAAAATTTAGTGTGAGGGAAGAGACCCCAGAGGGGAGAGTGAAGGAAGTATGAGTACACAGAGGAAGTAGGTAGTAGTGGAAAAAGCCAGGAAACCTCATATCTGATTTAAACTTTATTCTAATACAAATGTGTATGTTCAGTCGTTCAGTTATATCTAGCTCTTTATGACTTCATGGACTGTAGCCCTCCAGACTCCTCTATTCATGGATTTTTCCAAGGAGGAATACCGGGTGGACTGCCCTTTTTTACTCCAGGGAATCTTCCCAACCCAGGGATCAAACCTGCATCTTCTGCATTGGCAGGCAGATTCTTTACCACTGCCTCCTTATACAAATGGAAAGACTTCCCTGGTCACTCAGTTGGTAAAGAATCGTACTGCAATGCAGGAGACCTGAGTTCAATCCCCAGATCATGAAGATCTTCTGGAGAAAGATATGGCAACCCACTCCAGTATTCTTGCCTGGGAAGTCCCATGGACAGAGGAGCCTGGTGGCTACAGTCCAGGGGGTTGCAAGAGTTGGACATGACTTAGTGACTAAACCTACCTATCTTTGTGGGGATATTTGGTAACCTGATTGCATTTTCAGTGCCATCTCTGGGTGGAGAATGGAAAAGAGAGACAAAGGCCAGAGAAAAAGAGACTTTTATAAAGAGTGGTACTAGAGAGAGATAAAATGGAAAAATTCCAAATATGTTTTGTAAATAAACTCAATGTTATTAGGGAGTGGGTTTAATATAAAAGGCAAAGTAATTTATGTGTTTTGGATTTTAGATTTGGATGGATGGTAGTGCCACGGGTATAGAAAATAAAGGTTTGTGGTTTGTGGATGGGAAATTGCCATGACTTCTGTTTTAGGTGTGTTGAAGTTTAGGTACCTTTGAGACGTGGCAGGAGATATAGCAGGTTTTTAAATGTAATAAAGGTGATTCAGATGTATAGAGAACATTTGGCTTCTTTATTTTCTATGATTGATTATTTCTTCCTCATAAACTTCCCCCTCCCCTGGTAACAGAAGTGCTGGAGGATTTTAACTTGACAATTAATGTATTTCCAGTTCTATTCTGGTTGAAATTGTATCTTTTCTTTTCTTCAATAACTTTGAGGTAAATTTAGTCTCAGATTTCTGCTCCTCTTCCTATGCTTTCTAATATGGTGCCTGGGTATAGTGTTCAGAGGGGTTTATGTGGGGACCCAATGTGGGTAAGAAAACTGACAGTTGAAAAAAAGCAAAATGACTTGCCTAGGGCCACACCACTTGTAAGTGGTAGATCAGGAGAGGAACCCTGTCTCCTGACATCTCATTTACCATACATTTTGCTGCGCAGTAATATTTCCTGCAACTTAAACCACAGAAGCATTCACCCTTGAGTGCTGTGATCCATTTCTAGAATTTATTTAAAGGACAAAAAAAGCAGGACAAATAGTTGTTTTGGCTCACTTAGCAGATTAGATATCCAGGAATGCCAAAAGCATATATATTTATTTACTCACAGGTAGCAAAAACACCATAAAATTCTTTTTGTGGTGGTTCAGTCAACATAATTTTTTTTCCTGTTCTTGTAAAATGTGCATTGATTCGAAATTATTGTGAAAAAAAGGCTACCACTCAAACTGAGGGTCTGAATAGGCAAGATGTATGAACCCCCAAGTACCTGTTGTGGTCCTGTAAAAATGTATGTCCTCCCTTTATTTATTTTTTAAAGATTTATTCCACACAGAAATGGAAACTCTCTCCTGTGGTTATGTTGGTGATATTCAGCTGGTAAATGAGCTAAAAAGAGAGAAGGCACATAATCTTAAGTGTTTTGGAATATAAGAATCAGATATCACATCCTATGTGTGATAGGAAGTTGTATTTTTAAATATTAGTGAATAAATCTAACTTTCCTTTATCTCTTTGCTATATCCTACTTACTCAAATTTGCTTGGGCTATGGATTGGGATTAAAATCCCTGAATTAAATAGTAAAGCACTAACATTTCTCATATCTAAGTGTATATGCATAGAACATGCATGGAATGATGATTTTTAATTTATTGAATTTATTTTTATTAGTATTGAATCATGACATCTTTACAAACTACTTCAGCTGTACTCTTTAAAAAGATGCACTTTCTTTTCTGGGGCTCCTTGGAAGTGAAAGCTTCTCTGGGAAACCCCAAATTTCCAGACTGTGAAACATTCAGTACCAATAATTGTTACTCCTGATAGGGGAGAAAATTTTCTCCAGCAACTAAAAGAATAATGTTCCAGGCTTTTATTTTATTCTTACATATCTGTTTGATTTTTTATCTTTTCAATTAGTTAATATATTTTTATTGGAGGATAATTACAATAATGCAATGGTTTTCCCCTATATCAGCGTGAATTAGCCACAGGTATACATGTTTCCCCCGATCCTGAACCCCCTCCCCACCCTATCCCTCTGAGTTGTCCCAGAGCACCAACTTTGGGTGCCTTGCTTCAAGCGTCGAACTTGCACTGGTCATCTGTTTTACATATGGTAATGTACATGTTTCAATGCTACTCTCTCAAATAATCCCACCCTCACCTTCTCCCACTGAATCCAAAAGTCTTTTATTTACATCTGTGTGTCCTTTGTTGCCCCACATGTAAGATCATTGGTATCATCTTTCTAAATTCTATATATATGCATTAATATATGGTATTTGTGTTTCTCTTTCTGACTTACTTCACTCTGTATAATAGGCTCTAGGTTCATCCAGCTCATTAGAACTGACTCAAATGTGTTCCTTTTTATAGCTAAGTAATATTCCATTGTGTATATATATATATATATATATNTCTCTAAACAAGATATAAATGGAGAATTGAGTATGTGTCTGAGAGAGAACATGCACACACACACACACACACACACACACACACACGTGTCCTGCTGTACTACATGAACATTCTTTACTAGTAGGTAGAATGAGGCTATAACCGTCATGACAAGGTTTGTAGATTCTGGAAGAAAATCCATAATATATCTGTAAAACTTCTCATCACAGATTAGAAAATACCTAAAATTAGAGACTCGAGTCCTTGAGCAAAAAAAAAGAGAGCTCTGGCCTGGTAGATGCAGTCAATTCAAGCATGAGGCCCACAGACCTAAGAGTCTAAAACGGCCTTACCAGTCTTCTAGTCTAATTTTACCTGACACTGAACTCCATTGTATCAATCTGTGGGGAGTAGTGTCCTATTCTGTGAAAAATATCCATCCATGTCCATCCATCCATTTATCCATCTCTTCACCCTACCACCTATTCATTCATCCATTTATTTAGTGAATATTTTTTAAAATCTCTTTTACCCAGTCCACATGTCAGATATTGTTTCTTACCTTTTAGTAACAAACCTATTCTCTTTATTCAGTTTGGATTTTCCCATTAAGATGCATTTCTGTGAGATTTGGAAGGCAGGAGGGGAGAAGGAGAAAGCATTATTTTCTGTGACAGAAAGTCAGAGGCACTAGCAGATGGAAGAGGAAACTGGATTTCACCAGCATTTTCTTGAGCATCATCCATTTTTGTACCACAAACAGTTGAGATTTTTGGTAGCAGCTTCCCTGAATTTCTGGTACTTCTAGACTCCTCAAGCCAGCAGATACCTCCCTGATCTTAGCCCACCAGCCATCCCAGTGGATGGCTAAGCTTCTAATTCCCTATATTAAATTTACTACTGTTTAAATACATACAATGGTTTCTCCTCCTGAAAAGTCCTGAAAGATATAGCTGAACACCAGGCAATGAACAAAAAAATATAAAGCTGAATCCACCTGCTCCATCTCAGAAGACTTTCCTTCTACTGAGTAGCATCCTATTTCTCTCGTGTGTTAGTTTTTTTTCCTGCCCTAGGCAGGAACACATAAAATATCTTGTTCATTCATTAATGTCTTGTTTCTCATTAGCCTTCCTGAGAGGAGGTGTCCACAAGAAAGAGAGAGAAAGGTAGGGTCGTAGATGTAGGAATAAGCATATAAAGACAAAGCTAATGCTTTTATGGTTTTCATGACTCTTAGTACATAGAAGTTACAGTCTGTCCTTGGAGAGGCATGGACAAATACCACTGGCTTCAGTGAAAGTCATGTATTTTTTGCAGAACGAGGGATCAGGAGAGAAGATCTTAGAAAGCCTCCCACATTAGTGTGATGGATCTAGAAAAGTCTTCTTCTAGTGACATGGGCATGCAAAGCCCCTCACTTTCGCCTCTAACAATCACTAAGGAGGTAACTACAGGTATATGTTCATCCTCTAAAATCTTCTCTCTCCTTTACTAATTTGCTAATAAGGAAAGATACTGTGAATTCAAAAGGGGCCTTTGCATTCCACAGAACTATCCCACAGCTGAGCCATGAACCAACCTTGAGCTTGACTCCTCTGGTCTTCTTAAGCTGCTCGAAAGCTTTGTGAGCATGAGCTGCCTTGGTCATTTTTCACAGTGTCCAGCTCTTGGCAGTGTGCTTAAAGAGAGGAGAATTGGAATTAGAGGATAAAATTCTATAAGAATTAAAAAAATTCTTTAAAGCATAAAGTTATGTTCAAGGAGGCTCTGAATCCTCTATCAATATTTATTCTTTCAGAGTAAAGTAATATTTACTTAACACTTAGATTTTCAACACCACAGTTCAAAAGCATCAATTCTCTGGCGCTCAGCCTTCTACATAGTCCAACTCTCACAACCATATATGACCACTGGAAAAACCCATAGCCTTGACTAGATGGACCTTAGTTGGCAAAGTAATATCTCTGCTTTTGAATATGCTATCTAGGTTCATCATAACTTTTCTTCCAAGGAGTAAGTGTCTTTTAATTTCATGGCTACAGTCACC
>SJYA01001204.1:386221-408583 GCA_006410615.1 Neotragus moschatus
TGAGAGAGTTGGACTTTGAAGAAGGTTGAGCACTGAAGAATTGATGCTTTTGAACTGTGGTGTTGGAGAAGACTCTTGAGAGTCACTTGGATTGCGAGGAGATCCAATGAGTCCCTCCTAAAGGAGATCAGTCCTGAGTCTTTGGAAGGACTGATGTTGAAGCTGAAACTCCAGTACTTTGGCCACCTGATGTGAAGAGCTGACTCATTGGAAAAGACCCTGATGCTGGGAAAGGTTGAGGGCAGGAGGAGAAGGGGATGACAGAGGATGAGATGACTGGATGGCATCACCAACTCAATGGACGTGAGTTTGGGTAAACTCCAGTAGTTGGTGATGGACAGGGAGGCCTGACATGCTGTGGTTCATGGGGTCACAAAGAGTCAGACACAACTGAGCGACTGAACTGATACTGATGCTGAAGACACTTTTGATTGCTACAGTCGGGTGGAAAGAGGGAGTAGAATCTAGTGGGTAGAGTTTAGGCTGCTGCAAATAGTCCTACAGTGCTTCCTAGAACAAAGAATTACATGGCCCCATGTGTCAGAGGTGCTGAGGTTGAAAAACACTGAGATGGGATGATGTGGGAGTTGACTGCTGGAAGTGGAAAAAATAGTTAAGACCCCACTGAAAATAAAGAGGATCTCAACAGAGTGGTGGCCATAAAAAAACAAAAACAGAGGTAGCGATACCAAATGGAGTCAGCAAAAAAAAAAAAAAAAAGCAACAAATTGCCTGTGGTGAGGAAAAAGGAAAGAATAGAAAGAGAATCCAAGACTTTGAACTGATTTTTGTTGGAGAATGTTTAGGATCTTCACAGAAATGAAGGAGTCAGTGAGAAGAACTGGAAAAAAGCAATATATCCTTTTGGCTAATGACACAGAATTCAAATAATGTAAATCTAGTTTCAAATCCCAACTTTTTCATTTACTAATTAGTATAATAATAATTTCTCATTAGTGTCAGGTCACATTAAAAATCAGATCATGTCCATAGAGCACATTGTCAAGCGTATAGTTTTACCCCATAAATGGAGCTATAATTTTGTTACTGCCTCTGTTGTTAAACATTGTTGTCCAGCCTGGAGAGATGTCAAATGCTGTTTGACAAAAATCTTAACCACATACCTGCCTTTCACTGAAACCAGTTCCCAGATAAGTCAAAGCTGTTGGTTTCAGTGATTTGGAAAATATTTTGACAGATCTGTTGTGTTACATGAAAATTCTACCATGTTCTTGGACTGTAGCAACAAAATGGAAGTGGTCTTAGTGGTTTGTCTGTGGATTCTGGTGTAATTCTTGGCAATGACAAATCTAACTGAAGAAATGAAAATCAGGGGCTGTTGGAGAGACTTGAGATTACACTTGAATGGCCTAATGATGAAAGAAGACTGATTAAATTCATGGGCATTAAGTACTTGCTCTAAACAAACACATTGACAAAAACACCACTCACCGTTAATAACAAGGTATAACAATTTAATCATAAATATTTTGTGATGGTCAATGAGAAAGACAGCACTTAAAATCATATGAAAAGTAATTGGACTTGACTTTACTGTTTTAAAATATAATGTACTTGAAAGTTTTTCTTTGTAAAAATTTTGCTATATTAAAATATATTGTTATGTTAAAATCACCTGTTATTTGAAATATGTGTTTTTCTCTTGCTAGTTGACTATTATTTTTCAAGAAAAAATGTGTTCTCATTTTCTTTTTAAATTTTTTATTGACATGTGAGATTTACAATGTTGTGCTTATTTCTGCTGTACACCAAAGTGACTCAGTTATACACATATACACATTCTTTTGTATATTGTTTTCCTTTATTCCTTTTTTTTTCTAATTTGAAGAGATTGGATTAATTCCCTATACTATGTAATATGACCTTGTTGTTTATCCATTCTAAATGTAATAGTTTGCATCTACTAACCCCAAACTCCCAGTTCACCCCCCACTTTCCCTTGACAACTACAAGTCTGTTCTCTCTCTGTGTGAGTCTGTTTCTGTTTTGTAGATAGGTTCATTTGTGCCATATTTTAGATTCCACATATATGTCATATCATATGGTATTTGTCTTTCTCTTTCTGACTTACTTCACTTAGTACGATAATCTCTAGTTGTATCCATGTTGCTGCAAATAGCATTATTTCATTTTTTATGGCTGAATAGTATTCCATTGCATGTATGTACAACATCTCTTCTTTATCCACTCATCTGTCAGTGGACATTTAGGTTGTTTCAGTGTCTTGGCTATTGTGAATAGTGCTGCTGTGAACATAGCTGTGCGTGTATTTTTTTGAATTATAGTTTGTCCCAGATATATCCCCAAGAACAGGATTGTGGATCATATGGTAGTCCTACTTTTAGTTTTCTGAGGTACCTCCATATTGTTTTCCATAGNGTTGTTTCAGTGTCTTGGCTATTGTGAATAGTGCTGCTGTGAACATAGCTGTGCGTGTATTTTTTTGAATTATAGTTTGTCCCAGATATATCCCCAAGAACAGGATTGTGGATCATATGGTAGTCCTACTTTTAGTTTTCTGAGGTACCTCCATATTGTTTTCCATAGTGGCTGCACCAACTTACATTCCCACAAACAGTTTAGGAGGGTTCCCTTTTCTCAACAACCTCTTCAGCATTTGTTATTTATAGACTTTTTAATGATGACCATTCTGAATGGTGTGAGGTGGTACCTCATGGTAGTTTTTATTTGCATTTCTCTGATAATTAGGATTTCCCAGGTGGCACAGTGGGTAAAATATCCAGCTGCAATGCAGGACACACAGGAGATGTAGGTTCATTTCCTGTATTGTGAAGATCCTCTAGAGGAAAAAATGCAACCCACTCCAGTATTCTTACCTGGACAATCCCATGGACAGAGGAAACTGACAGGCTATAGTCCATTTGCCTATTGGTCATCTGTATGATTTATTTGGAGCAATGTCTCTAAATGTCTTCTGCCCAGTTTTCAATTGGGTTTTGATATTGTTATGGTTGAGTTGCATGAGCTATTTGCATATTTTGGAGTTGTATGAACTATTTGTATATTTTGGAGATTAAACTCTTGTCTGTCACATCATTTGCAAATATTTTCTCCCATTCTGTAGATTGCTTTTTCTTTTATTTTTTTATGATTTCCTTTGCTGTACAAAGGCTCGTAAGTTTGAATAGGTCTCATTTGTTTATTTTTGTTCTTATTACTATTGCCTTGGTACACTGACCTAAGAAAATATTAGTACAATATATGTCAGAGAATATTTTGCTCTTCTCTAGGAGTTCTTCACTTTCTGCCATAAGAGTGGTGTCATCTGCATATCTGAGGTTAGAGATCGGCCCTGGGATTTCTTAGGAAGGAATGATGCTAAAGCTGAAACTCCAGTACTTTGGCCACCTCATGCGAAGAGTTGACTCACTGGAAAAGACTCTGATGCTGGGAGGGATTGGGGGCAGGAGGAGAAGGGGACGACTGAAGATGAGATGGCTGGATGGCATCACTGATTCGATGGGCGTGAGTCCGAGTGAAATTCGGGAGTGGGTGATGGACAGGGAGGCCTGGCCTGCTGCGATTCATGGGGTCGCAAAGAGTCGGACACGACTGAGCGACTGAACTGAACTGAACTGAACTAGGAGTTCTATGGTGTCATGTCTTTTATATATGCCTTTTGCACAATATGTTTGAAATGAAGAATATGGAAACTTCTAGATTATACCTTTGAGGGTTTTATAGATGCCCCATCACAGTGACCTGTGAATAGTAGAGGTGTTTTCAGCAGATATAATGATTATGATAATATTCAGACTTCTAAGAGTGTTTGGATTCAATGGGCTTTTTTTTTTTTTTCCAAAATCTGAATTTGTTCCATTATATTGATGGCAAATTCTCTGTCATCATTTGCCAAGATTTTATGCATGTTGGTTGTATTGTAGAGTGTCTTTATATTAATATTTTAGGGGACTTCCCTAGTGGTTCAGTTGGTAAAGAATCTGCAATGCAGGGGACCTTGGTTTCATCCCTGGCTTGTAAAGATCCCCTGGAGAAGCGAAAAGCAAACCACTCCAGTATTCTTGCCTGGAGAATTCCATGGATAGAGGAGTGTCTATGTTGGGCTACTGTCTGTGGGTTTGCAAAGAGTTGGACACAACGGAGCAACTAACTGGAGAAGGAAATGGCAACCTACTCCAGTATTCTTGCCTGGAGAATCCCAGGGACAGAGGAGCTTAGTGGGCTGCCTTCTATGGGGTCGCATAGAGTCGGACATGACTGAAGCAACTTAGCAGCAGCAGAGCAACTAACACTTTCACTTTCACACAAAAATGGATGTTTAGTATATTAAAACAGGGGAATTATCAAAGAAGAAAATAGCCAGAAGAAAAGAAATAGGTGAGATAGAGCATCAATGCTCACAAGAAGTGCTTTGTAGAGGGAAAGAGTAGGTAAAGGAAACAAATACCTGAGTGGTTGTATACAAGCTCTTATTCTCTTGAAGACAGACCAGGTTCTTCTCAAGGTGTTGAGGACACTCCACAGATCCTTTCAGTTTTTCTAAGATCAATGTCCCCTCTTCATTTTCATCATCTCTTAGTAGTTATTGTGATATATGTGTGTGTAACTGTTTATAGGTACCCACTGCTTTCTGAAAGTTCACTTTATGCCACTTGTGTGCATGCTAAGCTGTTTCAGTCATATCTGACTCTTTGCAACTCAAAAGACTGTAGCCTGCCAGTCTCCTCTGTCCGTGGGATTTTCCAGGCAAGAATACTGGAGTGGGGTGCCATGCCCTTCTCCAGCGGATCTTCTCGACCCAGGGATTGAACCCATCTCTCTTACATCTCCTGCATTGGCAGGCATGTTCTTTACTATTAGTGCCACCTGGCACTAGTGCCCTATGCCCCGTGGCTTTTAACAAAGACCTATGTTAGTACCCATTTTTGATATCCAAAAGCTAGCCAAAGGAAATTTTCACTTTATGAAAAAAAGGCAAACGTGAAAATAGCATTCAGTCCTTGTTTTGCAGGTAGTCATTATAGAGGCAGTACACACCCAAAGCTTCTTTCCGGAACTACACTTAGCATCTCAGCCTTAAGCCACCCCAGCTTTGAACTGTGTCTGTGAGCATCTGTGCTTTATCTCGATTTATTTTATGCATCTGTTAGCAGAATGGATCCTAAGGTAATTGAGTCTTTGCTTTACACCATTTCAGCTTACGAAAGGATTCATAGGAATGCTCTACTTTTGGAAAGCAGGGAAAACCTGTAATTCTTTAATGTTTAATTGAGCACAGAGAGTTCTTGGAAAGGTATGACTTGAAGTCATGACTAAATTAGTAGTTTTCTCATCTTTTTCACAGTTACAGAAAAATGTATAAACAAACAGAGATACTTTTTTTTCCCCGCATAAACAATCCTTAACCATGGAACTAACGTTTGCCAAAGAAGACTCTTACTGAGAATTTGGGAAATATTGTTCAGCCATTTCTTCCTAAAAATCTTCTACAGAAGGTGACACATTCTCTTTGTTACAAAACACCATTTCTTTGCAAAGCCAATGATGCATTCAATACTGTGCACAATGTGACACATAATATATAGTCAATCAATTTTTTAACAAATTAATTAATTCAAAATTAGGCTTGTAGAGTTGTCAAGGCAGGCATCCCCCAATATTTTAAGCCCCCCATGAAAACAGTTCTCAGTTGTATACTCACATAGTTGAGAATCTAAATATGCATATGTATGCACATTTATGCATATGTATTCCTATAGTTATATGGATGCACACACATATTCTGGACTTTTTTTGAAAGCTTTATGTGTGATGATATACTGTATATAAAGTGTGTCTTTATGTTGCTACCCATTCAAGGCATGTATATTGACTGTACATATNCAAAGAGTCAGACACGACTGATCAATTCAACTGAACTGAACTGAACTGAAAATATTGGTGGAAATGAAAACAGCAACAAGATGCATCATCATAGAATTCACAGCATTTCTGGCACTGAAGAAAAAATTTGAGAAGCCATCAGCAAGAATAACACAAGTTACATGGGAAAGACTAAGAATCAAAATAGTCATATTTCTCAATAATTAGGAGCTCAAAGGAAATGAAGATATAGTTCAAAATTCTGAGGAGAAAATTATTTCTAAAGTAGAATTCCTGTCTCTTATACACATCTTTCAGTTTTTTCAGTGGTAAATCACATCATGGGGAAAAAGCTGAAAGTGGGAAATGCCCTTGCTAATAAGCTAGCTTTCACAAGCAAAGTCAGGCTGCTGAGACTCTTTCTCCTGACATACTGCTTTTGCAAATACGTTTCCTACAGCTTCTCACCTTGGCTGATACAGCCCAAACACTGATAATTTTAAATATCCTAAAATCATTGAAGATGTAAATTTGAAGGGTCCACAGAGCCCTAGTTTTAGTAGCAACATAACATTAAGCAAATAGATTGAATAGATGGTATATTTTGTCTTCAATACAAGCATAGAGAAAAGTGTGTGTATGGCTATGTTAATGTTATTCTAGTTCATACTTCAAGAAAACCAAGTTGTAAAAGGCTCATGTTAAGTGACCCCCTAGTGATTCATTTCTTAAACTAATCATTTAGCATAATAAAATTGTCACTGCTGATAATTTGCTACAAGTTTTCATGCCATTTCAAAACCATGTTACTATGATAGATATTACTATCTTGATTTCATAGATGATTAAACTAAAGCTGAGGAATGTTAGAAATTACCTAAGCTCACTCAAGTAGTAAGAGGCAGGGATAGCATTTAATAAATATTTTTAATGAACCAATGAATGAAATAATAAAGTTGTTGAGTTTATTTTAGTTTTAAGCCTAATATCCTTTGGGTGCATTATATTGATAATAAATGATATAACTTCCCTTTCTTATGCTAATAACAGGAAAAGGAATTGCCAATTTTAAGGACCCATTACAAATTTCAAGGGCCTGGCTTTTGATAGATCTTTGGCTTACATGATCTTATCAGGTATTTAAAACTGCCATGCAGGAAAGACTCAGAGTCCCTGGTTTATAGGTAAGAAAAATATAGCTCGCCGAAGTTTACATTTTAGTCTAAGCTTACACAGCTGGTAAGTGAATTCTATAAATCTTATCAAACTACTGTCTGTCTTATTCCAATCAGCTTTTTAGTGTTGATTCATTCATGCATATGAACAACAACTAAGGAGCCACAAACATTTAAGGAAAGTGTCTAAAATGGAAGCAACACTAAAATAGATGTATAGAACAAATAAACTCAAAGGAAAGAAATTTTAACTAAGGAAAATTTCTTCTATACATATATATTCTATAACATCAGGGATGCTTTTTGTTTGAATTTTTTTGGTGAAATAGGTGTCATCCAAGGCTGTGCTTCCCTGTAGAGAGGACCTGGGAGAAAGGATCCAGAAAGTATAACCTGTGTCCAGACCTATACTAAATGCCTGCTTTGTATAGACTTGTTCTGTAAGTTTCCAGATCCTTTGCCATCAAATAACCTAATTTAATCACATCCTCTAATTGTGATCTTTTTGTGTATTTTCATCAATACCTCCATTCAATTATGGAGGTAAATTTTAGGAGAAAATGCTGGAGATATACATTTAGAAAATATAAGAATCAGGAGTAAGAATGATTAGAGCATGTCTGTTGTAACTTTCATACTTGTTAGAAAAATAAAGTTGAAAAATTATCCTCAAAAACAGAATCAAAATGCTCAGAAGTGAGAAAGAGGGGGTGAAAAGATAAGATGAATTATGAAGTTCTTGACTGACAGAAATTTCAGAAAGGAAATCTTTATTGGATATAACTATCCAAAAAACTATTCAAAAATTCCCCACAAATGATAAATATGCATTTCTACATTGAAAAGCCTCATTAAAATATTGTCTCTAAAATATTGGTCCATCTGGTCAAGGCTATGGTTTTTCCTGTGGTCATGTATGGATGTGAGAGTTGGACTGTGAAGAAGGCTGAGCGCCAAAGAATTGATGCGTTTGAACTATGGTGTTGGAGAAGACTCTTGAGAGTCCCTTGGACTGCAAAGAGATCCAACCAGTCCATTCTGAAGGAGATCAACCCTGGGATTTCTTTGGAAGGAATGATGCTGAAGCTGAAGCTCCAGTACTTTGGCCACCTCATGCGAAGAGCTGACTCATTGGAAAAGACTCTGATGCTGGGAGGGATTGGGGGCAGGAGGAGAAGGGGACGACCGAGGATGAGATGGCTGGATGGCATCACTGACTCGATGGACATGAATCTGAATGAACTCCNGTGAAAAGATAAGATGAATTATGAAGTTCTTGACTGACAGAAATTTCAGAAAGGAAATCTTTATTGGATATAACTATCCAAAAAACTATTCAAAAATTCCCCACAAATGATAAATATGCATTTCTACATTGAAAAGCCTCATTAAAATATTGTCTCTAAAATATTGGTCCATCTGGTCAAGGCTATGGTTTTTCCTGTGGTCACGTATGGATGTGAGAGTTGGACTGTGAAGAAGGCTGAGCGCCAAAGAATTGATGCATTTGAACTATGGTGTTGGAGAAGACTCTTGAGAGTCCCTTGGACTGCAAAGAGATCCAACCAGTCCATTCTGAAGGAGATCAACCCTGGGATTTCTTTGGAAGGAATGATGCTGAAGCTGAAGCTCCAGTACTTTGGCCACCTCATGCGAAGAGCTGACTCATTGGAAAAGACTCTGATGCTGGGAGGGATTGGGGGCAGGAGGAGAAGGGGACGACCGAGGATGAGATGGCTGGATGGCATCACTGACTCGATGGACATGAATCTGAATGAACTCTGGGAGTTGGTGATGGACAGGGAGGCCTGGCGTGCTGCGATTCATGGGGTCACAAAGAGTCAGACACGACTGATCAATTCAACTGAACTGAACTGAACTGAAAATATTGGTGGAAATGAAAACAGCAACAAGATGCATCATCATAGAATTCACAGCATTTCTGGCACTGAAGAAAAAATTTGAGAAGCCATCAGCAAGAATAACACAAGTTACATGGGAAAGACTAAGAATCAAAATAGTCATATTTCTCAATAATTAGGAGCTCAAAGGAAATGAAGATATAGTTCAAAATTCTGAGGAGAAAATTATTTCTAAAGTAGAATTCTATACACAGTTAAAATATGAAAGATGTGGATAGAATAAAGTCATTTGAAGAACCTATGTGATATCAAAAAATGTATGTTCAATGAACTTTTTCTAGGCAAACTATTCAAAGGATGGTATAAAGCAAGAAAGACATGGGATTCAGGAAGGAAAGACTTCAGCCTAGGAGAGAAGTACAGGAGAACATGAGGATGATGACTATAAAGCAGATGGTAGAAAGAAGCATGTCCAAATTAAAGCAAGAATATTAAAATGGCTAGGAGTAATATCTTTCAGGAAACAAAGGGAACTGACCACCTGATGTAAGACCAAGGTTTATCAAACTATGGCTGATGCCAAATCTGGCTCCCTGCTTGTTTTTTTTAAATAAAGTTTTATTGAACTATCCCCATGCCCATTCATTTACATTGTTACAGAGTTAGTGTTGAGAAGTTGCAACAGAGACCATATGGCCCACAAAGCATAAACTGCTTACTCTGTGGCCCTTTCCAGAAAACAATTTCCTGTTCCTGATTAGATTATGGAAAAAACTTTTACACTCTTGGAATGTGTTAAGGATAGATATTTGGAAAACCAAGAAGAAAAAGGAGGACAATTATTAGCACTAGAAAAAATAACAAGCTGAGCCACAAAGGTACTATGGCTATTTGTTTAAAATTATGACATATTTATAATAAAATTGTGTATAGTTGTATCTTGGGGTGGATATGGAAAGAAGCTGAAATCCTTATATCCCTCAGAGGAAATGGAAAGATAGTCTCTAAAATAGAAAAATAAATAAATAAGGAAGTGAGGACACTATTTGCCTCCACAGTAATATGGAGGTAAATTTTAGAAGATGTGGAAAATGTACATTTAGAAAATTTAGGAATCTGGGGTGAGAACGAGTAGGTCAGCAGACACCTGTTTTGTAGTATTTTTGAGTAAATCACACTGTTCAAAATAAAATTCAAATTAAAAGTGTGGCAAATTACATTAGACAATCATTAAAATACACAGAACCTCAATAATGATGAATTATTTGAATCTTGGTATGCAATTTGTTTTAGCAAACATTTATATTTGAAGGGTCCCTCTCATAAAAAGAAAACAAAGAACAGAAAGCATTACCAAGGGTTTAAGGTAGAGTTGAAATGACACAGTTAAGCTGAAGAATCCCCTTGTTGACAGTGTTCAAGGCAAGCTCCCCTATACATATATTNAACATTTATATTTGAAGGGTCCCTCTCATAAAAAGAAAACAAAGAACAGAAAGCATTACCAAGGGTTTAAGGTAGAGTTGAAATGACACAGTTAAGCTGAAGAATCCCCTTGTTGACAGTGTTCAAGGCAAGCTCCCCTATACATATATTTTAACATATGGTGAAATTTTAATCTCATATCTCTCAATATTTCCATCAGAGTCACCAAGGTGCCATTTTGCAGAAGGATCTACTAAAATGGGACAGGGACTTGGTGGCTAGGAATTAATTCATTTTTTTTTAATCAGGAAAAAACATATGCTTCAGTACTCTGTAAACAAACAAAACAATTTTCATACTTTAAATATATTAAGCAATTATCTAAGTAACTTGTCAGTTTTTATATTTTGAGAATATTACATTTGTATTTTCTTCTGTATCTTTCTATATTTTTGGTTTATGCAGCCAATATCATGATCAGAGAGCAGGACCATTCATTTTAGCTTATTTGGTTTCANAAAACAATTTTCATACTTTAAATATATTAAGCAATTATCTAAGTAACTTGTCAGTTTCTATATTTTGAGAATATTACATTTGTATTTTCTTCTGTATCTTTCTATATTTTTGGTTTATGCAGCCAATATCATGATCAGAGAGCAGGACCATTCATTTTAGCTTATTTGGTTTCAAAAAAGAAAAATGGCTACATTAAAGCATAAATACATTAGACTCATCACAGGTGAAAATAAGTCATCATCATCTGCCAAGTTCGTTTTTTACAGTGAACCTGGTAGATAGGAAATCAGATATAAAGAACTGTGACTCTTTCTGTGTGAAGAATGTACATTTGGAAATGTACATTTGTGTGTGTGTGTATAAACCTACATTCATGTATATGCATATATATGCACATACAGATGTATATGTGTATATACTCAGTGTGTGGGGAGAAGTTTCTAAGAAAAAGATTTGAATAGCATCTTTTACTGAAATATGATGCCACTGTTAGTTTGATATTTCTCTTAAAACCGTTTAAGCAATACATCAATATTCAGATAAAAATAACAAATAAGTGAAATTGGAATTTTTTTTCTAAACCCCACATGCAGTTGATCTAATGCTATGAACTTACTAGATAGAGCACAAATCTATATTGGAGTCCCAAAGGACTTTTAAAAGTTCAGAACATTACCTGGCTTTCACATGTGTTCTGCTTGGACTTTGTTACTCTGGTGAAATATCTTTGTAGCACAACAAACACCAGCAGTTTGTTTTGAAATCTGCAGAGGGGATCACAAAGCTGTTAACTAGGTCAAATGCTGGTCTTGCTTCTTATCTTGTTCCACACTTCCAAGGACTCATCCAAGTGTTGATTTCTAGGGACCATTTGCACCATGTTAGGTTTTTTTCCTTTCTTGACAGAGTGAACCAAAAGGAAGCCCAATATATCATATTCTAGACTTGCTCNATTGGAAAAGACTCTGATGCTGGGAGGGATTGGGGGCAGGAGGAGAAGGGGACGACAGAGCATGAGATGATGGCTGGATGGCATCACTGACTCGATGAACGTGAGTCTGAGTGAACTCCGAGAGTTGATGATGGACAGGGAGGCCTGATATGCTGTGATTCATGGGGTTGCAAAGATTCTGACACAACTGAGTGACTGAACTGAACTGAACTTAAAGTGAAATAAGTGTGTCACCTAATAACTGCTCGTGTTAACGGCATTATGAACTGAGAGATGTGGTAAACAGTCAGGGGGGNGAGTGAACTCCGAGAGTTGATGATGGACAGGGAGGCCTGATATGCTGTGATTCATGGGGTTGCAAAGATTCTGACACAACTGAGTGACTGAACTGAACTGAACTTAAAGTGAAATAAGTGTGTCACCTAATAACTGCTCGTGTTAACGGCATTATGAACTGAGAGATGTGGTAAACAGTCAGGGGGGATAGCACTTTTGCCTTACCATAGGGAAGACTAAATAAAGAGTAGGAGGAATATATTTGCCAATGTAATCCACACTCTCAAATACCCTTGTTTACTTAAACTCTGTAGGTGTATACTCAATGGAGGGCATAAAAAAGACATTTACAGAGCTCTTTGAAAGCTGGCTTTCGGCAGCTCTTGCCACAGCAGAAGGAGCATATTAATCACGTTGGTGGTTGTAATGCTTCCTGCACAGGGACAGTGGATGGGTTTGACTGAACTCCAGGGTAAATAGCAGAAAATATTAAGCTTTCTGGAGACTTAGCTGCAAGCCTGTTCCCTGCTCCAGTGTGGAAGGAATTTTGGAGTCCTACCTGAAGCTTTGTTTACCTGGGGTATATAATGGGAAATTCTAGCTCAGTAACTGTGGATTCAGTCAAGCAACTGGTTGACATTCTAGTCAATCAGTTGTTTACTGGATATTCATAATGTGTGAGAATGAATGATTCTTGTATAGTAGATTAAAGCAAATGTCTCTTCTAAATTTTTAAGTCCTTTGTACCTTGTAACATTCAGGGTGGTTGCCAAAATAGCAGTGTCCACCCAAGGCAAATATCCCACCTTAACAATATATGTGATTTTTAATTTGGAAATTTAGGAGGGCAGCAAATTTAGGAGGGCCACTTGGAGAATGAAACCCATAGTATGAAACTGTCTAATAAGCACTCTTTACTGATGAGAAACTTAGACATAAATAATTTGCCTTAATTCAGATTATGCAAGATGCAGTTTGTGTTAACCAAGTGTCTTCCGTGTTTAGGAGCTGGAGAAGCCCTGACACCAGGGTAATGAGAGAATCGCTGGTCCCAGTGCCCATCCTGGCTTTGTCTAAATCCACCTCTAAAACCATCTCAGTTCTCCATGGCTCTGTGTTTAACCATTTTACCTGTTTCTGTGTCATACAAGGTTGGACAGGGCCATTGGCAAAATTAGGAAGATACCTACTCCTTCTGTCAGTAATGGCTTGGAGCAAAGAGCTTTCTGCCTCATTGACACCAAGCCTTGCAAATGTATTTCTGATGCAATCACAAGTTCTGTTCCTAACTGAGAATCCATGTAAAATTGAAAGGGCAAAGGAAAAGTGGTTTATGTACCTTCAAATGCCAGGAACTGTTACTGCTCTTGGAATGAGTCTGTTATCTATTTTCTTCTGGTAATGGTTTACCTACCTCATTACACATGCTCATTAAGTCTTTGGTCAATGATAGAATGAATGAATGTTTCTTAGAAGATGACTCATTTCCTTTTTGGCTGTATTCTCTTTTTAAAATATATTTCTTGTTTTTAATTGGAGGATAATTGCTTTACAATGTTGTGTTGGTTTCTACAATACAGTGGCATGAATCAGCCATAAGTATTCGCATATCCCCTCCCTCTTGAGCCTCTCATGTATTCTCTTTCAATATAGATTATTTCCAGTGCTGTCTAAGATTGAGACAAAAGACTTCATCCTGGGGCTACCTATTTTAGGCCTCTACTGTTTGTACATTTCAGGCTCTCCTGGTGGTTCAGATGGTAAAGAATCGGCTGGCAATGTGGAAGACCTGGTTCGATCCCTGGAAAGATCCCCTGGAGGAGGGCATGGTAACCCACTCCAATATTCTTGCCTGGAGATTCCCCATGGACAGAGGAGCCTGGTGGGCTACAGTCCTTGGGATTGCAAAGAGTCAGACATGACTGAGCGACTAAGCACACAAGCACATTTATACATTCCATGCTTGCTTCCTTTAGTTATACATAAACCTTATGCTGGATAATGTGAGGGATATAAGTGAAAAGTCTAAACCATCATCTTTGGCAAGAATTTCAAGAACACACAGTGGGAACAGATAGTCTATTTAATAAATGATTTTAGAAAAACTGGAGATCCATATGCAGAAGAATACAAATGGACTCCTATCTTATACCACTCACGGAAATAACTCGAAATGAATTACAACTTAAATGTGAAACCTGAAACTGTAAAACTCCTAGAAGAAAATGGGGGAAAGATCATTGATCTTGATTGGTCTTGGCAACTATTTTTTTTTTAATATTGCATCAAAAGCACAGATAATAAAAGCAAAAATAAATAAGTGGGACATATTAAACTAAAAAGCTTCTGCACAGCAAAGAAGCAGTTAATAAAATGAAAAAGTAACCCATGGAAAGGGAGAAATACTTGTAAATCATATATCTGATAAGAGTTAAGTGTGAGAGCATTTTAATGAAAAGTGTGTAAAGGTTTATTTTGCAGTGATATGCAGAGTAGATGGAATCAGAGAGCTCCAGAAACCAGGAGAGCAAATTAGGTGGCCTCTGTTGAATGGGCCTTGCCCGGGAGGGAAGCTTTGGAGGCAGAGAGAGAATGCTTGTTCCAGTTAGGCATTGTGATAGGTCTGATTCTCTTGGCATTTTGCAAATATTCTCTATCAACCTTTTCCCTGCTAAAAGATTGGTGATCTTTCAACAATCTCAGGTTATCAGAAGGTAATCCCTTTTCTTCCAATATTTTTATGCATCATACATCTACTGAATTGTTCCATTAAATGCCTATCTCTAATCATGAAATTTATATGCAAAATGCACTTATCTCATCTGGAAGGAACTCTGAGGGCTAGAGTGAGCACTTAGGAAGTTCAGCAATCATAAGCTTTAAGAATTATGTTTAGTTGCACTAGGCAAATTTGAGTGCACTTCTAGAATACAGCTTAAATCTTCACCCTTAGACTAAGATATACCCTCCTCAAACCTTGTGCCTAGCAAGCAACTTCAGATCTGAGGTTCTCTGTATGACAATAAGCCAAAGCACCTAACAGATAATCAGAGAATATGGAAGGAGGTGCTGAAAATGCTCTCTTCCTGGCTCAGGTACCTTGAGTTAGCTCAACATGCAGCCATTTTCACCACTGGGCCTAAAAAGGGATTTTGAGTCTGTTATACTATAATTCCAGCTTGGCCTTATAAAATGCTTTGTTTTAAGCCTGCTTGAAAGCTTCACAGTGCAAACAGATTATTCATTTGCTATCTGTACCTCACTGAATTTTCCTTTGAGAAGAGCACTGGTTTGGCCTTCTGTGGGGTGTTCCTTTTTTCATAAATAAAAGGCACAAGGAAAGACATGTGACTACCTGACAGTATGAAAAGTGCCCCAAGTGGATTCTGCAGATGAGCAAGAAATGACAGGTGAACACGGTCTTAAAGTCACCCCAGGGGATTCTCTGTCTGATGTGAGGGAAACAGCAGGGTCCATCCTTTCTGATTTAGTCTTTGACAGGCTGCTTTTCTGACAGTGGCTACAATGTACTAAGTGCTGGATTGGGAAAAGGATAATGGCTGAAGGGCACCATTTACCAATGGCAGGGGAAAGAAGGGAGTCTGAGGAGCTAAGGAGATGAAATGTGGGAGAGGTTAAATTAGGAAAATCTCTCAAAAAGCAGACCTGCACTTACCTTTGCAAACATCAGAAACTTTATCCTGATGATCGTATGTTTGGAATGAATGGAGAGTGGACTGTTGTACATCTCTATAGATACGGTTTTAGTTAAGAACTAACCCACTCTTGCAGATGAACTTTAGGGTTTTAACAATGAGAGTTAATACACCTTTAGTAGTTTGGCAAACAACCTGTGAGTATATATGTTTTAAACTATTTAATTCTACCTGTGGAGAAGTAAGAATATAAGAATCAAGATTATTCTCTAAATGCTCAGGAAAAATGATGGGCCACTCCAAGGAAGTATAGGAGTAGAATTTGACACAATTGTTAGAAACTCATACACAGGGGCTGCTTACCTCAACAAGAAGAATTCTCAGGACAGAAATACAGACTTCAAAGTAGCAATGGAAAGACAGCTATAGCTCTCATTTGTATATAATTTATTTTTAAGGACAGTCTAGAGAAAGCAAAAAAACAGATTCACCCTTGTGATTATGTTGTGTCAAGACTGAGACACAGTTCCTGTCCTGTTCTGTTTTTTGTTTTTGTTTTTGTTTTTCTACAGATATAAAAGCACTTTTTTTCCCCTCAAAACTCAAAGTTACCTTGATATCTTGAATGAATTTATTTACCGCAGGGTGCATAGTTTATTCTCAGAAAACAATGCATACTTAGGTTTCTTCAACATAGCTATTAGTTAGCTTACTATTTTATTAGACTTTTTTTCCTCATAGGTTTCCTTCAAATGGGAATCAGTGAACTAGATGATGTATTTAAGTGCACAGCCAGCAGATGGTCAGGCTGAGACTAGAACATATGGTTGACTATGTCGTTTGGTTCAATCTTCCATTGGCACAGAAGGCATATTTGTCTTAATATTCTCCTTTAGCACCTGGATAAAGAGGGTAAAAGATTTCCTTTAATTCTAGGAAATATCTATAGTCATCATTAGAAGCATGTTATTATTTTCTATCTAAAACAGATGAGTTGGGCATTAAAAAAAAAACACANGCTTACTATTTTATTAGATTTTTTTCCTCATAGGTTTCCTTCAAATGGGAATCAGTGAACTAGATGATGTATTTAAGTGCACAGCCAGCAGATGGTCAGGCTGAGACTAGAACATATGGTTGACTATGTCGTTTGGTTCAATCTTCCATTGGCACAGAAGGCATATTTGTCTTAATATTCTCCTTTAGCACCTGGATAAAGAGGGTAAAAGATTTCCTTTAATTCTAGGAAATATCTATAGTCATCATTAGAAGCATGTTATTATTTTCTATCTAAAACAGATGAGTTGGGCATTAAAAAAAAAACACAAAATCTAGTAATGGCTTTTTTCCTTCTTTTAAAAATAAACTTAATTGAGGTATACTTTACATATAATAAGACATTAAATATTTCAATTTCAAGGAATTTTGACAAATGTGTAGCCACGTAACACCTTTAGAGTCAAAGTAAGAAACTTGTATTATCCCAAGAAATTCTTCTATTCCTCTTTTCAGTTAATGCCTTCCCATTATTTTAGCCTCTTGTCAACCAATGAAGTGCTTTCTGTCATTATAGTTTTGCCTTTTATGGAATTTTATATGAACAAAAATTATACCAAATGTAGTCTTTTAAATCTGACTTCTTTCACAGAGCACAATGTTTTTGAGATCCATCCCTGTGTTGTCTCTATTTATTGCTGGGTAATTTTCCATTGTATGGATATACAACAGTTTGTTTACACATTCACAAATTGATGGACATTTGGATTGTTTCCAGCTTGAGACTCTAGTGAATATGCTTGATATGGACATTCATTTACAAATATTTGTGACTAAATTTTCTTTTTCTGTTCCCTTGGGTAAATATGTAGAAGTGAACTTGCTAAATTACATCAAATGTCTTTTTTTTTTTCTTTTTGGTTTTTAGGATTTTTAAAAAAACATTCTAAAATAAACAAGTCATTAGCCATGCAACTACATGCTATATTTACCATGCAACTAAATATATATATATATATATATAGCATACATATATTTTATACACATATATTTATAAAATAACAAACCATTAGTTTCATATTATTTAGCAAGAAACACATGCTTATTATCACATACCACCAAGTTTTAGGAATGTTGGTTAAGGAGCATTATTAAAGCAACACACTGGGCTTTCCAGGTGGCGCTAATGGTAAAGAACCTGCCTACCGATGCAGGAGACGTCAGAGACGCGGGTTCAACCCCTGGGTCGGAAAGATCCTCTGGAGGAGAAAATGGCAACCCACTCCAGTATTCTTGCTTGAAGAATCCCATGGATAGAGGAGTCTGGCAAGCTACAGGCCATTATGTAGCAAGGAGTCATGTCTAACTGAAAAGACTCAACACATGTGCAAAAATTGGTAGTAAAAATGTGATGCAGCTGTAAGAGCAACCTAAATTTGTGGCATTGTCTTTAGAATGAGAAACTGTTGTAAGGAGCCTGAAAATAACAACCCATATTTTTTGGGGGGGAAACATCTGGTAAATTTGTCTCCTAATAAACTTGTGGCATTGGGCATGGAAATTCTGAGGCAGCTTATCAATAAAATGAGCTGATTGATATTAGTTTGCATTTGATTAGATGAAAAACCAGTGAGTGTTAGTCTCAGTCATGTCTGACTCTTTGTGACCCCATGAACCCCACCAGGCTCCTCTGTCCATGGAATTCTACAGGGAAGAATATTGGAGAGGGTAGCCACTCTCTTTTCCAGGGGATCTTCTCAACCCAGAGACCAAACCTTGGTCTTCTGCATTTCAGGCAGATTCTTCACTGTCTGGGCCACCAAGGAAGCAACAAACAGAGGAACTCAGGAAAATAATATTTAAAAGGTAATATAGAATGCTCAGAAATCTAGAATTTTTCAAGGTTGAAAAATGAAACTCAAATCTCCACCAGTTGAAGATAAAATTAAGTGATATTTTGAGTTTAAAGTGCCTTCTAAGACATGGCCTCATGGCAAAAATCAAATTGAGGGTTTGATTTTAAAGACAGCTTCACAAAAATGACAAAATATGAATATGGCTGTGGCACTTTGGGTTAAGAATGCTGAACAACTTAAGATAGGGCTCAGTAGATCATTACAACTGGACAAAATACTCCTATAAAGGAGATTAAGAATATAATCCCATTGAAGGATTCGGTAAAAGAACTTGCAGTTAGGTCTATATGGAGAGAGATATGCCCCCAAAAGAATTATGAATATGACATTGGGCATATGAGACTGACTGATCAAACTCAAAGACTTTCTATAAAAGGAGAGGGATAAGTTTCAGAAAGTATTTACAAAAGTACATCAGCCTTGTTTTAAGAACGAGCAATGAAAAGAACATTGGGATTCCAACTTTATATAGGCAGGAACACTGTTCAGGTCCTTAAAAGGACATATCATCTAGTGGTCTTCTCAAACGTAGCAAAAGGTGAAAGAAAAAGTATCACACAGGAAGGATCAAAGAACCATGGGGAACAATAGTTTAGGAACTTACTTCTAGGGCCTAATCAAGACACATTTACTGCCTGCAGTAGGATTTTGGTGACTCCAGTGCTGTGCTTAGTCACTCAGTCATGTCTGACTCTTTGTGACCCCATGGACTGTAGCTTGCCAGCCTCCTCTGTCCATGGGGATTCTCCAGGCAAGAATAATAGAATGGGTTGTCATGTCCTCCTCCAGGGGATCTTCCCAGCATAGGGATCAAACCCAGGTCTCCTGCCTTGCAGGAGCATTATTTACCATCTGAGCCACCAGGGAAGCACAAGGATACTGGAATGGGTAGCCTATCTCTTCTTCAGGGGAAATTGGGGAATCAAAATGGGGTCTCCTGTACTGTAGGAGGATTCTTTACAGCATGAATCAGATCAGGTCAGTTCAGTTCAGTTCAGTCGCTCAGTCGTATCCAACTCTTTGCGACCCCATGAGTCGCAGCATGCCAAGCCTCTCTGTCCATCACCAACTCCCAGAGTCTACCCAAACCCATGTCCGTCGAGTCAGTGATGCCATCCAACCATCTCATCCTCTGTCATCCCCTTCTCCTTCTGCCCTCAATCTTTCCCAGCATCAGGGTCTTTTCCAACAAGTCAGCTCTTCGCATGAGGTGGCCAAAGTACTGGAGTTTCAGCTTCAACATCAGTCCTTCCAATGAACACCCAGGACTGATCTCCTTCAGAATGGACTGGTTGGATCTCCTTGCAGTCCAAGGGACTCTCAAGAGTCTTCTCCAACACTACAGTTCAAAAGCATCAATTCTTAGGTGCTCAACTTTCTTTATAGTCCAACTCTCACATCCATATATGACCACTGGAAAAAACATAGCCTTGACTAGATGGACCTTTGTTGGCAAAGTAATGTCTCTGCTTTTTAATATGCTGTCTAGGTTGATCATAATTTTCCTTCCAAGGAGAAGCGTCCTTTAATTTCATGGTTGCAATCACCATATGCAGGGATTAAACGAAATAGTCTAAACGAATATGGTTCACATCTAACTATTCTTTTGTTTTCCAAATTTTGAATGGATTGTGTATCCAAAAGATGCTTAAGGTTGAATTCATGAACAATGCTTTTTAATCTTCAAATTCTATGGATACTTCTTTGTTCCATTAATAAGATCTCAGTCTTTAATTTGAATGGCCTGGCAGTAGTTTTCTTAATCTTTGTTCTTTGAGATGGTTCTCTTAATCTCATACATACTTCTTTGGCTTGGGCCAACCCCTTGTGGGTGCCTTTGGAGAATAAATTCAAGTCCCCAGTGTAGTGGATGCTCATGATCAGAAGAGTCAAACCCCAGTTTAGAAGCCTGGTTCCTTCTTAGGCAGTATTGTTTAGTAGCATCTGCTATGGAGATGCCCCCTAATAGCCACCCTCCTGAGACTCAGGAATTTATTATTCCCTATTCAAGAAGCCTGTGAAAACCAAAACCATCATTGAAATTGATTAAGCTTATATATTCTTCTTCAGAAATCCAGAGATTTATGCAGACCAAACCTAAGGCGCTGTTGTTCTTTCTTCCTTGCCGCAGTTAGAATGCTTGTGTGTATGTATGCTCAGTTGCTCAGTTGTGTGTGACAGTTTGCGACCCCATGGACTGTAGCCTGCCAGACTCCTCTGTTTATGGGATTTTTCAGGCAAGAATATTGGAGGTGGTTGCCATTTCCTTCTCCAGCAAATCTTCCCGACCCAGGCATTGAACCCACATCTCCTGCATTGGCAGGCTGATTCTTAACCACTGAGCCACCTGGGAAACCCTTTTAGAAGCCTTGGGTTGCCTTATTTCAGCCTGAAGTAACCAGTCGGTCCATTGTAGTCTTAGATCCATGTCCCTAGCATCCCCTCTAGGTTCCGTGCAGGTCACTGACAACTGTAAAAAGGTAAAAAGTCACCTTAAAAAAAGTTTTAATTTTATAGTTTAAAACTGGCATGCACTCTCCATGGCTGGAGGCTACTTTATTCTTCTGACATAGATGACTGAGAAGCCTTGGAACATAAATATATGCAATAAGCCAATAATTCTGCCTGCCTTTCTGCTGCTCCTACAGGGTATCTCAGTTCTGGCAAACAGAAGGGTAATGGGAATTAGAAGGTGGGGGGAAACAGCAATAAAAATATAAATCAAAGAAAGAAGGAAATCCATTTGCTCCTTGGCAGCAGAGACAGTGCTCGGCTAATCCATGCTGAGTGCAATCCAATACTCCTTTATATAATCCTGTGCCGGTGGAAGAAAATTAAAGTTTAATGCAATAACGGCTGACACAAATCACTTTTGTTGCCCAGAAGCAGATTAAAGAATAGTTAAAATCATACAAATCTAATTTCTTTTTTTTGTTGTTGCATTATTCTGTAACATCTTGATGCTTTAATCCCTAGCATCAGTTTTTGATTATTAAACATATATTACCAACATAAGAAAGATTGTGGGAAAAACAGTGACAGCCAGGAAATGATTTGTGCTCAAATGGTACATGTTAAAGCTCTTTCAAAATCCATAAATTTTTCATAGGTTCATAGAGGGCTGTGCCTTTAATCAATCTGTGTCAAGGGAATTTTAAAATAAGCATAAAGGTAATGGAATGCTATCAATCATAATTGGGACTGAAAAGAACCATCACTGTCCATCAGCTGTCATTCTTGCATTGTGCATATCTGTGTGTGTGTGTGTATGTGTGTGTCTGTGGTGCACACATATATGTCAGAATTGTGCGTTACCATTTTCTATTTTTGATTGCTGCCATCAGTGGGACAATGTGAAGACTTTGTATAAAGATAGTCATGAATTTTAAAAAACAGTTTAATTTTGGCTACAATTTCCCCCTTTCCCTGCTCTCTGTCTCTTTAGAGACAGTGACTTGCTTCATCTGTGAAATAGATTTGCTTCATCAGAACAAACACCTTTGCGAAAATAAAGCTCCCCCAGAACAAACACCTTTGTGAAAATAAAGCTCCCCCAGTTTTTAACCTATATAAAAATTTCTCTTCCCAGATACAGACATTAAAAATGGTTTAGAATTTTGTGTCTGGAAAGTTTCAAACACAAAGACCCAGGACCAATACAATAAAAGGAAAATTCACATAGATTTCTTGAAAAAATTTTGATAGGGCAGAAAAGTTTTG
>SJYA01001204.1:410559-475403 GCA_006410615.1 Neotragus moschatus
CTTTTCCAGTCCTGTGGCCACTGCTGAGTTTTCCAAATTTGCTGGCATATTGAGTGCAGCACTTTCACAGCATCATCTTTCAGGATTTGAAATAGCTCCACTGGAATTCCATCACCTCCACTAGCTTTGTTCGTAGTGATGCTTTCTAAGGCCCACTTGACTTCACATTGCAGGATGTCTGGCTCTAGGTGAGTGATCACACCATCATGATTATCCAGGTCATGAAGATCTTTTTTATACAGTTCTTCTGTGTATTCTTCTGCTTCTGTTAGGTCCATACCATTTCTGTCCTTTATCGAGCCCATCTTTGCATGAAATGTTCCCTTGGTATCTCTAATTTTCTTGAAGAGCTCTCTAGTCTTTTCCATTCTGTTGTTTTCCTCTATTTCTTTGCATTGATCGCTGAAGAAGGCTCTCACCTCTTCTTGCTATTCTTTGGAACTCTGCATTCAGATGCTTATATCTTTCCTTTTCTGCTTGGCTTTTCACTTCTCTTCTATTCACAGCTATTTGTAAGTCTTCCCCAGACAGCCATTTTGTCTTTTTGAATTTCTTTTCCATGGGGATGATCTTGATCCCATCTCCTGTACAATGCCACGGACCTCATTCCATAGTTCATCAGGCACTCTATCAGATTTAGGCCCTTAAATCTATTTTTCACTTCCACTGTGATTGAACCTACACCCCCTGAACTGGAAGGCAAAGTCTTAACCACTGGACCACCCAGGAAGTCCCCTATACCAACTTAGAAATCATCAATAAATTTTAAATATCACTAAGTATTCATTATTCAAGTTCCCATGGTTTTCTCATGTTTTTTAAATTTTGTTTGGTCAAATAATCAAGACTGTTTTCAACTGCAATTGACTGATTGTGTGTCAGATACTTTTTATCTATAAGCTTATTATATTTCTATCTCTTTCTCTTTTTCTCTCTCACTTTTCTTTTTAGTTGTCATACAAACTTCCATACAGTTTCCTACCATTTGAGTTTCACTGAATGAATCCCCTTGGTGTCCATTTAACATGTACTTGTCCTGGTATTTCTCATAACTTGGTAGTTAGGACTATAAGCTTGATCTTTTCCAGAACAGATCCTCCTGGTTCAATTTTTTTTAGTTCAAATATTGACCAAGTTTGATGGAAGGTACTTTTGGGGTCAGTTCAAGGTTGAAGTCAGACACAATCATTCAGTGGCTCTGCCAAAAATAATTATGAACATTGGAGGCTTTGTATGGAAGGGGTTGTTTCAGAAGAGTCCATGCTTTACTGGGTTCTAGTAGTCAGCGGTTATCCTGTATTATTCCTTTCTTGTTTCACTCACCTAATAGCACTGTAAGCACAGTGCTGTTTTTTTCCAGTGAATTTATACACTCTTGGAATTTGGGGTCTGGCTTTGATAATATAATTTCTAATCCATCCTAAAATATTTATTTTTAAAAGGACACTGAGGCTGAGAAACAACATGTAACTTGTATAAGATTGTATGTTTTTTTAACACAAGCTTACTCTAGAATTCCCACATTTATTAAATCTAGAATTTGACTCCGTTTCTATGGACTCTGTCTCTCCCCTAATGTATTGTATGCACTTTGATAGGGCAAAAGTCTTATTCAGGGTGCTCTGAAATTTAGTGACCACTCTCCTATCAGACTGTTGTTGTTATAACAAGATTCAGTATTATTACTTAATGGATTTTGGTTTTTTTGTTTGTTTATGCATGTACCCAGTCATGTCCGACTCCCCATGGCCTATAGGCCGCCAGGTTCTTATCCATGGGATTTCCTAGGCAAGAATACTGGAGGGGATTAGCATTTCCTTCTCCAGGGGATCTTCCCAACCCAGGGATCAAACCTAAATATCTTATATCTTCTGCATTGGCAGACTGATTTTTTAACACTAGTACCATCTGGGTAGCTTGGGTTTACTGTTACAGCTGAAAAACAAACTTTTTCAGCAGATATATATGACCAAAAATTTATTTATCACAACTCCTCTAAATCAGGGACACTTAAAAATTAATGATACCATTGCATCACATAGACTCTAATTAAGCCTTGTGATTTATTGTATTTAAAACTAAAACTCAATTTGTTTGCCACCCATCTCTAGATGGCTTGTATTTATACCTTTGAGAGTGGACCATTTTTGGTGGTAATACTGGTTTATTTGTGCTCAAACAGAAGTAAAACGGGACTTCAAGTGTAATAAAGAACTTAGTTGATTAAATACCTATTGTATGCCATGTGCTGTACCAGATTCTTTACACACTTGGTTTGAATGAACACATCAAATGACTTCAGAAAGTGTGTTGGTGCTGGTATTATTATTTTATGTGTGGAGAATTGAGCCCTATGGAGTTTAGGCAAAGTTGCTCGAGCTTACACAGCTAATAAATGGAAATGCTGGAATGTAACCAAAGTTGTCTGAGTTCAAATCATATGGTTTTCTGCCATGATACATTGCCTCTGTGATGATGGAACTTCAAGTCAGAAGATCATAGCTGTGCCTCTAATTATCTGTGATAAAACTGAGCAAATCATTTGCTCTTTGAACCTCAGGTTTATCATTTCTGAGAATGGATTATAAAAAGAAATTAAATTTGTCATTAGAGTCAAAGGGCTGGTGTATGTGAATAACACTGTAAAGATGATAATGTGTTATACAAATGCCTGTCATTCTAATTTACCTTCTTATCTCTATCATACTCGTGACAGTAATTTTGCCTGTGTGGGCCATTAGAGGATTAGAAAAAAAATGGAAATCTCTGTCTCAAAATCTGGCTTTATTTCTTAAGTCAGTAACTCCTGAGAGTACTTGTGATTCTGTGGCAGAAGTGTATGGAGTTGCATAGTGGCGGGCATGGAGAAGCTTTTGATCAGATTCCCATTTAAGAAATGACTTGTAGGCCAGCTTCTGGGAGTGCTGTCAACAGTCATCAACCAGCTCCCAGTCCTGATTGCCCCGGCTGAAGAAAGCTCCATCACCGAACAGTAAATCTTTTCCTGAATGACCCAAATATGATTCCTAGTTGTGATGAGGATAGTAAGGTCAGCCATTTAGTCCATGTAGGACACTTTTTCTGTCCACTGTAGGACACCGGGGGCTTCCCTGGTGGCTCAGATGGGAAAGAATATGTCTGCAATGCAGGAGACCTGGATCCGATCCCTGGGTTGAGAAGATCCTCTGGAGGAGGGCATGGCAACCCACTCCAATATTCTTGCCTGGAGAATCCTCGTAAACAGAGGAGCCNACTTTTTCTGTCCACTGTAGGACACCAGGGGCTTCCCTGGTGGCTCAGATGGGAAAGAATATGCCTGCAATGCAGGAGACCTGGATCCAATCCCTGGATTGGGAAGATCCTCTGGAGGAGGGCATGGCAACCCACTCCAATATTCTTGCCTGGAGAATCCTCATAATCAGAGGAGACTGGTGGGCTACAGTCCATGGGTTCACAAAGAGTTATACACAACTGAGTGACTAAGCACAGCACAGGACACATTTATGCACATGCCCTCCAGAACTTCCCATGTGGCTGGACAAGGTTTTGTGGACCTGCATCAGTTTGACTTCTCTCTCTGATCAGTCCTGCTTTCTCCTTTTCCATTCCACAAGTATGGATTCCTAACCAAACCTGATAAATATTTGGCATACTATACTCCATTTCATTGTCTGCTTCCACTGAACCTAACCTGTGACAGACATATGTATTTCCGGAGATAATTTCTTTTGATGTTTCATTGTAGGAAAACAAACTATAATATGCCTGCCTATTACAGACTTAGAGTCTTCTTTAAATGTAATTCCCTTTCGATTTCCAATAAAATAGAATGTATTTTAAAAATGGCAGATGCATTCCAAATCAAGTAGACTATTTGGGGACTACCTTCCCTTGGACTGCAAGGAGATCAAACCAATCAATCCTAAAGGAAATCAATCCTGAATATTCATTGGAAGGACTGAGGCTGAAGCTGAAACTCCAATATTTTCGCCTCCCCATGTGAAAAACTGACTCATTGGAAAACACCTTGCTGCTGCTGCTGCTGCTAAGTCACTTCAGTCGTGTCTGATTCTGTGCGACCCCATAGACGGCAGCCCACCAGGCTCCCCTGTCCCTGGGATTCTCCAGGCAAGAACACTGGAGTGGGTTGCCACTTCCTTCTCCAATGCATGAAAGTGAAAAATGAAAGTGAAGTCGCTCAGTTGTGTCTGACCCTCAGCAACCCCATGGACTGCAGCCTTCCAGGCTCCTCCATCCGTGAGATTTTCCAGGCAAGAGTACTGGAGTGGGGTGCCATTGCCTTCTCCACACCTTGATGCTGGGAAAGATTAAATGCAGGAGAAGATGGGGACGACAGAGGATGAAATGAGTATGAGCAAACTCCGGGAAATGATGATGCACAGGGAAGCCTGGCTTGTCGCAGTCCATGGGGTTGCAAAGAGTCAGACATGACTGAGTGACTGAACTGAACTTCTTTGGTTGGCCTTCCCTTGTGGCTCAGCTAGTAAAGAATCTGCCTGTAATGAGGGAGACCTGGGTTCGATTCCTAGGTTGGGAAGATCTCCTGGAGAAGGGAAAGACTACCCACTCCAGTATTCTGCCTGTAGTATTCCATGGACTGTGTAGTCTGGAGTCACAAAGAGTCAGACACAACTGAGCGACTTTCACTTCTTTGGTTAATTTGAACAGGAATCAAAAAAGGTTTTATAACTGTGTGCTGCAGTGCCCGAATATATCAACTTGATATCATCAGTAACAATGCCCATGACAAAGAGAGCACTTCTTCATTCAATTTTTCCTTTCTTGCAAAGAGGGAGCAGGGTCTTTGTTGGTAGATTTGATATTTTATTTGAAGTGGATTTGATTTGACTCTAAGAACATAGTGTTGTGACTGAGAACCAAGAAGTGAAGGGTGATGATTTAAAAATACAGTGGAGGAAATGGAACATAGGAAAAGGATAGAATTAGAAATAGGCTAGAACATTGCTAGTACTTTAAAATATGCCTAAAATTAGGTGGATGGGATTAGAGAGATAGAAATCATTGTACAAAATAAAGAAACGAGATTACACTAAGAAAATATGGTTAGAAAGTTTATATTCTTTTTTCTTTCAGTACCACAAGCTAATTTTAATTTTCTTCAAATTTATTAGTTCTTTTAAATATAGAAAAACATAAGGAAGCTCTTTTATGTCACCATCACCTTTTTCCTAATGAAAAAATACAAACAGCAATTTTAAAAGGCAAAGTTTAAAAATTCAGGGTAAACACAGCTGTATCATGAAGAAGAAAAGCTTTCCTTTGTCTGTTCCATAAAGAAGCTGCTGTAACAGCTCCTTAATAATCTCAGGAGAAAAAATTATGCATATATCAGTGTGTGCATGTATATTTATGTATTTAATTATCAATGTATATGTAAAATATGTATATATTATTATTTTCTGATTTTATTCCCAAAACAAACTACCCCAAAACTTAGTGGTTTAAAACAATAACAATCTTATTATATCTTCTGATTGTGTGCATTAGGAATTTGAACAGGGCTCACCTAGACAGTTCTTCTGTTCTATGTGGCATTGATTTGGCTTCTAGGAAATATTCAGTTGGTGGCTGGTCTGGTCTGAAGTGTTCTCTTATGTGGCAGCTCAGGGATCTCAGTGATCAAACCAAAGTTGGAATAGGGTCACTGTATGTTTTCCATTGGTCAGTGCAGTCACAGCTGGGTCAGATTCAAGGGGAGGAAAATAAGACCTCACTTATTGGTGGCTAGAATGTCAAAGTTACCATGTGAGTTTACTTTAACTGAGTATTATATATATAATGTACCAGTTATATACCTATGTATATGCTGCTGCTGCTGCTAAGTCACTTCAGTCGTGTCCGACTCTTAGCGACCCCATGGACGGCAGCCCACCAGGCTCCTCTGTCCCTGGGACTCTCCAAGCAAGAACACTGGAGTGGGTTGCCATTTCCATCTCCAATGCATGAAAGTGAAAAGTGAAAGCGAAGTCGCTCAGTCATGTCCGACTCTTAGAGATCCCATGGACTGCAGCCCACCAGGCTCCTCTGTCCATGGGATTTTCCAGGCAAGAGTACCAGAGTGGGGTGTCATTACCTTGCAGCATGTGTATTCATTACCGTATTTATCTCTATTCCACAAAAAATGTACACAAAGTGATCAGATATTGAATATTCTTACAACCAANCCCATGGACTGCAGCCCACCAGGCTCCTCTGTCCATGGGATTTTCCAGGCAAGAGTACCAGAGTGGGGTGTCATTACCTTGCAGCATGTGTATTCATTACCGTATTTATCTCTATTCCACAAAAAATGTACACAAAGTGATCAGATATTGAATATTCTTACAACCAAAGAATATGTATGGTGTAGGATAAACCATTAGAAGTAAAATTCTTCTCAATTTTATAAGATATTATAGAACTGTAACTTCTTATTTTAGAGGATAAGTCTCAAATACTATTCATGATTACAAATATACATTTCAGAACTTGAAATTGGATTCTGCCTAAATGTAGCAGCATTTGCTGCTTACAGTTAGAGAAGACAAATAGTAAACAATTTGTCTTTTAAAAATGTTTTAATTGAAGTATAGTTGATTCACAGTATTGTGNTTTATTTCCATTACTCTGGGAGGTGGGTCAAAGAGGATCTTGCTGTGATTTATGTCAGAGAGTGTTTTGTCTAATACTCGGCCTTTATTTTATTAAGGTAAGTTCCCTCTAGTCCAACTTTCTAGAGAATTTCTATCATAAATGGATGATGATTTTTGTCAAAAGCTTTTTTTGCATCTATTGAGATGATCATTTGGTTTTTATTCTTTAGTTTGATAATGTGCATTTCTGGGATAACTCCCACTTTGCATCCCTGGGATAACTCCTACTTGATCTTGGTGTATGATCCTTTATTGTATTGTTGGGGATTCACTTTGCTAGTATTTTGTTGAGGATTTTTGTGTCTATTTTCATCAGTGATATTGGCCTGTAATTTTGTTTTTTGTGTGTAGTTATCTTTTTTGTGGTATTAAATTGATAAAGGCCTCATAGAATGATTTCAGAAGTGTTTCTTCCTCTATGATTTTGGGAAATAATTTCAAAAGGATAGGCATTAACTCTTCTCTAAATGTTTGATAAAATTCACCTGTGAATCCTGGACTTTGGGTCCCGGACTTTCATTTGCTGAGAAAGTCCTTTTCTTGAAAGATCTTTTTTACAGAATGTTTAAATCATTTTTTAAAAGATTTATTTATTTATTATTATTATTATTATTTTGCCTGGGCTGGATCTTTGTTGCCATGTTCAGACTTTCTCTAGTTGCAGTGATCAGGGTCCACTCTTCATTGCAGTGCATGGGTTTCTCATTGCGGCTACCTCTCTCGTGGAGCATGGACCATAGGGCATGTAGGCTTTAGTAGTTGCAGCTCAAGAGCTCTGGAGCATAGGCTCAGTAGTTGTGGCACACAAGCTTAACTGCTCTACAACATGTGGAATCCTCCTGGACCAGGGATCAAACTTGTGTTCCCTGCATTGGCAGGCAGATTCTCAACCACTGGACCTCCAGGGAAGCCCTTGCTGGGAGTTTTTCAGTTGCAGATTAAATTATAGTACTTTAAATTGGTCTGTCCATATTTCCTATTTCTTCCTGGTTTAGTCTTGGGAGAGTGTACCTTTCTCAGAATTTGTCAGGTTTTTTCTAGCTTTTCCATTTTGTTGATATATAGTTGTTATAGTAGTATCTTATGATTCTTTGTATTCGTGTGGTATCATTCATAACTTCTCCTTTTTCACTTCTATTTTATTTTTTTGAGCCCTCTCCGTTTTTTCTTGAAGAATCTGGCTGAAGTTTTATCAATTTTATTTATCTTTTCAAAGAAGAAGCTTTTAGTTTCACTGATCTTTTCTATTGTTTTCTTCATCTTTATTTCATTTATTTCTGCATTGATCTTTATAGTTTCTTTTCTTCTGCTAACTTTGGGTTTTGTTTGTTCTTCTTTCTCTAGTTGCTTTAGATGTAAGATTAGGTTATTTGTTTGATGTTTTTCTTGTTTCTTTTAGTTACCCTGTATTTCAGATAACTTTTCTCTTAGAACTGCTTTGGCTGCATCCCATAGGTTTTGGATCTAGGGACACAATCGGACCAAAAGTGAAGGAATATAAAAAGATATTCCATGTAAATGGAAATAAAAAGAAAACAGGAATTGCAATACTTATATCAGACAGAATAGACTTTAAAATAAAGACTGATGTAAGAGACAAAGAAAGACACTACATAATGGTCAAGGGATCAATCCAAGAATAAGACAATTATAAATATATATGCACCCAACATAGGAGCACTTCAATTTTTAAGGGAAATATTGACAGATGTAAAAGGAGAAATTAACCTTAACACAATAATAGTGGTAGACTGTAACACATCACTTACAATGTATGATCATCCAGAAAATCAGAAAAATCAGTAAGGAAACACAGGCCTTAAATAACACATTATACCAGATGAAATTAATATTTATAAAGTATCCCATCTGAAAGCAGCAAAATATACATTCTTTTCAAGAATACATAGAATAGGCTCCATGCTGGGCCACAAAGCAAGACTCAGTAAATTTAAGAAAATTTAAATCATAGCAAGCATCTTTTCCAACCACAACACTTTTAGATTAGAAATCAACTACAAGAAAAAAAAAGTGCAGAAAAACACAGATATCTGGAAGTAAACAATACACTACTTTAACAACAAGGGATCACTGAAGAAATAAAAAAGGAAGTAAAAAAATATCTAGAGGCAAATGAAAGTGAAAATATGACAATCCAAAACTATGGGATGTAGTAAACTACTTATTCTATATATACTGATCATTAATGCAAAGCAAACAATACAACAAGAATAAATAAGTCTCATTATTGATTTTAAAGATTCTTTTCTATTCCATGATTTCCATTTTGTTGGCATACTGTTACATGAGATTCCTGCAGCTTGTCTCATGGGAAATTGTATAAATCTCAAACAGTAAATCTGGAGTAGGTATTTACTAATTTTGGCAATAAGTTGGCATGTCATAACTAGCTATAAGGGAATTATCTGGGGTGAGAGAATAAGAGAATAAATTCTTTGTAAAAGTGAATTGAGTTTTTCCTCCTCTTCCTGTAAACCTACTCAGAGGCTTAAGTGCTGCTCCTCCTCTATGCTTACTCAGTCTATTCTAAGTGGTAACTGAGCTCTGCAGGACTGGTGGATCTGCCTGAAGATAGTTTAGGGGACTGTCTCTTCTTTACTTGATCCTTGTTCTTATCATTATCTTCAGACAGGTGTTGCATATACTTGAAATTTCTCTATTTGTCTGTAGCCTCAATGATTTCCTTCCTTAATCTCACATAGATAGTACTGTGGGTACAGTTTTGTTCATCTTCTTCTTCCTTTTTTACTCCTTTCCACTGTCTTAGTTCCATCTTTTCAGAAGCACATCAAATATATGTGCTTTTAATATTTGTATTAAAGAAAATACATACATTCTAAAGGAAAATCATATGTATTCAAAGAAATCAGTCTTTTTAAACTCTGAAAACTATATATTAGTAAAAATACATTACTGTTATGCCATTTATGGCTTTATCTGATACACTGCTGCCATGATTTAATCAGAAAATATTTGTTATTGTCAATATCCTTGAAAAGGAATGAGGTCACCCTGATACATTCATCATCAGTAAATATTTATTGAATTCCTCCTACATGCTGTTTCAGGAACTAGCAGTAAAGAAGCAGACATAGTTCTCAGAAACTTTACATTCTGTTGTTTATGTGCATGTAGTGAGGTTTAGATGAGAACACTAAGATTGTTTCTTAATCTTTGTCCAGGGTATTTAGGTTACAATCACTATGGTTAACCAGCATTTGCAAGGCCTGAAATATCATCATTTGGTCTGATCATGGCCTGGGATTCTATTTGAAGTGCAACTCACACGCCTTCTGTAATAAATATCTTTTGCTTCCCAAAACTTTTCAGATATTATATTTTTTGAAACAATGTTTGAGAGACGACTCTGCATGAGTCTCTTGTATTTCTGTACCTCTTATGAAGAAAGCACTTCCTGCCATCTGTTTCAGGATGTCCCTTCAATGATATTTATATGCAGAAGAACCTTGGTAGATAGTACCTCCCTTGCTAGCAAAGGACAGGCATGCTTTCTGTCCGCTATAATAAAAACAATGTCTTCCTCTGGAGTAAAGGGCAGTCATACTTAATGATCATCGTTAAATGATCCGAGTTCCCTAAGCTCAGGGTTCCCTTCTCGTAATGCAACCCTTTGTGTGTGCAGGTGTCTTCTGGCTTCTGCCTCATGGAATTGAGTTTATGGAACAGCTGTAAAAAATGCTCTATGAAAAAATACTCTAGCTCCTACTATTGCTGTGTGTTATAAACTGTCCTTTATCTATGACCCAGGAGTCTTGTATTTTCTACCATCATCCATGAAACTTGGCAGGAGAACTTGTGTCTCACTGATCCAGTTTGCGATGCTAATTGTCTCACTGTTCACACTGTCCGCACTGTTCATTGAACTCAGGGTAGGCAAGGCATGAGCTAAGAGGCTGGAAGGAGACTTGAGGAGCTGAAGGAACTGTAGGCATGACAGCCATAACACAGCCTCTCTCCTGGCTAACACAGCAGCTGTAGCAGCAGCCACAACATAACTGTAACATAGCCATAATATAACCTCATCTAACATAATCACGATGTCACTCCAATCTAGCCAGGGCTGCAGCAGCAGCCAGGGCTTTCATGGTGAAATTTTAATAGGCATACAATACAAAGTGGCTCATGAGCAAGCAAGTACCTCGTGACACATATGCACAGTGCTGTAAGTGATCTCAGCTGTTACATAAACATTATTTACAAAACGTGAGGCAAGAGCAAGAGGCTATGGGGCGAGGGAGCCTGACCACACCATCGTGGTTAATTTGGTGGTTAATCTTTCCCTACAACTTATTACCTTGAAAACAGGCAAACTCTCAGACCCTTCACAGTTCTTGAAGGCAAATTGGCCAAATAAACCATATTGAAATGAGTGCTATTCCAAAAGTGTTACCAGGAAATCATTATTCACTACTCCAGAGTTTAATAAGAGAATGAGGCAAGGAAAGGAAGGAGTAATGTTCCTTACCTTCCAGTTCTTGAGAAACATGGCCATATGCTGCACACTCAGGAGAGTGGAGTCAGAGGTGTGAGGTCAAAAGTGAAATGTTGATATGTCTCTTTCTGCACTGGTCTTTTTTGGAGCAACTATTACTATGTACATTTTAATGAAATGCTCTTTCATTTGACACCTTCGTGATCACAAATTATTCAATATCATTCTAACATTCTGCAGGATGATAGCTCCTCATTACAAACATAATTTACTGCATTCAAGTAGCATTGTGCTCTTGTTGCAGTTCAGATGGCTTATGAGCTGACAACAAACTCTCCTTCCTAGGTATTGAGGGGCCACTTCACCAGAGCATGGTCTTGTTCTCTTGCTGCTTCCAATCTACAGACGAAGGATACTGAGTTTCACACAAACTCTGGGTCCTGTTCTAACATGAGGAGAAGGACAGCTTCTTCTACATAGTAAATTACATCAGCTTTGTGAAAGTTTGGCAGCTTCCTGAGGCTTTCATACTTTGGACTGTTTCTTTCAAAGAGATGTGGTGGATGTGATGTGCTGCTTTCTTCATTATCTAGATGTCTGTCTCTTTTCCAAGTTTTACAAATTGCCGTGTGTATCCCTTTTTTATTCATCATAGAGCGAATCACTTTTCTCTGTATGCTATAATGTCTGTTTTGCAATGAGTGTGATAACCATGTACTCATTACTAATTTATTTTCTAAATGATCAGACTCCTTATGGCTTCAGGTCTTGCTTATTTTGTTTCATTATTTGTTTTACTAATACCAATTGTATTATATTAGTCCATTTTATTAATATATTTTGTAAAATGTGGTATATACTTTATAAAACATTTATTATTTACATAACATATATAAAATAAAATAATAACCTATAATACTTTGGCCACCTGATGCAAAGGGCTGATTCATTAAAAAAGACCTTGATGCTGAGTAAGATTGAAGGCAGGAGGAGAAGGGGATAACACAGGATGAGATCGTTGGATGGCATCACTGACTCGATGGACATGAGTCTGACCATGCTCCAGGAATTGGTGATAGACAGGGAAGTCTGGCATGCTGCAGTCCATGGGGTTGCAAAGAGTCAGGCATGACTGAGTGACTGAACTGAACTGATGGAATATTTCTATCATATAAACATGATATATAACTTAATATAATATTTATATAAACTCAGATCATAGATATCTGTATGTAAATTAATTATACTTGAACATTCACCTAGGTAGATTGCAAGATGGATTGGAAGGTAGGTTTTGCTGTTGCTGCTGCTGCTGCTAAGTCGCTTCAGTCAAGTCCAATTCTGTGCGACCCCATAGACGGCAGCCCACCAGGCTCCTCTGTCCTTGGGATTCTCCAGGCAAGAACACTGGAGTGGGTTGCCATTTCCTTCTCCAATGCATGAGAGTGAAAAGTGAAAATAAAGTCGTTCAGTCGTGTCCAACTCTTAGCGACCTCATGGACTGTAGCCTACCAGACTCCTCTGTCCATGGGATTTCCCAGGCAAGAGTACTGGAGTGGGGTGCCATTGCCTTCTCCAGGTTTTGCCGTAGTGACAAATTTATCCCCATGTTTCAGTGGCTTCCATTACAAATATTTATTTCTTCTTCACACTCTGTGTCTAACATGATTGATGAGGGATTCTATTGCACACAACTTTTTGAGCTCCAGGTTGAGCCGTGTTATGATTCTGCCATCTTCATAGGGTGACCAGTGAAAGAGAAGAAAGTATGGAGAACTTACACTTTTCTCTTAATTGCCTCTAACCAGATATTGCACATTGTATTTCCACTCGGATTATTGGTCAGATCTAGTCACATGGCGCACTCTTAAGTGTAGAAGGGACTGAGAAATATAGGAAAGCACACGGAATATTTGGTAGGCTTTGTGTGCATCTGCCACAGTAATAACTAACAGAGCTGGCTGAATAGTAGAGCAGTCTGCAGTCCCATCATTGGCATGGCAAGGTTATGTATTTCCTATGGCATTCCAGTAAGTAGCTCAGACTGCATCTTCTTCCTGTAACCATCCCAGGAAGAATGCTTCCCAGACAAGTTGATCCCAGAAACAAGAATTCTATTCATTACTACTGGGAGTAGGAGCTAAGGGGAGTGAAAATGGAATCATGAAATAGGAGGACTTCCTAGAAGTCCTTATGAGAAACAGCATTTGCACATGTACCACATGGATGGCATTGAGGCCAGGTAGGCATTGTTAGCCTGAGAAGCACAGCCTAATAGCAGGAAAGAACTGAAACCACATGCCCAGTTCACTGGCCTTGTCTTTTGCTCTCTTATTCCTTTTCTTGGCAGCTGATATGAATGAAGTTGGGTTTGTAAAGGGAGGTCAACAAATCACCCCCCAAAAAACCCGTTTCCCAATCAATCCTAACTCTAAGAGGAGGATGAGAAAAGGAGCAAAAAAGCACATATGTGTCATGCATTTGCATGCACACATACACACACACACACACTTTATTGTTCTAAAGCTAAAGCCTACTGGTAATGGGGAAAGGAACATTTTACACCAGATATGGTATTGAAGTTTTAAGCTGGACTAGACAAAACTCTTCTTATGGTCACTTGCAGAGGCAGATGGACCCTCCCCACCCCACACCACACACTCAAAGTTTAGTTGTGATTTTGAAGATTTTGAATGATTATACCAAACACTAACACACAGCAAGAAGATATAAAAAAGTTTATTATTGATATTTACAAAATTGAGGTCTGGATAAAGCAGGAAATGTCCCACAGAGAGATTCAAGATTTCTTGTGAGAGCTAGCAAAGGAGACAGGCCTAGATTTTTATTGTGGTTAAGGAATGAGGTTGGATGAGAGTTCACCCACATATGTGCAGTTGGGGGCTTGTGTGATTTGAATCTCCCTCCTCTGTATCAAAAGAGGAAGCACCCAAATTTTCTAATCAGCTTACCCTGATGTGGGACACAGAGCAAAGAGTGAAGGTAAGCTTAAAATGTGTCAGCATAAAACATCAAAAAAATGAAGTCAGAATCCTCATTGCTACTCCATAACTGAAAGTGATGATATACTGTGGAATCTTCTTGGGGTATTTGTTGGCTGAGGATCAGAGGAAAGGTGATGTTTTGCAACCAAAAGGAAGATGAGGGAACTCATGCCAAGTCTCCTCTATGGTATAACAGCCCCTGAAAGACAGTGAGACACAAAAGACTGGCTCCCAGTTCTTATTATAGGTTTACTCTGTAGGTCAACATGCCTATGTTCGTGTTGCTACTTAAATGAGTTCACAAAGTTGCTGCTGCTGCTAAGTCACTTCAGTCGTGTCCGACTCTATGCAACCCCAAAGTTGAAGAGACCCTAAAAAGTGCTTTAGTTTTATTAAATTAGAGCACCATTGTACTAGCATCTGTCTAACCAAGCTAGGGCAGGAAAGCCCAGTTCACGAGACTGGGTATAAGGCCTCCATGGACCAACTCCAAGGTGAGGCCTTCCCACTAAAGCCCATGTAGTAATGGAGCTCATGGAGAGTTGGCACATTAGGCCAGAAGCTGAGAGGTGAAAGACCTCAGGGCATCTGCAAGTACATTGTGACCAATGACATTTATCTTGGCAAGCATTAGAGCTTTCCTCAAATAAGTTATTTCATTTAACATTTAATTAGCCATGTAAAATAGTTTAAAAACTCACAGTGAAATCATTTTGTAAAGGAAGCCTAAGTTAGGAGAGAGGACATAGTTTGATAGGGAAAAAAAAATGAGTATTACAAAATGAAATGTCATCTTTTACCCATAATGTTCAAAGGCTAAACCGAAGTTTTATAAAAGCACTATGTTAAAGCTGGGATTCTGCTGCCCCACTTTTTTCGTGTTTTATATAACATATCTATATGTGTGCTAAGTCACTTTAGTCATGTCCAACTCTTGCAACCCTATGGACTATAGTCCACCAGGATCTTCTGTCCATGAAATTCTCCAGGCAATAATACTAGAGTGGATTGCCATTCCCTCCTCCAGGGAATCTTCCTGTTCGAGGGGTCAAACCCACATCTTTTATGTCTCCTGCATTGGTAGGTGAGTTCTTTACCACTAGGACACACTTAAACATGAATGTAGTTAGAAATTCTGATTTCTTATTTAGGGCTGTTTCCCCAAATCTGGCTAATAATTGGAATTACCTGAGACCCATGTTAGAAATATGGATTCCTAAGCTTCATCTCAGACTTACTAAATCAAAACCTCCAGAAGGAAATATGTTTTTGTACAGTCAGTCATGTCCAACTCTTTGTAACTCCATGGACTGCAGTACGCCAGGTTTCCCTGTCCTTCACCATCTCCAGGAGCTTGCTCAAATTCATGTCCATCAAGTTAATGATGCCATCCAACCATCTCATCCTCTGTTATCCTGTTCTCCTCTTGCCTTCAGTCTTTTCCAGTATCAGGGTCTTTTCTAGTGTCAGCTCTTCATATCAGGTGGCCAAAGGATTGGAGCTTCAGCTTCATCAGTTCTTTGATAAATATTCAGGGTTTATTTCCTTTAATATTGACTGGTTTGATCTCCTTGCAGTCCAAGGGACTCTCAAGAGTCTTCTCCAGCACCACAGTTCGAAAACATTAATTCTTTGGCACTCAGCCTTCTTTATGATTCAATTCTCACATCCATACATGACTTCTGGAAAAAGCATAGCTTTGACTAAATGGACCTTTGTTGGCAAAGTAATGTCTCTCCTTTTTAATGTGCTGTCTAGGTTTGTCATAACTTTTCTTCCAAGGATCAAGTGTCTTTTAATTTCATGGCTGCAATCACAACCTGCAGTGATTTTGGAGCCCAAGAAAACAAAATCTGTCACTGTTTCCATTGTTTCCCCATCTATTTGCCATGAAGTGATGGGATCAATGCCATGATGTTCTTTTTTTGAATGTTGAGTTTTAAGCCAACTTTTCATTCTCCTTTTTTCCCTTCATCAAGAGGCTCTTTAGTTCCTTTTTGCTTTCTGCCATGAGGGTGGTATCATCTGCATATCTGAGGTTATTGATATTTCTCCCGGGAATCTTGATTCCAGCTTGTGCTTCATCCAGCCCAGCATTTCGCATGATGTACTCTGCATATAAGTTAAATAAACAGGGTGACAAGATACAGCCTTGACGTACTCCTTTCCCAATTTGGAACCAGTCAGTTGTTCCATGTCTAGTTCTAACTGTTTCTTATTGACCTGCATACAAGTTTCTCAGGAGGCAGATAAGGTAGTCTGGTTTTCCCATCTCTTTAAGAATTTTCCAGTTTGTTGTGATCCACACAAAGGCTTTAGGGTAGTCAATGAAACAGAAGTAGGTGATTTTCTGGAATTCCCTTGCTTTCTCTGTTATCCAGTAGTTGCTGGCAATTTGAAGGACATGTATAGATTTTTGACAAGTCCCCCGCTCCTTACCAGATGGTTTTGACAGTAGCCAATTCTGGTGCCCCTTGAACATGTTCCATATTGTCAACCTTATATTGGACTGATAAGTTTCCTACTATTAGCTGAGAAGTTGAGGTGGTATGGCTGCAGTTTGGGAAAAAATGAACTGTCCTTAAGAACTCTTCTGGGTTTTATTTCACTTAGTGGATTCTATTTTGAACTTTCTATGGAGGGGATATATTTTGTTGGCTAATTATGGTGAGGCTATTGGTGACATTTAGGTAGCCTTTCTTCTTCAGTCTAACAGCACCCTGCCCAAACTGCCATTAGGGCATAATTCTATGCTATTTTCTCTTCAAAAGTACATTTTCCTCCCACTAAGACTGAGCTTCCACAAGGCAGAGAGCAAGTGTTTTCTAAGGTGCAGTTTTGGTGATTATTTGTTGAATAAATAGAAGAATTAATGAGTGAATGAATGCATGAAAACATAAATGCACGAATGTGATAATTACATTAATTAAAGGAGTTAACGATGAAACAGGCAGAAGACAAAAATCAGTCAGCAGTTCTTCTTCAATGAGGGCTTATAATGACCATTATTCCCAAAGAGTTACTAACACATCCAACACCATAAAAATCTGAGCACCAAAGCTTGTGTATAATGAAGAGGCAGTAAAACTCTCTCAAGGTTTTTAGTGAAAAGCAACTGCTAAAAATTCATAACAGAGAGAATGTCCTAAGAGAAGTGGTAAAATGTGCCATATATACAACATAAAGACGTGTATGTGTCATGTAAGAAAGCTTTACAAGTAGGAAGTTGTTAAACATTTGTACTGCACTTTTTACTCATTTATTATCTTGAGTTCCTGCCTAGTGCTGCCACATTTCTCTTTGAAGAATTTTATGCTTGCCCATCTATCTATCTATATGAACATGTATGTTCATGCCAGGTTTTGTTTTTGTTTTCTGGGTTGTTTTTATTTTTTTACTGTATGTAATATGTCTCTTATGCCACACCATAAACGTTGGTACTTAATAAAGATGATTTGAACATGAATATTTGATTAGTGGTAAATGGCAGTTGAATATTTAATAGAAGATGACATCTTTGTATTTAAATGTATAGTCATTTTAAAGATGTTAACCAGGAATAGTCGGTGGGAAAACCCTAAAAGGTTATGTCAGCAGTAATTCTCTACTATATTAGTTCCTTAAAAGGTGAATGGCTTTTGATTATGATATAACCTTAACTTGCCATCTGTTATGCAATCACGTACAAAGCTCAAACTTAGGATTGTCAGCTTCACAATTCTGCAACAATTATGAACTCTTACTAACTTAATAATTAAGTCTAGACAAGGTTAACAATCACCTGCCATTCTGTTAATGTAATTGTTCATCTGTGAACCTTGCAAATAAAATTCTTGTAACTGTGATATTAGCTTTGAAAAACAAAATATTCTTATAAGCTTTCAAGGAGTGAAAAATTCTATGAAAAATCAGAAAGAACTCTTGGGGAATTAAGAGATACCTTTTAAACCATCTTAACTCAGCTCTCTGGCCATTTCCTGAAACAGAACCCCATGTTGAAGAACATAAATATTAAGGAACTTTTTCAACATCAGCTCTGTCCAGGGAAAATTTGGGATTAAGACTTGTGTCTTTCTAATCCAGGATTCTTGACAGTGTCTCACCCAAGTTGAAGACGAAGATATTTTATAAACAAAAATGAAATTTATCCACTTAAAGCCTTCAAGAGCTATGCTTTTATGAAGCAATATTCTTGTGACTATGCTGTTACATGATTCTTACACAGTCGGATAATTTAAAGAAACTTGCTTCTCTGGATAGCATCTGCCTTTGCTATACATGGTTTGCTGAGTGTTTTTCCTAGTAAAATATATACTATGATTACCAGATAAACAGCATCTTATGAACTATGTGTTCATGTATAGTTCTTATGAACTATAACTTACTTTCCACATAGTTCTCAGTAATGGCCAGAAATTTAATAATAAACACAGGTGTTTGCCTCTGATATGAAGAGATTTCTTTCTGGAAATGTTAGGCCTCCTACCATTAAGGAGGAAGCCCTTCTTAGTTCAGCTCAGCTCCGAGTCACTCTCTTTCTCAGTCTCCTCTTTCTCAACTTCTCTCTCTCCCCTGAGCTCCAGCCCCAGCAACCTATTCTCTCTCTCTCTCCCTCTGTCTCTCTTAATAGAGGCTCATCTAATGAAAGGTAAAAGGGATCCTAACACAGAAATGTTTGACCCCAATCTCTGTACTCTTAGCCAACTTTCTGTGCCACCCTCCGTGGGAGCTGCTCTTCCACCCTCACTGGGCCAACCTGAGCTAATACACACCTCCCGTGTCCTGGTGCAGACAGTTCAGGGTCCTTGCTCAAATGCAGCACAATCACAGGACACTCTGATCCTGTCCCCGTCACGCACACTAGGAGACAGAGAGAGCTGCTCGTCATGAATGTTCAATATTTCCTTGATCTTCAAGGTGATTTTTCCCCTGAATGAAACCCTTCTGGAATCAAATTTTCATAGTTACCAGCAACTCTGGTCTACTAAAATATGTTCTTTCATGATAAAAAACACCTTTTACCACTTATACCTGCCCTTCCCACATGTACTAAATACAATCTAGTTTAATGAGAACATATCTAGCCAATCACTTGTCATAAATGAATAAGTCTTTACTCTGGGTCCTTTTGACATAATAGAAAGTATACTCAGAGGAGGGTTATCAATTTAAAATGTACAATTTGGGGAGATACACCACTGATTCCACTGCTGAGCTGTTCTTTCTGACACAGTCAAATGTGTCTTTTCAAAGAACAAGTCTTCACATTGTAGTTAGGACATGGATATGTGAGGTCCTAGGATAATCAAAAAGCCACCCAGTGGTTCAGCCTTTCATTCTCTCATTTGGTCATTGTCTTTCCCCCTTCAGTCTTTCAAAAGAAGACAAATGTTGCTCCCAATGACACTGTCTAAAAAACTACATTGGCCTATTTAGATAGGAATTCCAGGATAAAAACACTATTTTTGAAAATAGTGGCAAAGTAACACTGAAGTGCTCTGTCATAGAAAAGATTTAGAGGTAGAAGGAGATCTAGGGTTTGCAAGAGACAAATTGTCATTTATCACAGCCTCACCCCCTCATGTTTCTACTGTGTATTCCTCTTCTCCTTCGTTTCCTCATTCATTCCTTCCTTTTGCAAACACATATGTTTTCTGTGTTCTAGTCCCTACAGAAATGAAGGTCACAACCCACATAGGACTGCATGAGGATAACATATGGAAAGTGAGGAGGCTTTAGAGCAGTGATTCTCAATTACAACAGAAATTAGAATCATGTGGGAACTTTGAAAAAACAATGCTAGGGATGCACCCCAAACAAAACAAATCAGAATTTCGGGAGAATGGTGGTTGGGTTTTTCAGCACTCAGAACCACTTCTTTCAGTGGAGAATGGGAAAGGAAAGAGAAGTTCAAGGAGTTCAAGAAACAGGGTAAGAGACCCTTCCAATATTTCTGACTTTCCCATGTGTCCTGCAGGTAGCCTGCTAGCAACACAAATATCAGTTGGCTTTCCTAAAATTAACAAGGCAATATATCTTTAATACACTCCAATTACCCTGTAGTGATTATATAACAATCTGTTGACCTTTGGAATTGCAGATTGCAGAGTCCCTGAGCTGACTGATCTCTGCTATGGTGGCTCTCCTCTACATGAGGAAGCAAGGCTCACCTGACCTTTCCTCCTAACTTGGGCAACCCAATTGCTTTCCAGAACTCCAACTTTCATTTCATGAATTTCAGGTTGTAAGGAGTGAGCTTCATAGGGAGAAGCAAGTGTTAGAAACTTGATGGAAGAGCAGGTTTTCATTCTGTGGATAACAGAACTTCAGATATCAGTCAGAGAATATTTGCACAACAAAGAATATTCCACCCATTTTATGGAGGAAATTAAGGCAAAGTTTAAGTGATTCATAAAACTCCCCCTGTTCTTATCCAAATCTTCCTAAAACTCAGATCTCCAGGTTCCATGTCTCTATCTCAGTGTCATGATGTTTAGTTATGGAGAAAACATGTTTTCAATAAATTACAAGCATCAACCATGAAATGGAGAAGGTAGTCTATTACCAAAACGAAAAACAAAAAATGTTTACTTAACACACACACACACACACANATCCTTCAATAAAAAATACATTTTTTTAAAAAGTGGAAAAGGATAAATGATGGAAAGTTTTATTTAAGGAGACTAGCAGTCATTTAATCCTGTTGTATAGTAAATTGCTTTCTGTAAGACTTGGTTAAATAGTGGCATGAAGCCATCAAATCTTTCCATATAAGTACTATGTACCTCTCTGGTTTTAAAAATGATGTTTTTTCCTATAGAAATATTTCCAGTTGTAAATTGTTGGATCTCGTTGCTAAAGAAAAATGGGACTATCAAAACTAAAGTAGCATAATTCAGAAGTTGCATTCTTTGTAGCAAAAGCAGTTATGAATGCAAGCCATAATTTTTGAAGACAGCTGGTAAAACTAGCTAAAAATTAATAACAAATAATGAGTTCCAAGAGAAAGCATAATAAATGAAAATGGTAAAAACTTCCTATGATATGACAGTTGTATATGATGGAACATAAATGGCATGTACAATTCCCAATTTAGGACATATTTTGCTTTTCAGTTGACAAAGCCATTAGTATATAAAGTATGAATCAGGTCTTGGCTAATGTGAGATATATACATAGAGGAGAAATGCTTGATGATTGTTTTGTTGTTTCAGGTGTTTTGTTTGTTCTTGTTCATTAATAGTTCACTTGAGCACAATTTATTTTTAAATTTTAATATCATATTTTTCACATTGCCCACCATTACTCAGTTGTGACCTCGAAATTAAGTTCCCTCTACACTGCTCTCTGAGCCACCATTCCTTTATGTTCTGTTGGTCATTCAAGTCTAAATTAGAAGAAATTATTTGTCTAGCATTGCTATTTTTCTGAAGCATGATGTACATTGGAAAAAGAGTATTGGCACTCTTACTAATAAAGCATCATGGTTGGTTCAGGTTGGTTCTGTGTTGAAGGAAATGCAGAAATTTGTGGGTATAATCAGATGGTGGTATATGCCTTTTTGGTTTAGTCTGGGAAATGAGATTCTACTTTCCACGCTGAAGTATGTATGCTGATTTCCAAGAGGCAATTTTCATAACTTTTAGAATGATGAAAGATAACACACATAGGAAAAGATGTATATAACATAAATGTACAATGAATCATTAGAAAGTGAACACCCTTTTAGCCATCATCTAAGTAAAAATTTGAATCTTGAAGACATTGAAGAAGCACCTCCTTGCCTCTGNTATGTATGCTGATTTCCAAGAGGCAATTTTCATAACTTTTAGAATGATGAAAGATAACACACATAGGAAAAGATGTATATAACATAAATGTACAATGAATCATTAGAAAGTGAACACCCTTTTAGCCATCATCTAAGTAAAAATTTGAATCTTGAAGACATTGAAGAAGCACCTCCTTGCCTCTGGATAGCTCTTCTCAATCACATTTCCTTTGTGCCATTTAGATTTAAAAAAAAATTATCTTGCTATGTATGATAGCTCTTTCCTTGATATTCCTTGACTTTTATTGCTCTTTTATGTACCCCTAAGTAAAACAGCTAATATGGACCGGTTTTAAATTTTATATAAATACATTATTTTAAAAAAATTCTTTCAATTTGTCTGTAAGATGCAGTTTGTTGTACATAGCTTTAGTTTGATTATGGTACAAAATTCCACAATTAAACTAGAGCTATGTAAAACATTAACTGTGGTATAGAATTATCAATACATTTTATTAATCACCAGAATTTTTTTATCCATCATAATATTCTTACTTCCTGATGGATTGTTAGAGTTGTTTTCAGCTATTGCAAAAGCTGATGCTATGAACTTTGTTTCCTGACACCCAAGAATGTAATGTTTGGTATTGTTTGGTCATAAAGATACTGTTTTTTCAGTATGGGTGTTTGAGTAAGGACAATACTTTAAGTACTTGAACCAGTTTTCACTCATGTCAGCTCTGTATGAAAGTTTCTTGCTCCCTGTCTTCACCAACACTTGATATTATCAGACTTTTAAATTTACCCAAGCTCATAGTTGTGTAGAAGGACTTTACTGCGGTTTTAATTTGCATTTCAAGTGGAAATTATTGAGATAAACACTTTAAATACTAAATAAAATTTAATGTCTTTATAAAATTGATAATACCAGTAAAAGTGTTTTCTAATAGCTTGAAACTATTATTTCAAAGTTGAAATGTCATCATTTTTAATGCTAATTATAATAATATTTAATAATATTTAATATTTATCACAAAATTGATTTATGTTACAAAGGCAATGTCTTCTATTTTGATTCTTTGTCAATACTTGATATTTTGCTTCATTTGTTAGATAAATAAATTAATAATTAACTGACTTCATTTGAAAATTACATTTGAATAACAAACAGAATATAAACAAATACTTTCTAGATGTTGATATAATTGAAGGATAGTAGTAGTAATCCATTTGCTTATCTTCCAGTTTGAAACTTAGAAGCCTCTTGGTTTTGTTTATGTTCTGCTCACTGACCTCATTGGTGAAAGAGGACTGAATATTGTTTTATTAATTACAGAATTACAGTTCTATAATTAGATAGAGTTCTATAATTCTATATAATTCTTTGTTCAGTGTACAATGGAAATATCTCAAATTCTCTAACAGTCTCCAAAATATGCTACTTTTCTCAATAACGTATAATATTGCAAAAAGATATTTTACTATAGTTAATATAAATACTAAAAAATGAAAACTTCTGGTTTGAAATAATAATTTTTATCTTTGTGAGAGGATGCCAGATAAAACCATCCCAATATTTGATTTAAAATATATATTAATGATAATTATATTTTATATCTTTCTTTATATTAAATAATTAAGATGATTTTTCAGAAAAATCCATGATTACAATTGCTCTAAAACATGATTAAGTGGTCTATCAATGACTCAAGTTTGATAAACACTAGTATATTATTAAAGTGCCAGTGATTAAGAGTTATAAAAAGATTCTAGGACTAACTTTCACTGCATCATACTAACAATCTGGGAGAATTGTTAATACTGCTTAATTTCCATTTCTTCACCTAGAAAATAGATCTCACTAGCTGCCCTGAGTTCCTCATATTGTTTTGTATAAATGAGATAATTTGAAAAAATATGTTAAATACCATTCTGCTGCCAATTATGATGGAACAGCTGGTATCGGAATAATTGTTCTGTAAGAACTTTGAAACTTGGATACAATAAGGCAACAAAAACAATTGAAAATATTTTTGAAGGCACAGGAGATCAACCAAAATAGCCAAGACATAAAAGCTAAGATCCAGAGAGGAGAGAATCATAGAAAGGAAAAAGCTACATTTTGTAGGTATTTTCCCCTCAAGACATTTTCTGACCAGTAACTAGTGTTTGAACAGAGCAAGATCCTGAGAAAGTAAGTATAAGGCAACTATTAAGCAGAGAGATCACAGCTTCAGTAGTTTCTAAAGAGGAGGAGCCTTAATAAACACCCTAGGATTTTAGGGAAGAACTCCAAAAGCCTACTCCTTTAGGAATAATAGCAAACCAGAAATAGACTAGTCTTAATGAATCAAGGCAATATACCTATAATCTTTGCACCTGAGAAATGAAACTCAAACCCTTTCTGGAAGAGATGATATCACCCAGGAAAACTAAGTAATTCATACATATCACTTAGCATTCAGTCAAAAAATACCAGACATGCCAAGAAACATAACCAAATGAAAAGAAAAAAAAAATCAAGAGAAAATAGAAACATAAAATGATCCAGGATGGTAGATAATTTCACAGTAAGTTATGAAATTATAAAAATAATAAAATATAAATTTTTATAATTAATACATTTAACAGCAGATTAGAAAAATATAAGAAGAATTAATGAAGTAGAAGATGGGTTAGTAGAAAATATCTAGACAGAAGCAAATGCAGAGAGAGAAGAAAAGATGCTTTAAATACCATAAGAGATATATGGGACACAATGAGAAGACTGAACTTATGTCTACAAAAAAAGGTGAGACAGAATGGGATGAAAACTTTTTAAACAGATCAGAAATTTTAAAAGGGTAGAATGTTCAAAATTATAGAAAGGCCTATTTATTCAAGAATATCATTATATAAAAAAACTATACTAACAACAAAAAAGAATTTTTAAATGAAACATTTAAATGATATCATTTACTCTAACAGCAAAGCATAAATTGTTTAGGAAAAAAATATATGAATATTTTAAATATATTTTATTTTTAAAATAAAAGAAAAACCCTAGAAATAAAAATAGAAACCCTAGAAAACCTAAAAATAAAAACCCTAGAAAACATTGCTGTGCGAAATTAAAGCCTAAACAAACGGAAGCTATGTTGTATTCATGGACTGAGAGATTCAAAATTGAAGAATGGTAACTCTATAGACTCAATAAATTATAATAAATGTACAAACAATCCCACTGGATAGCATGGTGGAAACTGATATACTGATTTTTGAACAATTTTGGCAACATAAGAGCAAAATAAGAGTACCTAAATTCCCAAACTCAAGCTTTATTATAAAGTTAAAGTAACTAAAATAGAGTGGTATTGTGTGGGACTAGACAAACTAATAGAATCTAGCAGAGAAACCAGAGAGAGAATCTGTGTTTAAAGTCACCAAATTCATCATTGCAGTGCAATGAGGAAAGAATGCTCTTTCCAGTAAATAATGTTGGATCAACTGAATATCCATAGAAATTTTTAAAAAGAACTTTTGCTTCATACTTCACACTATACATAAAATCATTTTCTGGTAGATTAAAGACATAAATGTGAAATATAAAATAATAGATTCAGAACATAATATAAGAGATCTTGGGATGTGCAAAACAATTTTTAAAGGACACAGAAGCACTAAGCATAATAGGCATGAATTCTTCATTAAATGTAAGAACAGATACCACTTAGAAAGTGAACATATACGTCACAGAATAGAATTATATTCACAATAATAGAGGAAATTTTGCAGGCTAACAAGGAAACATCCAGAAAATGTAATAATAATAATAATAATAAAAAGACTTGAACTGACATTTCACAGACAAGTAATAAATATATGGAAGCATGATCAGCATTTGTTAGTTATCAGGATAAAGCAACATACAATGAGATATCACTACCTACCCTCTAGTAGGTAAAATTTGGAAGTGGCTAAAATTTGGAAAATTTAGATAAAAATGGCTAAAATTTTGGGAAAAAATAGATAAAATCAAGTGTAGACAAATACATAAAGGAACAGAAAGTCTCATTCACTGCTAATGAAAGTATAAACTTCTAAAGTCACTTTGGAAGTCTGTTTGGCAGAGTAACACATCATATGACACAGCAATTCTATTTTTAGGTACCAATGGAAAAGCATACACATATGCAGCAAATGTATAAGAATGTTCACAGCACTATAATCCAGCATAGTAAAAGATGGAAAACAATCTTAATGTTCAGTAACAATAAAAGGAATAGATTTTGCTGTATTTGTACAATGGAATACTAGCAGCAATGAAAAACAGCAAACTACTGCTACATACAACATGAATATCACAGATATAATGTTGAATCAGAGAGCAAAGAGTACATATAGTTTGAATCTACATAAAATTGAAAATATGCAAAGCTAATATATGGTTACAGAAGTCAAACATAGGGGCTATATTTGGTAAAAAAAAAAAAATCATGGCTGGGAGAGCATATGAGAAACGCTGCTGAACACTGACAAGTTTGATCTGGGTGATTCTTAACAAATGTATACATAAATAAGTTTTATTGAACTATACACATATGATTTATAGATCTTATGTATACTGTAACACTATTAAAGTAAACAGACCAACAAATAAATTAATCCTTTAAACAAAAGAGAAAATTCAAGAATTCTTACTATTTTATCCCTCTCCTGTCTCATCCCATCTGATTATAGGGACATTATAAACATATGTCTTTAAGTTTTTTCATGAGGTTCCTAAAAAATAATAATAAGACCCTCCAATGTAATCCAAGATACTGGTACGGCAAAGGAGGAACACTCAAAGTAGGTCTAAAGGAGAGAACAGTGGAATCTCAGTGATGCTACCTACAGAGGGGAATTTCTTTCACCCTGCGTTTCATGATCCTTAATGGACATGACTGAAGTGACTACACACGCAATAGCAGTGACAGTAAATTATTCATCTTGGAACACTGAGTGCCTGGAATATAGTAATAATTTAAGTTAATATTTATTCGGGGCTTAGTCTATGGCATACTCTGTACTAGGTTTCTTGCATGTATGAACTCAGTTAATTTTCATAAAAACCTGTGAGGTAGCTATGATTTTGTCTCCATATTAGAGCTACTAAAATTGAAGTTCATGGAAACTACCTAACTTAAAAAGTCACCCAGTTTGTAGGTGGTAGAATAGAGATGCAAGTCTAAGTCATTGTGAGTCTTGAGACTATGTGCAAAACCTTTTGTATCATACTTCTAAGAAAGCAGTTGGGTATTATATCAGTCTGGAGTCTTCTGCATCTCTGTGCTACAGAATTGAAAACAATCTATTAAGTTTAAACTCTGGAATTCCTCCTCTCTAGGATGTACAATCCCTGAGGCAGGAGTACTCTGTCATTCATTTATCGTTCTCTACTGTCTAGCACAGTACTTGGCTCACAATAAATTATCTTCTTAATAAAGATTAGTTCTATGAGGTAGCTTGAATTGCCATGGTTATAGGTTTACTGTAGGATCCATCCATTCTCCACACTCATTTGTAAGTGAAATAGAAGTTATCTCTAATAGAATATTTAACAAAGAATTCTGATGCAAATTGTAGAAGCCTGGTGATAACTGCTGGATCAGAAACTAACAACTAGTCCAGAAATAAAAGTGGAAAGAAATGTCCTAGTGATTGCTTGAAATGTAATTTAAGATATTTTTGTATGTTCTATGTAGTTACAGCAAACTTTAGGATTCTAAACAAAATTTCTCCATTCTGTTACCACATTTTCCATTTTCTCATTGAAGTGATGGTTTCTTAATGTGCTGTTTTTGTGTTTCTTGGACACTATCCTTGTGTCCTGAAGATAAGCTGTCAGCACAATCCCATACTCTTCTGGAAGGGAAAGAATGTTCAGGGATACTACCTCTGCCTAGAGCTCTGCCAGGAGACACATGCCCTAAAAATGTCCCTCTTTTCACCAACTCTGTGTACTTGGAGAGGAACTAATTTTCCTTACTATTAGAATACATTAGCTATACAGATGTGCCTCAATGAGGAATCTAGCATATCATCCGAGGAATACCTTAGTCTTTGGTTTGGCAAAACATCATCACTGGAGGTGGTAGTAGCTGTTCAGCAATTCATAGGAATGCCATAGGGTCTGGCAGCTGCTTTTATTTTTTCCCATTCTGGAAGCTTGCTTCCTTTGAGTCACCTTTTGATTGTCATGGATTTATTTTCTGTTTTATATTCATTTCAAAGATATTGGGTAATGTTTTTTTTCAAGATTCATGGAAACAAAGATTCATAGTTTTGATGAAATTTGTGCTTAATATCTGTCAGAGCCTACATTGCTGCACAATTTTAATGGGCACAGTTTTGACTTTCTAAAAAGTTATGTAATATTCATTATGACACATAGAAATATCTAAAGTAGGAGTGCTCAATCATTGGCCCATTCATAAGTAAAATTTAAATGTACTAGAAGATTCAGATTACCCTTGGCCCTATGGATATTATCATTTTAAATGAAAGCTATGTTACTTCTTTCATATGAAGCTACTGCAGAAAAGAAAATATAACTCGAAGGAAGACTTGTTTTTCTAATATTAACAAATATGGAGCGGGATTTTAAGCAACATTTAAGATTTTAATCTCAGGCAACCAATAGGACCTCAGGATAGGATATGTCCTGTCCACTTCTAGCTGTGGAGTTATTGTAGGAGAATAATTTATTTTTTTAAATAATACCTGAGGAAACGGCAACCCAGTCCAGTATTATTGCCTGGAAAATCTCATGGACAGAGGAGCCTGGCAGGCTCCAGTCCATAGGGTCACAAAGAGTCGGACATAGCTGAGCAACTGAGCCCTCGATGCATGCTTCTAAGTAGCTTACTAAATTTTTTTGTTTTCTGAGATCGTATATAAAAAAATTCAAAATATCTTTTACCTCAGGAGACCTGTTTATTGATACTAATTTATAAGAATATCAAGTTCAAAGAATCTCTCTCTTTTCATGACAAATGTAGGTTTAATGTGAGAAAGGGACTAGGAAAACCTTGCTAACAACCCCTCACTCCATCTCACTGTGAGTTAGGTCAGGTTTGCTTTGTGTACCCTTTCATTCTTTCTTTGAGTTACTCAATAACATTAAGATTTTTTGGTTGTTAAGCAATAGAAAAGACCCTAAACTAAATTAAAAAGAACTAATTAGGATATGAACATAAGTGATAATAAGAAACGCCCACTAGAAGAAGTGATAATAAGAAACACCATTAGAAGGATATGAAGAATGAGCAAAGCATGAGGAAAGTTTGGTGAGTGAGCAAGACAAGGACAGGAACCAAGAAAGTTCAAACTGTCTATGTATCAGCAACTAATGAAGAATATTTAGGAGCAGCTGATTCCTGAGGCTGGAGCAGTTCCATCTCTTAACCAGTGGTTTGTGATTGGGGGGAAGAGATCTGATTGGTCCAGATTAGACTACATGTCACCCATTGACTAGGAAAAGGCAGGAAATCTTGAGTGATGAACGAAATCAGTCAGTTATTGCAGTGTAGCAAACCATTCCAAAACTCAGTGGCTTGAAATCAGACTCATTTATTTCTTCTACAGACAGACTGGGGATCAGCAGATCTAAACTGGACCCAGTTATGTGGCTCTACTTAAAGATGTGGGACTTGGATATAAGGCTTTAATGAATCAAAGCAATTCACATATTCAGACTCTAGGGCTCACTCCTCAGGGTTCTAATTAAATATATTAATGTTGAAGCCTTAAACCAATCTGTTTTTCTTTTGACCCTGCAAAAGTCTCCAAGTAATTCCAAGGTTTATGCAGGTTTAAAATCTACTTAGTCCAGTGCTTTATTTTAAGGATGAAAAAAGTGATACTCAGAGTGAATGACAGTATGATTTTCTTTCTAGTGTCACACAACTGGTTTGTCTATGTATCAGAACTTGGACTATTAACCTGATTTACTCTATGTCTGCTAATCCAGTGTTCATTCTTCTACACTCTGTTGTCTCCTTTTTGTGAAGACCGGTAAGGTTTCATGCTGACCCGAATTTCTGGAGAGTAAACACCATTGCCTCCCCATTCCTAGGCATATTAATCCCTTTTACCTTAAAACATATATTTTCATATTTATGTAGATTTAGACTTAATTGTTCATGGGTTAACCTATTCAATTAGTCTTTAGTTACTAGAAAAGGGAGCTAAGATCATTTTAAAATGAAACCTCTAAATCCTACCACATCATAGACACAAAGTACAAGCCTAGGGTCATTGTGATACAGTGGCAGGTTCATGGAGAAGACCTCCAGAGAAAAATCAACCCACAATGGAATGCAAATTAAAAGCCAAAAACTGTTAGTAAAAAGAAAAAGATGAAAGCAGAGGGAAGAAAGGAGAGTGGAGTGAGTGTGAAGTGAGAATGCAAAGGGCTTGACATCGGCCTGGGCAGCCTGTCTCTCAGCAAATCAGTACACACTGGCTGGCAGCCAGGATAAGATAGGGGTGAGAGACAGTCACCAAAAAGGAAGAAAGATCGTCTTCAGGAAAGGAAAATATGCTTAAAATTAAACACAGGGGAGGAAAAGGGTGTTCACAGTTTTCTGAGATGAGATTCAAGGCTGAAGTCATAGTTTGGCAGCCAAACCAACGAAATTTGCTTTCCCTCTGAAAGATTTGTGTCTTCTAAAGTTGAGAAATATGTCTGACTGCCAATATTTCATAAAGCAACATAGAGAGAAATACTACCTACTTTAGTGTTTGGCTTGGGACTTTTCACCTTTGTTTGGCAAGGTATTTTTCATTTTGAAAGAGTGAGAGAGAGCAATTCGTATCAGCTTCCTATGAAGACTGCAAAGCTCTTTGCCAAATCATCCAATGGTTCATAGTATTACCTATATACAAATATTTAAAATGGTGAATTAAGCTTATTGATGTACATTAACAGAATCTCTAAAACACAGAACCTTTCTGTTCCAAAACCCTTTGAGATAACATAACCTTCAAAGAGAAAGAAAAGAAATGTAATCCTACCCTTTGGGAATTTCATGTAGTTGTGGGGAGGAACAAAACTCAGAGATAGCTCTGCCATTGACTTTGTGTGACCTTGAGAAGTGACTCAAACCCACCATTCTACAAATTCCTTATCTGTGAACTGGAGATAATAAAAGAACCCACTTCATTGAGAGGATTAAATGACTTAAGCCCTTAGAACAATGCTTGGCACTCAAAAAGGATTAATTGTTATGATTACGTATTGTGGAATTTCCGAGATATTCCAATTTCACATATTCACTTACTGCAATTGTATATCATGGAAAAATCCTAAAAATTCCAACAAGCTACATTTACAGATGATCTTTCTTGCTTGAAAGTAACAGAAAATTCCTTTACCAGGTTATGTGTCTTTGAGTTTCAGAAAATGTGATCATATGGAGAAAGCACATAGAGATTGAAACAATGCAGAGAGGACAATTCCCCACAATCTTCTCCAGCTCCAAATCATGTAGACCTAATGTTATAACCCTTGAACTACCAACCCTTCGTGCATATCCATCCAGAGTTTTAAATCTCTGTTTTTTCATTCATGGATACATTTTTTCTGGCATAGTCACTTGCGTGCTCTAGCCACAATTTACCCGACAGCCTGTTTGCCAGCTTATCTTTCCTCTGCCTTTCACGTTTTTTCCTTCTCCCTTTACTTCATCCTGTTTTCTCTTGTTTCTTTCCCGTCCTTTTTCCCTTCCTTCCAAGTCTTTGAGTCCTGCTGTCCTCCAGACACTATGTCATTTTCTTCCCAACTCCCCAATGTTAACCTATATTTTGAGAGACATTATCATATAGTCAGAGCTATGGATTTTCCAGCACTCATATGTGGATGTGAGAGTTGGACCATAAAGAAGCCTGAGCACTAAAGAATTGATGCTTTTGAAGTATGGTGTTGAAGAAGACTCTTGAGAGTCCGTTGGACTCAAGGAAAGCAAACCAGTCAATCCTAAAGGAAATCAACCCTGAATATTCATTGGAAGGACTGATGCTGAAGCCGAAGTTCCAATACTTTGGCCACCTGATGTGGAGAGATAACTCTTAAGGAAAGACTGATGCTGGGAAAGATAGAAGGCAGAAAAAGGGAACGACAGAGGATGAGATGGTTGGCTGGCATCACCAACTCGATGGACATGAGTTTGAGTGAGCTCCAGGAGATGGTGAAGGACAGGAAAGCCTGGCATGCTACAGTGCATAGTGTTGCAAAGAGTCAGACATGACTGAGTGACTAAACAACAAAACCTATGCTTGGGTATTATCCAGATAGATGTTAATTTCACTACTTCGCCTTCTCTTTAAATCTTCCTTTATGCTCTCAGTGTCCTCATCATCCAGCTCTTCTCTTTAGTTTAGCGCTCTGCCTCTATTTCTTTTGCAACAATCTTCATGGTTACACATGCCACATGTACATATAATGTAGTTGACAGATGGCTTGAATGGAAGGAAGCAATCTAACTTCTCTTTCTGGTTCTTTTATTTGCCAAGCAAGTGAACTTGGGCAAGGCACATACCAGCTGAGCTTCAGTCTCCACATATGTGTATTCTATGCTCTGAGTACATATGGAGGCTCTATCATCAGTTCAGTCACTCAGTTACATCCGACTCTGCAACTCCGTGCACTGCAGCACATAGGCTTCTCTATCACCAGCTTTCCGACCTTGCTCAGACTCATGTCCATTGAGTCAGTGTTGCCATCCAACCATCTTGTTCTCTGTCATCCCCTTCTCTTCCTGCCATCAATCTTTCCCAGAATAAGGGTCTTTTATAACGAGTCAGTTCTTTGCATCAGGTGGCCAAAGCATTGGAGCTTAAACTTTAGTATCAGTTATTCCAATGAATATTCAGGACTGATTTCCGTTAGAAATGACTGCTTTGATCTCCTTGTTGTCCAAGAGACTCTCAAGAGTCTTCTAAATCACCACAGTTCCAAAGCATCAATTCTTCAGCACTCACCTTTCTTTATGGCACAATTCTCATATCCATACATGACTATTGGAAAAACCATAGCTTTGACTAGACAGACCTTTGTCAACAAAGTAATGTCTCTGCTTTTTAATAAGCTGTTTGGGTTTGTTATAACTTTTCTTCCAAGGATCTAGCATCTTTTAATTTCATGGCTGCAGTCACCATCTGCAGTGAATTTGTAGCCCAAGAAAATAGTTTGTCACTGTTTCCATTGTTTCCCCATCTATTTGCCATGAAGTGATGGAACCAGATGCCATGATCTTTGTTTTTGGAATATTGAGTTTTAAGTCAGCTTTTTCACTTTCCTTTTTTTACTTTCATTAAGAGGCTCATTAGTTTCTCTTTGCTTTCTGCCATAAGGGTGGTATCATCTGCATATCTGAGGTTATTGATATTTCTCCCGGCAATCTTGATTCCAGCTTGTGCTTCATCCACCCCAGCATTTCACATAATGTACTCTGCATATTAGTTAAATAATCAGGGTGACAATATACAGCCTTGACATACTCCTTTCCCAATTAGGAACCTGTCTATTGTTTCATGTCTGGTTCTAACTGTTGCTTCTTGACCTGCATACAGATTTCTCAAGAGGCAGGTAAGATTGTCTGATGTTCCCAAATCTTTAAGAATTTTCCATGTTTGTTGCGATCCACACAGTCAAAGGCTTTAGCATAGTCAATAAAGCAGAAGTAGACGTTTTCCTTGAATTGTCTTGTTTTTTCTGTAATCCAAATGATGTTGGTAGTTTGATCTCTGGTTCCTCTGCCTTTTCTAAATCCAGCTTGACTATCTGGAAGTTCTCAGTTCACATAATGTTGAAGCCTAGCTTGGAGAATTTTGAGCATTACTTTGCTAGCCTGTAAGATGAGTGCAATTGTGCAGTAGTTTGAACATTCTTTGGCATTGCCTTTCTTTGGGATTGGAATAGAAACTGATCTTTTCCAGTCCTGTGGCCACTGCTGAGTTTTCCAAATATGCTTGCATATTGAGTGCAGTTCTTTCATAGCATCATCTTTCAGGATTTGAAATAGCTCAGCTGGAATTCCATCACTTCCACTAGCTTTGTTCGTAGGGAGGCTTCCTAAGGCCCAGTTGACTTCACACTGCAAGATGTCTGGCTCTAGGTAAGTGATCACACCATAGTGGTTATCTGGGTCATTAAGATCTTTTTTGTATAGTTCTTTTGTGTATTCTTGCCACCTCTTGTTAATATCTTCTGCTTCTGTTAGGCCCATACCATTTTTGTCCTTTATTGAGCCCATCTTTGTATGAAATGTCCCCTTGGTGTCTCTAATTTTCTTGACGAGATATCTAGTCATTCTCACTCTATTGTTTTTCTCTATTTCTTTGCATTGGTCACTTAGGAAGGCTTTCTTATCTCTCCTTGCTATTCTCCGTAACTCTGCTTTCAGATGAGTGCATCTTTCCTTTCCTCCTTTGCCTTTTGCTTCTCTTCTTTTCTCAGCTGTTTGTAAGGCCTCCTCAGACAACCATACCCTTTTTGCATTTCTTTTTTTGGGGATGGTTTTGATCTCTTCCTCCTGTACAATGTCATGAACCTCTGTCCATATTCTTCAGGCATTTTATCAGATCTAATCCACTGAATATATTTTTCTTTTCCACTGTATAATCATAAGGAATTTGACTTAGGTCTTACCTGAATGGTCTAATGATTTTCCCTCTTTCTTCAGTTTAAGTCTGAAATTTACAATAAGGAGTTCATGATCTGAGCCACAGTCAGCTTCTGGAGTTGTTTTTGCTGACTGTATAGATCTTCTCCATCTTCGGCTACAAATGTAATCAAGCTCATATGAAACAGCATAATTCAAGCAGTATGTTTAAGTGCCATGTATTGCTATTTCTTTAATGCCATTATTGCCCCCTGTTCCTGGCACTGCAAACATTCTACTCACTTTCAACTTACAAAGTTAGTTTATGTTTCAACCATATTATCATTACTATTGGTTATTATTACACCTCTGACTCCCTTTCCTCCAACCTCAGCTCCTCGTTCTTCCTCCACATACTGTTTATACCAAAAATGTCAAATCACTCACAATTTGCCACACTTGAAAATCTGCTTCTTATTCCACCACAGGGCCTTTGTATGTGCTCTTTTCTTCTAGGAGCACTCTTGTAACAGTTCTTTTTGTGTCTGACTCCTTTTCATTCAAGTGTCAATTCCTCAGAATAGTTTTTCCTAAAACCATGTCCTATTTATCCCCAGCCCCATTACTTTCCATTTAGTTACCCTATTTTGTTTTCTTCTGAGCAGTTTTCACAATCTGAAATTGCCATTTACCCTATTGGCTGTTTCCTATATTCTTAGTGCTTAGCATAGCAGATTCTACATATATTTTTTAAAAGAATGAACAGTTTACCAAGAGGGATGGAATTGGAATTTAAATGCAAATTGAATAGGGTTATTGGGAAGAAACAGTGGTCCATTCTAGGAGACATGCTTTGTAAACTCCAAGTGTTAAGTTTATATGAAGTATCCGAATTATGTCAGTCTGTCCTTCATTGTTGTCTGCTGGATGCCACACCCATTCAGACTGGCCATTCTCAAGAGACAGCGTCATTACCAATTGTAGGAAGAAAGGCTATTAGCTACAGAGAGTCCTGCTGATATTGCTTTAAGAATTATTGGTGAGAAAATCTTTCCTCCTTCACTCTTGGCCAGCCCCTTGCTAATGCTATCCTTATCTTGTACTTTGTTGACCTTGGCTTCCTTTCTGCAATTAAGGGACAATTTATTTAAAATCTTCCATTCATTCTTCATTAACCAATTTAATGCATTCTGTTTTCATGGAAATTTTAGACCTCTGTTCAACCCCTAACTATGCTATATTCCTACAGAAGGCCTCGTTATTATTGTTTAGTCACTAAGCCTCTCTTTTGCAACCCCATGGGCTGCAGCCCCCACAGGCTTCTCTGTCCAAGGGATTTCCCAGGCAAGAATACTGGACTGGATTTCCATTTCCTTCTCCAGGGAATCTTCCTGACCCAGGGATTGTACCTGCATCTCCTGTATTGGCAGGCATATTCTTTAGCACTGAGCCACAGAAGGCGTAAAAAACAAATCTTAAGGCTCCTTCTTCCATTTTTGATGGAAAGAAAACAGAAGTTTTTTTGTGTGTGTTTGTGTGCGTGTGTGTGTGTGTGTGTGTGTGTGTGTGTATTTATATATAACTAAGTTCCCTGAAATCAACAAGCTAGTGAATGGCAAAGCTAGAATGAAAAACTGGTTGTCAAGTGCTTCTTTTCCTAAAATCTGTTGGATTTGATGGTTTAAATAGTTTTTAGTTGGAATATCAATGTAAAAAATTTCCAGTGTGATTTATGTTTTAAAGAAAACATTTTGCATTTAACTCAAAGTAAATATTTATTCTATAATACATAAATAAAGTAATAACCCATATATTTTATCTTAGTATTTCTAAAATCCCCCAAATTTCAAAAGTAAATGATTTGTTTCCATATCAGTGACCTAAATTAATATCCCTTCACTGTTTTCTTTTGAACTCTTAAGCTATAATCAGCATCATTTTAGGATTTGCTAAGGTCAGATATCTCTAAAAACAATCTAGTACTTAGATATTTGAATGATTCTGCTGTTTCCCAAGCAAAATATGGAGTATGCCTTTAAAAACCTATAAATTACAAAAGTTAAATTTTATTTAATGTTGTAAATATTTTAGGAAACACATAACTTCTTCATGCTTTGAAACTTTAGACTTTGCCCTGCTGTTACAAGGTTAAAAAACTAAAATAAAGATAATATAGTCAGATCACAGAGTATTACTCTTTAGAAATGCAATTGTTTCATCAATTAGATCATAGAAATTAAAAACAAGATTTGTGAAGTTTTCCTTATCTGAATAAATCATTTTCTCTTCATCAAAGAAAATAAGTGGTAGATACTGGAAAGGAAGAAAAAATTCTCTGGCCTTCTAATCTCCTTCCAAGGTATTCTTTTCTGGCTGGTTTACCATATTAGTTTATACAGAGCTCAGCTACATACATGGGGCTTCCCGGATGATGCTAGTGGTAAAGAACCCACCTGCCAATGCAGGAACCAAAGGAGACTCAGGTTTGATCCCTGGGTCAGGAAGATCCCCTGGAGGAGGGCATGGCAACCTATTCCAGTATTCTTGCCTGGAGAATCCCATGGACAGAGGAGTCTGATAGGCTACAGTCCATTGGGTCACAAAGAGTCAGACATGACTGAAGTGACTTAACATGCACTCACATAACTACATACAGGCCATGCTTTCCACAAGTACTTAAGAAAGTTTTGAAGTTTACCAAGTTCTTTCCTTACACAAAAAGAATTTTTTTTTTTTTTACTTTTTTCCCTGTGATTTTTAGTAAATGAGGTTAGTTTCTTTTCTATGTAGGAAATAGATTATTATGATTGAGTCATAGATCATTGCTATTAATAATACAAAATGCCATTTAGAGCTTACTCACACCCTAGAAATTTTCCAAGTCTACTTGAATTTTTCTATAGAACATTTGTCATTTCATTCAAGAGCAGGCCTATGGATAATCATTTAGTCAAAATTACTACAGTGATTGCTACTACTACAGAAAATTTTAAAATTACAGCAGGAACAAAGCTAAGTCTAAATGGGCACTGCTTCTTTGTTAAGTATTGGGTGACAATGAATACTACGTTCTTAAATTTGGAGGAAATTGAAGAAAGAGAATCATTCTTTGGTCAGAACCACATTACTCATTTTCATTTCCTCTATTTTATGTATACAAAAATATATGATGAAAAATTAATATTAGACACATATAGAGAACATCTAACTATGACTCAAGCATTTAAAGAAAATTATTATTCTAGCTTTGTGGCTTCTGATATATCATTTTATTTTAAGTCAAGAGGCTGAAAAATATTGAAAGACATTAATGGTGGTGGTTGTTCTTGTTTAGTCACTAAGTCATGTCTGACTCTTTGCAACCCCATGGAATGTAGCCCACCAGGCTTCTCTGCCCATGGGATTTCCCACGCAAGAATACTGGGGTAGGTAGCCATTCCCTTCTACAGGTGATCTTCCCAACCCAGGGACTGAACCCATATCTCCTGCATTACAGGTAGATTTTTTACCAACTGAGCCACCATGAAAGACATTAAATAGTGTTTTTTATGCCTGACTATGATTTCATACATACCAACCATCAAGTTAAGTGCTGAGATCAATAGTTTCTGAAATATTCAATCTTAATATGTGAACAAGAGCTTATTGAAAGATAGGGGAGTATGGAAATATCTGCTCTTCTGGAAAGAATCTTTGTTTAGAGTTTGAAACTTTATAAATTATGCTTTATGTACATAATACTGTCTTTTTTTCATCATCTCTAATGGACATAAGGTTAGTACATTGCTAACTATAGATATAACCCCTCAGGGAATAGTTGGATATGTAACTGGAGAAAGTAAACATCATTCCTTAAAAGGTAATACAAGGAGGTCAAACTCTGCAAAGAGATGATAACAGAGACAGTTTTAGTTTACTATTTATTTGCTTTTCCAGTAGCATTCTTTTAAAAATGAACTCAACTTTTTAGTCAGAAGGTGACTTTCTCAAATGCTGATATAAAAAGTGGGCCCAAATTAGTAACCACAAAAGAGGAACTCAACCTTCACTTATGATTAATTAAATGATGTGATACATGATTGAAACTGGATCTCATAACAACAAAATTTATTTTCTGTTTTGAAGTAAAGCACATCAGATTCTGCTGCTATCTCACTGACTAAAGAGAAAGGAAGCTTTAAATCTCTGGCTTCTCTTCATGAGTGGTGCAAGATGACATGAGTGGGTAGGTTTTGGAGGAGCTAACCCACTTTTCACTTTCACCTTTCACTTTCATGCATTGGAGAAGGCAATGGCACCCCACTCCAGTACTCTTGCCTGGCAAATCCCATGGACGGAGGAGCCTGGTAAGCTGCAGTCCATGGGGTCGCTGAGAGTTGGACACGACTCAGTGACTTCACTTTCACTTTTCACTTTCATGCATTGGAGAAGGAAATGGCAACCCACTCCAGTGTTCTTGCCTGGAGAATCCCAGGGATGGCGGAGCCTGGTGGGCTGCCATCTCTGGGGTCACACAGAGTCGGACACAACTGAAGCGACTTAGCAGCAGCAGCAGCAACCCACCCTAAGATAATCCAAGTGTATTGACAGAATCTCACTACCTCACTGCCCCAAGACTGGCAATAAACAAGGCTTCCCATGGAGCTTGTTTAACCACCATTAAAAAATGATTTGTTTCTTGACAGGAAATCATCCTAAAAAGTTTCTTGTCCAAGTTTAAATATAATTCTTCAGGTTTTAAGGCCAAGTTGCTAAAATTTGTTCCCTGTGAATTTCCTTATAGCAGTAAGGAAGCTGTCTATATCCACTATATTGAGGACAGGAGTGCCTTTATGTAATCTGTGGAGTAAAAAACTGGAGAAATAGACTAAAATTTATCCCTTGGCAACTAGGGAATCAAGCCAAGTAGAGATCAGGGATCTGCAGTTCAGCTAAGTTGAAGACCTATTTGTCAGGGATATAATTCATTGAGATCAGAAATTATATCTGGGGAGAATAGCTAAATCAGGAAGGAACAGACCATGACTGTGGAGCCAGACAAGGTAGAGGTTAAATGCTTGACATCAGCAAAGGAAAGTGGAAGTACCATTGCACGATAGTTGAGAGTCAAACAGGATTCAAATGCCAGCTTTGGCTCTTTCTGCCTGTGAAACTCTGGAAACTGTGGTTATATTATTTTCTTTAAATACTAGCTGTCTCTCTCTATAGCATCCTTCCTTCAGGGTCCTCTCTGTTGGAGGAATCCCCCTATACTCACTGATATCAGGGTTGGCTATGTGACTTGCTTGGACAATAAAATAGGAGCAGAAATAAGAGAAAATCATGCCAAGATCCATTGCACGATTTTTTTCATTTTTCCTTTCCCTCTGCCTTAAGAAGGGCATGTTGCAACTGAGGTCAGCTCCCTCAGCCGGCATCCCAGAATAAAGACTTGTTGGGAGAGCCAAGGCCCGAAAGACATACAACTGACGTTATGAGTCTGTACTTTAGCCACGAAAATTTGGGCATAGTTTGTCAGGACAGCATAACCTGGCAAAAAGTGACTTACACTGCAAGTTGTATAAATTTCTCTATGCCTCACGCTCCTCATCTATAAAGTCAGGATTACCTTTTTAAAGATTTATTTAGTTTGTTTTATTTATTTCTGGCTGCACTGGGCCTTCATTGTTGCATGTGAGCTTCCCTGGTGGCTCAGACGGTAAAGCATCTGCCTGCAATGCAGGAGACCCGGGTTTGATCCCTGGGTCAGGAAGATCCCCTGGAGAAGGGAATGGCAACCCACTCCAGTACTCTTGCCTGGAAAATTCCATGGACTGAGGAGCCTGGTGGGCTACAGTCCATGGGATCACAAAGAGTTGGACACGACTGAGCGACTTCACTTTCACTTTCACTTTCTCTAGTTGCAGCAAACTGGGTGTAGTCTTCATTGTGGTGTGTGAGATTCTCACTGTGGTGGCTTCTCCTGTTGTGGGGCACAGGTTCTAGGCACACCTGCTTCAGTAGTTGTGATTCACGGGCTCTAGAGTGGGGCCTCAGTAGTTGCTTCGTGGCATGTGGAATCTTCTGAGACCAGGGATCAAACCCATGTCTCCTGGGTTGGCAGGTGGATTCTTTACCACTGAGACACCAGGGAAGCCCAGAATTATTTTATCTTGAAGAGAATATGGGTTGATATTTGGATGTTTGGTATTTTCTTAGCAATATCTAGCAAGTAGTGGTCATTGTTATTATTATAGGCCCAGGTAGGAAATCTGTGGAACAAAGGATCCAGAAGAAGGACTAGGCAGGAATTGATGAAAACCACAAGGTCAAAGGTCTATACAACTAAATGTTGGGATTGTGCTGGAGGTATGAGTAGAAGACTCCAGGGGTTTGAGTAGAGGGGCAGCAAGTATGACATATGGTAGTGAGCCAACTGATCACTAAGGCACATGTTTGCAAAGATTTCTGTTGAAGACCAAGGTCATCTGAGAGCAGAGACATCTAGGCTTATGTGGGGAGACAAATATGTACATGGGATACTGGTAACTTACTGACATGAGATTTACATGAGGCAAATTCTTCTAAAATGAACTGTCTTATTTGTTCCCAAACAGGCTTTTTCACTCCTAGTGTTTTTGAATACATTATGGTTATGTCTAAAATTTCATAATGACAAAATCCTCTCCTCGTGGATAGAGTTTTTATGAAAGTTACATCATTTAGAGATGGGAATACCAGACCACCTGACCTGCCTCTTGAGAAATCTGTATGCAGATCAAGAAGCAACAGTTAGAACTGGACATGGAACAACAGTCTGGTTCCAAATAGGAAAAGGAGTACGTCAAGGCTGTATGTTGTCACCCTGCTTATTTAACTTATATGCAGAATACNCTACCATCTTACTTGATTTCTCTTGCCTTGGACGTCTGTTTTCTGAGTAATATATGGCAAATCATAAACTTCTTTCCAAGGATGAGAATATTATATTCCTGAACCACTCAAGAATGTGTTTTCTCTTTGAAGATACTGCTACCTTGAATGTTTACAATGTTATGCATATAAGAAAATAAAACTACTATTACTGTTTACTAAGCAACACACTACCTAATTATACTATATATATATATATATAACATATATATATATATGTATATAAAAGCTTATTAGACTTCCTGGGGACATATATTAGACTTCCCTGAGGGAGGAAATGTTAATCCACTCCAGTATTCTTGCCTGGGAAATCCCATGGAAAGAATAGTCTGGTGGGCTACTGTCCAAAGGATCACAAATAGTCAGACATGACTGAGCAGCTAAGCATTTGTTGTTCAGTCGCTCAGTCATGTCCAACTCTTTGAGACCCCATGGAGTCCAGCACACCACGCTTTCGTGTCCTTCACCATCTCCCAGAGCTTGCTCAAACTCATGTCCATTGAGTTAGTAATGCCATCCAACCATCTCATCCTCTCGCATCCCGTTCTCCTCCTGCCTTCAATCTTTCCCAGCATCAGGGTCTTTCCTAATGAGTTGGCTCTTTGCATCAGGTGGCCAAAGTACCAGAGTTTCAGCTTCAGCATCTGTCTTTCCAATGAATATTCAAGGTTGATTTCCTCTAAGATTGACTTGTTTGATCTCCTTGTAGTCCAAGGGACTTCTCCAACACCATGGCTCAAAAGCAACAGTTCATCGGTGCTTGGCTTTCTTTATGGTCCAACTCTCACATCCAGGCATGACTACTGGAAAAACCATAGCTTTGACTGTACAGAACTTTGTTGGNTCCAATGAATATTCAAGGTTGATTTCCTCTAAGATTGACTTGTTTGATCTCCTTGTAGTCCAAGGGACTTCTCCAACACCATGGCTCAAAAGCAACAGTTCATCGGTGCTTGGCTTTCTTTATGGTCCAACTCTCACATCCAGGCATGACTACTGGAAAAACCATAGCTTTGACTGTACAGAACTTTGTTGGCAAAGTAACATCTCTGCTTTTTAATATGCTGTCTAGGTTTGCCATAGCTTTTCTTCCAAGGAGTAAGCCTCTTTTAATTTCATGGCTTCAGTCACCATCTGCAGTGGTTTTGGAACCCAAGAAAATGAAGTCCGTCACAGTTACCATTGTTTCCCATCTATTTGCCGTGAAGTGATGGGTCCAGATGCCATGATCTTTATTTTTTGAATGTTGAGTTTTAAGCCAGCTAAACATAGCACACATAAAAGTATGTACATATATGTGTATAAAGTCCATATGTAAAATATATATATATGCATACATGCATATACACACATATGAAATCTTATTTAATTGTTCTAACAGTGCTTCATTTTAATTATTGTTATTTTACCCATGAGGAGACTGAGACCCTTGTGGTCTAACAACTATATATTTCTGACAGAACTGTCTAACATCAAAGCATGAGGTTAAATTTAAAACAAACAAAAAGATGCAAGTTGTCGTCTATGTACTCCATCACACAATATGCAGAGAGAAAAGTACTATGAAAGACAAATTATTATCTAATTGCACTGTCAGATAATCTGTATGGTTGGCTAGAACAATCAGTCTCATTTTTCTGATGAAGATTCTGAAGCCCACAAGAATGCATATCATTGCCTATGAATTGCTTAAAATCAACCAGCATCAGAACTGCAGGAATCTGCTTACTATGTGCCTTTCTTTATTACTTAGTTCTCTGAGAGAAAACCATGTCATTCAGGCCATAATCCCTAAAATCAGGGTAGAATTTTCTTAGAATGTGAAATCTGGATTCCAGTAAGAGGGTAAAAGGCAATGGCACACCACTCCAGTACTCTTGCCTGGAAAATCCCATGGATGGAGGAACATGGTAGTNATGTGCCTTTCTTTATTACTTAGTTCTCTGAGAGAAAACCATGTCATTCAGGCCATAATCCCTAAAATCAGGGTAGAATTTTCTTAGAATGTGAAATCTGGATTCCAGTAAGAGGGTAAAAGGCAATGGCACACCACTCCAGTACTCTTGCCTGGAAAATCCCATGAATGGAGGAACATGGTAGTCTGCAGTCCATGGGGTCGCTAAGAGTCGGATACAACTAAGCGACTTCCCTTTCACTTTTCACTTTCATACATTGGAGAAGGAAATGGCAACCCACTCCAGTGTTCTTGCCTGGAGAATCACAGGGATGGGGAAGCCTGGTGGGCTGCCGTCTATGGGGTCGCACAGAATTGGGCACGTCTGAAGTGACTTAGCAGCAAGGGGTAAAAAACTATCCATAATGTACACAAGTACAAGTAGTAGGCCTGGGAAGTGCACAAATATCCATTAAAATATGTAACAATAGAATGATAATTTATGGTCAGGAGTGTCAAAACATTTAAATAGTAGCATTTAAACTTCCTAGAGTTCAAGAAACATTTTCTGTCTCCTCAGTCCTTGAGGTTTTGGAAATTGGAGGTTTGAATGACTTCGTGAGTCAAAATGTGACTCCTCTATTCCTTCAGATTCCGTTACAAACTCACAGTCATCTCATGCTGGAACTTTACATTTCCTAGACAGGCCAGTCTGTCTCCCCTGTATCCACTCAGCTATAGATGGGCTGGTAGAGCCACTGAGTATTTCCTTATATATATCTCCAATATATTAAGTAGTAGTTAGGTAGGTAAAGACATAGGTAGATGATTGATAGACTGATAGATTGATAGGTAGGTGGACTGATAGTTCAATAGAACGAAAAATCACACTTCACATTTCTGGATCTAATACTGAGTTGCTGCAACATTGTTTCTTTATTGTCGTTGCTGTTGTTTTTTTTTAACCCCATTAGCCTCAACAGCTAATGCATTTTCTCCCTCTGTAGTTTGGTCCTCTCACAGCAAGACTTTCATAGCGAGAAGGTTTCAGAAATCCCAATTTACCACCATTTGGATTATCTACATTTCACCTGGCTTTTCCACTCAAATGCATTTTTAGGCCAAGAACCCAGCAGTGTTATTCTTTTAATTTTATATGCCCACAGAGCTGAAACATTTGAAGTGCAAGCGTGGGACCGTGTACTTTTCAATTAGATGTTGGCACATACAAACACTCACAGATACTAACTGGCACATACCAACTATCATTCACTTAACTTAATGGATATACTCTAATGGCATGGACAATGGTAGTGCAATGTTTGAACCTCGAGACTTGTAGAAGTAGTGGAAATTATAGTCCACAGCAAGACAAGAAGGCCTTAAAAAGGTTTTTCACAATTAGCTTATTTCAGAAATGAAGAATGCCAATTGGATTAATCTGCCACATCTTGGCAGGACATTGATACCAACTGCCTTTTGTCACTATTTATTTACCTCTCTGTTTCCTTAGATATGGAGTCAATGAGTATTTGTACCAAAGCCTTTATACTTGAGAAAGTACAGGGCAGTGAATACCACTTCCCTCTTTTCCTCTTGAACTCTGTGAATTTTTGAAACTCAAGTCCTTTTTTCACATAAAATTTTCTCACTAAATATCCTAAGTCTTTGCTTAGATTGAGATTTCTTTGGGTCTACTGAGATTGAGATTTTGGTCTATTGGGATTGTTACTTGCAAATTCTAGTAGTCATTTTTATAGTCTACAACTATGGGTGTTATTGTTCCCTTTCCATCTTATAATTTCAACTAAATCGAGCAATGAAAATTTTATAGTGCATCCCTAATTGTGCACCAGACTGGAACTGTTCATACAAATTCCAAGCAATTATAAGGCTTTCTGGGAAACATTGGCAGCAAACACTGGATTAAATGTTTATAACAGCAAGCCAGATGGGAAATAGAGATAAGGAAAATCTCATGGAAACTTTTTTTTTTCCCAAACCACAACACTATTTTAAATTAACCTGGCCAAGGGGAAGCATTTTTACATTGTTGACCAATACAGAGGTTTAGCAGTAATAGCAGTTAAATTGTGGGAATAAATTTACAAAGATGTAACTCTTTAAGACAAGATGTAACTTGTCATACATCTTGTTACACAAAGATGTAACTCTGTGACTGTTATAAAAAGATACCATATAAACAGAGTTGATGAATGAGACTCCAAAGATATGTTAGAGAAGGCAGATATTAAAAGTGGATGCTTTAAAGTTAAAAAATGTGCTTTGTATTTCATTGAAGGTGGAAAGAAATCATATCACATGGAAATATTTAGCTCTCCTTGAAAATGTTTGACATGGAGACTGTGGTGAACATATAGTCACCTGACTCATGCTAAAAATACTTTCACTGCTTGAGAACCAGAGTTAAGAATGCTATTTTTACAGATAAAAATCTTTCTCTTCATGGAATTGGGCAATAAGTGTCTCTTACCCATTTGTGTTCATGCTTGCTCCCTCTAATATGATTTAAATGATATGAAAGTTACAGAGGTAGATTTATAAGGAAGGTGATGACGCTAAAGATTCAAGTTCCCTCACTTGCACGAGGGAAAGGTCCCTAGCAATATGTTCACATTCTCATATGTTTTTAGAAGTTTGTGAGGGAAGATATTGTAACTGTAGTTAGTTAAGACTACTTTCTCTTTCCACTCTGATTCCCCCCCTCCACTTTTTTTTCCCCTTTGTTGGGTGGTATCGGAGCAGCCATTAGCATGTGTGAATTATGGCTAAATGAGAGTTAAACATGAGAGACATATATGGGGTTTAGTTGGATATATTTATGTGAGACAATGTCAACCTCACGTGTAGTTAAATGGTACTATCCGAGCTTAGAAATAGTATCTGGAACTAGTCTACTACCCACTATGTCTAGCCACTTGTCATGGAATTTGAAGGTACAGGCCAGAAGCACTTTTAATGTTTTACCATGCCTGACATGCCTAGTAGAGGAGAAACAAGGTTTCTGCATCCAGCAAGGAGCTAGTCTGTGGGACATTTTTCCAGTCAACAGATATGTAAGGTATTCAGACTTAAAACATGACTAAAGAGTGACTTTTTTTTTTTAAGAACTCTGTTATATTTGCCAGGAACTGGAGAAAGAATACAAACATTAACAAACTGCAAATTTATCCAAAAAGTTGGTCAGGTTCAACTGTTAGAAGTTTGTGAGGGAAGATATTGTTTTAGAGAATGTAAGTGAAACAGATGAGTAATTACAGACTTCTGATTTGGAATACATATATGTATGTGTGTTTTCCTTTAATTTTATTTCTAATGGGGTTTAAAGAATATTAATATAAAATTTGTGGAATGTAAAATGTACAAGACAAAAATGAGCAATATAATCAATAGATATTATTCTTAAGAGAATTTGACAAAAATTTTCATACCATACCAGAAGCAGGAGTTTGTTAAACTGGAGAGATAAATTTTGAATCAAAGAAATATCAGACCCTGGGATTTCTATGAATCCACTAATGAAGAAAATGAATCATATGAATGCATTTGGGAAAACACTGCATTTCTTGTTGTTTGAATTAATTTTTGCTTTGTAACAAACTTCTGTAAGCTCAATGGCTAACAAATACGGCCAGTGGCTTTTATATCTTTAAAGAGATGTAGGAAAAAATGAAGAAATTTAACAGAGACCATCAGTTCAGTTCAGTCCCTCAGTCTTGTCCGACTCTTTGCAACCCCATGAATCAAAGCATGCCAGGCCTCCCGGTCCGTCACCAACTCCCGGAGACCATAAGTGGCCTCCAAAGCCTAAAATATTTACTATCTGGTTCTTCATGGAAAAAATTTGCTAACCTTTGGCTTAAAACAGTAGTTTATTTTGGGGCTTCTCTGGTGGCTCAGACAGTAAAGAATCTGCCTGCAATGTTGGAGACCTGGGTTCAATCCCTGGGTCAGGAAGATCCCCTGGAGAAGGGCATGGCAACCCACTCAAGTATTCTTGCCTGGAGAATTCCATGGACAGAAGAGCCTGGAGGGCTAAAGTCCATGGACGCACAAAGAGTCAGACAAAGCTGTGTGGATAACACAATTCATTCATTCACTTAGCTGCTGATTTGGGTTGGGCTTAGCTGGGCAGTTCTGCTGCTGCTCTTGGCTCCTCTTTCATGTCTGCAGTTAGCTGCTATGTCATCTGAAGCTTGGTGATCTGGTATATTCTCCATTAATGGTTTGGCAGTTGGCTGAGAGTCCCCTGGGATAACTGGGCTGTAGCCTATCATTATTTAGCAGACAAATCAGCGCTTATTCTCAGGATAGTAGTTGCAAGCAGAGACAAGCCCCAAATCCAAGTGCCTTTTAAGAGCCAATATGTATCATGTTTAGTAATGTCTATTAAACTAAGTCACATTGCTAATTCTAGCATTGATGTAGGGAGATGCTACCAAAAATTATGGATAAGTGAAAGGGGAAAAATTGTGACCATCTTTACAATCTTTCATACTCATTCGATTGACATGGAATACATGCACACACATGATAACAGTAATAAAGGCAATATAAAGCTAATAATATGCCATAAAAACCGTGGATAATTCTTAAAGAGACGGGAATACCAGACCATCTGACCTGTCTTCTGAGAAATCTGTATGCAGGTCAAGAAACAACAGTTAGAATTGGACATGGAACAACAGACTAGTTCCAAATTGGGGAAGGAGTACATCAAGGTTATATATTGTCACCCTGCTTATTTACCTTATATGCAGAGTACATCATGAGAAACATTGGACTGGAAGAAACACAAGCTGGAATCAAGATTGCTTGGAGAAATATCAATAACCTCAGATATGCAGATGACACCACCCTTATGGCAGAAAGTGAAAAAGAACTGAAGAGAATTTTGATGAAGGTGAAAGAGGATAGTGAAAAAGTTGGCCAAAACTCAACATTCAAAAAATGAAGATAATGCATTCAGTCCCATCACTTCATGGCTAATAGATGGGGAAACAATGGAAACTGTGACAGACTTTATTTTGAGGGGCTCCAAAATCACTGCATATGGTGACTGCAGCCATGAAATTAAAAAAATGCTTGCTCCTTGGAAGAAAAGCTATGACCCCAAACTAGATAGCATATTAAAAAGCAGAGACATTACTTTGCTGACAAAGGTCCATCTAGTCAAAGCTATGATTTTTCCAGTAGTCATGTATGAATGTGAAAGTTGGACTATAAAGAAAGCTGACCACTGAAGAATTGATGCTTTTGAACAGTAGTGTTAGAGAAGACCCCTGAGAGTCCCTTGGACTGCAAGGAGATCCAGCCAGTCCATCCTAGAGGAAATTAGTCCTGGATATTCATTGGAAGGACTGATGCTGATGCTGAAACTCTAATACTTTGCCCACTTGATGTGAAGAGCTGACTCACTTGAAAAGACCCTGATGCTGGGAAAGATTGAAGGCAAGAGGAGAAGGGCACGACAGAGGATAAGATGGTTGGATGGCATCACTGATTAAATGGACAGAGTTTGAGTAAACTCTGGTAGTTGGTAATGGACAGGGAAGCCTGGTGTGCTGCAGTGCATGGGGTTGCAAAGAGTCAGACATGGCGGAGCGACCAAACTAAACTACTATGAAGATATTGGTGACAAACTCTTAATAACTGATGTTAATGTAATGAATATCTAAGAATAGTTACTATACAAGAAAATTTTAAATGCCCTGACATCTTTCTGTTTATATATAAAATAAATTTGGTTGATATTTTCCCAAATTGACAACAATTATGAATTTTTACGTGGAATTGTCAGTAACAAATTGTGAATATGAATGAATCTTTTTAAACTACTACTACTAATCAAAACATTTGATTAATTATGCTAATAGAGACTCAATTATCTTTAGATTCGTTTTCATTAAACAATATTATAAAATCATTGTAATATGAAAGTTAAAGTCACTCAGTCGTGTCCTACTTTTTGAGACCCCATGGACCATACAGTCCATGGCATTCTCCACGCCAGAATACTGGAGTGGGTAGCCTATCCCTTTTTCAGGGGATCTTCCCAACCCAGGAATTGAACTGCGGTCTCCTGCATTGCAGGTGGATTCTTTACCAACTGACCTATCAGGGAAGCCCATTGTCATATGAATTCCTAATAAAAGCATATCCAGCCAAAAAATTTAGGAGAGAAATGTATTATAGGGGAGTGTTAGGCATTTTACTTAAAAGCATATATTTCTGGATTTTGTGAGGTGGGTGGCATTTTCAGCTTTAAAATTTTTAATTGTGGTTTATTTCCTTATTCTAAAACATAGTTGCTTTTACATCTAAGTATATTAGATATATACTTTTTTTTATTCTTTTCCTTCTATAGGGCTTCTAAAACATCTTAAGTTTCAGGTCCCATGCAACCTAGAAAGGACCAGTAAGCTCTCCTGCTCTGGAGATCGAGGCCTGGGCAGAAGAGCAGCTGGAACAGAGAAGGAAGGGAGTGCCAGATTCTCACGTGGGAATGGTAGAGGCGGGTTTTGGGGAATCCTGAATCGTCTTATGCGCTCCAAGTTTGATTTAAAAGTCTTTAGTTATTCTTTCTGCTTACAATCAAATTGTGTGCAATGTATCAACTCAAAGATGATCAGAACCCAATAATTTTTGAAGACTGCTGAGACCAGTCCTGGGTGTTCATTGGAAGGACTGATGCTGAGGCTGTAACTCCAATACTTTGGCCATCTCATGCGAAGAGTTGACTCATTGGAAAAGACCCTGATGCTGGGAGGGATTGGGGGCAGAAGGAGAAGGAGACAACAGAGGATGAGATGGCTGGATGGCATCACCAACTCAATGCACATGAGTTTGGGTGAACTCCAGAAGCTGGTGATGGACAGGGAGGCCTGGCATGCTGCAGTTCATGGGGTCACAAAGAGTCAGACGTGACTGAGTGACTGAACTGAACTGAACTGAAGCTGATGTATTGAATACATGATAACCTCTGACACCCCTATTCCTACTTCCCATGGCAATTTTTCCCCTCTTTGGAGAGGATTTTTGGATATCAGAAGGTGGTTTCATTTGACAAGAGGAGGAAAGCCTCTGAGAGATCAAGTAACACTGTACACTGGGGAAGCTGGGTTGCAAATAATGTCTATCTATTGACAAATATCATTCTTTTCCCATAATCCTTGGTTTTCATCCTTCCAACACACAGGGCCTGCCTCTTAAATGATAAATACATCTTATATGGGAATTGAAACTTTATCATAAGATAATAATCATTGTCCATCAATGCCTTCTATATGCAAACACTATGTTAAGTACCAGAAATCTTAAGGAACATGGAAAATTTTTGAAAATATACAAATTATAATTTGTATATATACAAATATATATATATATGATACTCAGTATCACATGCTGAGTATCTAATAAGTGATAGAGAAGTTTTCATATGTGAAGATTTGGGTAGATGACTTTGAAGGGCATATATAGCATATATTAAGTGAAGATATGTTGGTCAGGGCAACTCAGAAAGAAGGAAGGTATGGTGAGCAATGACTGGCTTTATTCCAGGCATATAGCTTTATTTAATTTATTGCATGATACTTCTCACAAAGCATAGAGTTACAAATCCCAAAAAAGGCTCTGACAAAGTCATCTAACACAGATTCCCACCATTTACAGCAAAGATTCTTGATTTTCTTCACCCCACCCACCCATCACCACCAACCTGACTTGCCCAAGATTCTCCAGCTCATCACAGAGCCAAAATTTTTAATTGTGTTTCCTTAGCACTCTTTTTGCTAAACTACCAGAACTGACCATAATGTTATTACTTGAAACCAATAGCTGTTCTATAACACCATCTATATGTTGATTCAAACCCTTAAAGTTACCTCTGGCATTCACTTTGCTGTCCTTTCATACTATTCGTATTTTATTTCAAGGTGGAAATCTCTAATGCATATTCTTCATTCTTCACATTGTTGTCTATTTTCATTTCCCCTTTGTATTGTTGAGGCATCTCAGAGAGAGTGATGGCACACAGAATGTAACTCTCAAGAAGAAACTGGATTCTTCCCATTGCAAAAACAGTTTGAAAGCACTATTAAGGAAGCTCGATGAGAAGGCCTTTTATATTTTGACATAGTTCTTGATTAAAGCAAACAAGTTCCATGTACCCTATCTCTCTTATAACTGTCTAGAATATGTTAGAACTTAATATGTATATGATAATAAAAAACATGAAATCTCCTTCTGGTGACTCCACACTGCTCTGATAGCTATTATTTATCACTAGTCTTATATGCCAAATGACTATATTTTGAGCCTGAGTGAATGAAAATGAGGTAGAGATGAGAGATTTCCAAGTGGTTCAAAGGATAGTTCTCAATGCACCTAGGATAAAGTAATATAATAGGCTAAATACATACAGCAGTGTAACTTTTTCTCTTCTAAAAATTATCTCAAATAATCATTTCAAGAGCTCAATAAAAATGAGTAGAATAGTGTTTATTCCATTTTACAGTTGAAGAAATTAAGGTACAGAGACATCAAATGAGCTCAAGATTGCATACCACAGTAGGGACACAGTTGAGATCAAGCCTCTGAAGCTGACCTGGGTCCCATGACTTTTCCCCTTCCTTATACCATACACCTTTCCCAAACTGTGTATTACCATCCCAGTACCCTTTCCCACATCTCAGTTCAGTTCAGTTCAGTTGATGAATCAAGGCAAATTGGAAGTGGTCAAGCAGGAAATGGCATGAGTGAATAACAACATTTTAGGAATCAGCAAACTAAGATGGACTGGAATGGGTGAATTTAACTCAGATGACCATTATGTCTACTACTGTGTGCAGGAATCCTTTAGAAGAAATGGAGTAGCCATCATGGTCAACCAAAGAGTCTGAGATGCAGTACTTGGATGCAATCTCAAAAACAACAGAATGATCTCTGTTCATTTCCAAGGCAAACCATTAAATATCATGGTAATCCAAGTCTATGCTCCAACCAGTAACGCTGAAGAAGCTGAAGTTGAACGGTTCTATGAAGACCTACAAGACCTTTTAGAACTAACACCCAGAAAAGATGTCCTTTTCATTATAGGGGGCTGGAATGCAAAAGTAGGAAGTCAAGAAACACCTGGAGTAACCGGTAAATTTGGCCTTGGAGTACAGAATGAATCAGGGCAAAGGCTAATAGAGTTCTGCCAAGAGAACACACTCCTACATCTACTCCAAAAAAAAAAAAGTTGTATCCCTGGATTCCAATATTGTTCAGAATTTTTTATTTTGTTATTTAATAAGTGGCCTAGTACCTCTTTACAATAACTAGATAATGACAACAAAGTTCACTTCTACATCAAAGGATTTTGTGAATAAATAATACATAGCTGTGAAAAACCTTTAAATCAATCTAAACACTTCCCCAAAGCTTGAAGGATAAAATGGACAAGTCAGGCATTGTTCCACAATACCTGTGGCCATTTGCTTTTACCATACAGTTCATATACTTGAGATCAAATGCAAATGCTTGTGAATTCAAGACATAGACCATAATTATAATGATGTTAAAAATGTATCCAAAAAGTAGAACTTAACTATTAATCTATTTATTAGCTTCTTGGTTAACATGTCCAGAGGCTAATGACAGTTGGTAACTCAAAGCTAGCCTACAATAATTTATTTTACTTTACATTTCTAGATGAAACAGCAAAATCATACTTATTAAAAATACTACATCACTTTAACTTTCAGTTACCTCTCACATCTAGTTTGCCCAGAGTCATGTCATCTGAAATGAATCCAGGGCCTCTGAGAAGAAAGCCCACAGTAAAGGGACAGAAGCTGTGAGCAAATCTGGGATGACTGTAACCAGGTCTTAATGGCTGTTCTTTGGCCTGATTTACAAAGTCCTCTTGCTGCACTTTAAAATTCGATGTCTCAGACACAAAGTTAAAATGGTGCCACAAACAAATCATGGATGCAAATCCAAATGCTATGTAATTGCTCCATCACCCCGAGGAGATGTTCTGATTAAAATGAGTCACATTGACCTTGGATGACATGGCCTAAGGGGCAATTATTCCCCAAGGGACTTAATTAAATGCAATTAGACCAGTGAGAGTACATTTAACGAGGCCCCTTGTGATACCTATGTTTCCAATTTATTTTTCCAGCAACTTTCACTAATGATTTGATTCACTCAGACTCCATCAATAGATAATGATTGGACACTCACTCCTCCCAGGTGATTATGGGATACCTGGATTTCACAATTCAAGGATTAGAGAGAAAAGGCATGTATGACAAGTTAAACAGTCATATAAGATTATAATTGTTTATGGGCTGAATGAGTAGTGGGAGAAGGGTCAAATTAGAGTAAAAGGTGCTCACTGTGGGTTGGAAGAAGACCACAACTGGCCTTAGTGAAATGTTGGAAGGCTACAAGGATATGGAAGGAGATAAAATGCTGTCTCTAAATCTTGGAGTTCTAAGAAGGGAAGGGTTTTAGAGATCATCTTTTCTTATAATTTCCTCTTACTGTGAGTACCCTGGAGCTCTTACTGGGTTATCTGGCTCACTCAAAACATTGCTCCTAGTGGTATTTTAGGAATAAAGAACAGTATGAGCTTGTTGAGCGATACAGAGGCACGAGGTAAATTTGGGGGAAGGTATGCTGACCAGCTGAGCAAGATAAATACTACAGGTAAATATTGGTTTAGAAAAGAGGTTTGGGCTTATTTATAAAATGCTGTTTGAAGTTTGGAATTCATTGTGTCAACAAACAGGAATGTGGATTTTCATAATTTAAGTGGTGTTTTCCAAAATATTAATCTGGTAATTATGTTCCAGATATATGAAAAATTGTAGGGACTGACACAGGCCTGGACCAGGCCAATAATAATTACAACAAGAGCACCAAATTGGAACAGTAATTTCTAATGATAATATGAGAAACAAAAAGCATTGTGCAAATGATTCTGGTCAAGGGAGGAACAATATCAAATATGACTCCAGGGTTTTAAGCAACGATGTAAAGAGAGAGAAGGTAGTGGGCGTTGTCAGAGATAGGAACCAGAATTGAAAGCAAGAAGGTTAAGGAAACACTGAGAGGAAAAGGTGTGGTCTAGGACCAGAGAGTTCTGGAGTGGCCCAAGAGTATACAGTCAGGAGGGATGAGTTAGGGTCCAGAGGAACAGTTTAGAACTGAGGTGAATTTGGGCCCTTCAGGTCAGAGCAAAGCTATGGAACTAGCAGACTGCTAGGGGTCAGGAGAGCTCAGGCACTAAAGAGAAAGCTATAGCCTTCCAGGACCAATTGTCAAATGCAGGAAATATGGAATAAACTCTGAGACCATAATCCAGACCCACAGCTTAGGCAGCAACACAGAGAATCTGGTAAAGAGGGAAGGTGAGGATTTAGACAAGAGATCATAGGTTGTGTGAATGTGCACCATTAAGAAACTACTGATACTGCTAACGGGGGCCCAAAAAGGCAAACAAAGGGGTGTATTAGGGCATTTGCGAATTTGAACGAGCACCAAGAAAGGGCAAGAAAGAAAGAAATAAGTGGAAATTAAATTATTAAATCTTTTGAAGTAATCATCACAGAAAAAAACAGAACACTGTAAGATTATTTGCTATGTGTGTTTGTATGTATGCATATGTATGTTAGCTAATTAGTGCTGTTTTTATTTTTATTGATATGGGGACAGGGAATGTGTCGTCAAGAGGCAGAACATGAAGTTCTCACTGAGGCTAAATGTACTTATCTGATTCACTGTTATTGTTGTTCAGTCGTGCAGTCAGGTCCAACTCTTTGCTGCTGCTGCTAAGTCACTTCAGTTGTGTCCGACTCTGTGCGACCCCACAGACGGCAGTCCACCAGGCTCCCCCGTCCCTGGGATTCTCCAGGCAAGAACACTGGAGTGGGTTGCCATTTCCTTCTCCAATGCATGAAAGTGAAAAGTGAAAGTGAAGTCGCTCAGTTGTGTCCGACTCTTAGTGACCCCATGGATGCAGCCTACCAGCCTCCTCCATCCATGTGATTTCCCAGGCAAGAGTCCTGGAGTGAGGTGCCATCGACTGTAGCAAATCAGGCTTCCCTGCCATTCACCATCTTCCAGAGCTTGCTCAAACTCATGTCCATAGAGTTAGTGATGCCACACAACAACTTCGTCCTCTCTTGTCCCCTTCTCCTCTTGCCTTCAATCTTTTCCCAGCATCAGGGTTTTTCTAATAGTTGGCTCTTCACATCAGGTGGCCAAAGTATTGGAACTTCAGTTTCAACATCAGTCCTTCCAATGAATATTAGGATTGATTTCCTTTAGGACAGACTGCTTTGATCTCCTTGCAGTCCAAGGAACTCTACAGTCTTTTCCAACACCACAGCTCAAAAGTTTCATTTCTTTGGTGATCATCCTTCTTTATGGTCCAAATAACATATCCATACATGACTACTGGAAAGACCATAGCTTTGACTAGATGGACCTTCACTGGCAAAGTAATGTCTCTGCTTTTTAGTATGCTGTCGTCTAAGTTTGTCATGGCTTTTCTTCCAAGGAGCCAGTGTCTTTTCATTTCATGGCTGCAGTCATCATCTGCAGTGATTTTGGAGCCCCCAAAACAAAGTCTGTCACTGTTTCCATTGTTTCTCCATCTATTAGCCATGAAGTGATGGGATCAGATGCATTATCTTCATTTTTTGAATGTTGAGTTTTGAGCCAACTTTTTCACTATACTCTTTTACCTTCATCAAATGCTCTTTAGTTCTTCTTTACTTTCTCCCATAAGAGTGGTGTCATCTGCATATCTAAGGTTATTGATATTTCTCAGAGTAATCTTAATTCCAGCTTGTGCTTCATTCAGCCTGGCATTTTGCATGATATACTCTGCATATAATTTAAATAGCCGGGTGACAATATACAACCTTGACGTAGTCCTTTCACAACTTGGAACCACTCAATTGTTCCATGTCCAGTTTTAACCGTTGCTTCTACCTGCATACAGATTTCTCAGGAAGCAGGTAAGGTGGTCGGGTATTCTCATTTCTTTAAGAATTTTCCACAGGTTGTTGTGATCCATGAAGCCAAAGTCTTTAGCATAGTGAATAAAGCAGAAGTAGATATTCTGGAATTCTCTGGTTTTTTTCTATGAACTAATGGATGTTGGCAATTTGATCTCTCATTCTTCTGTCTTGTCTAAATCCAGCTTGAATATCTGGGAGTACTCAGTTCACGTACTGTTGAAGCCTAGCTTGGAGAATTTTGAACAATTCTTTGCTAGCATGTGTAATGAATTCAGTTGTGCAATAATTTGAACATTCTTTGGCATTGCCTTTCTTTGCGATTGGAATGAAATCTGACCTTTGCCAGTTCTGTGGCCACTGCTCAGTTTTCCAGATTTGCTGGCATATTGGGTGCAGCACTTTCACAGCATCTTATTTAGGATTTGCAATAGCTCAACTGGAATTCCATCACCTCCACTAGCTTTGTTTGTAATGATGCTTCCCTCGGCTCACTTGACTACCCACTCCAAGATGTCTGGCTCTAGGTGAGTGATCACACCATTGTGGTTACTGGTTCTTTAAGATCTTTTTTGTATAGTTCTTCTGTGTATTTTTGCCATCTCCTCTTAATACTTTTTGCTTCTGATAGGTCTATACTACTTCTGTCCTTTATTGTGCCCATCTTTGCATGAAAGATGTTCCCTTGGTATCTCTAATTTTCTTGACGTGATCTCTAGTCATTCCCACTCTTTTGTTTTCCTCTATTTTTTTGCATTGATCACTTAGGAAGGCTTTCTTATTTCTCCTTGCTATTCTTTGGAACTCTGAATTCAAATGGGTATACTTCCTTTTCTCCTTTGCCTTTTGTTTCTCTTCTTTTCTGAGCTGTTTGTAAGACCTCTTCAGACAACCATTTTGCCTTTTTGCATTGCCTTTTCTTGGGGATGGTTTTAATCTCCACCTTCTGTACACTGTTACAAACCTCCATTCATAGTTCTTCAGGCACTCTGTCTATTAGATCTAATCCCTTGAATCTATTTGTCACTCCCACTGTATAAGTGTAAGCAATTTTATATAGGACATACCTGAATAGTCTAGTGGTTTTACCTACTTATCTTCAATTTAAGCCTGAATTTTGCAAAAAGGAATTCATGATCTGAGGCATAGTCAACTTCTGGTCTTGTTTTTTGCTGACTGTATAGAGCTTCTTCATCTTCAGCTGCAAAGAGTATAATCATCTGATTTTGGTATTGACCATCTAGTGATGTCTGTGTGTAGAGTCATCTCTTGTGTTGCTGGAAGAGAATGTTTGCTATGACCAGTCTGTTCTCTTGGCAAAACTCTGTTAGCCTTTGGCCTGCTTCATTCTGTACTGCAAGGCCAAACTTACCTGTTAATCCAGGTATCTCTCGACTTCCTACTTTTGCATTCCAGTCCCCTATGATGAAAAGTACATTTTTTGGGGTATTAGTTCTAGAAGGTCTTGTAGGTCTTTATAGAACCATCCAACTTCAGCTTCTTTGGCATTAGTGGCTAGGGCATAGACTGGGATTACTGTGATATTGAATTGTTTGCCTTGGAAACAAACAGATATTAGTTTGACATTTTTGAGACTGCACCCAAGTACTGAATTTCAGACTCTTTTGTTGACTATGAGGGCTACTCCATTTCTTCTAAAGGATTATTGCCCACAGTAGTAGATGTAATAATCATCTGAATTAAATTCATCCATTCCTGTCCATTTTAGTTCACTGATTCCTAAAATGTTAATGTTCACTCTTGCCATCTCCTGTTTAACCATTTCCAGTTTACCTTGATTTATGGACCTAACATCCTAGGTTCCTATGCAATATTGTTCTTTACAGCATTGGACTTTACTTCCGTCACTGAACACATCCACAACAAATAGATTCTTCTGAATAGTAAGTAAACCTTTGCTCCAACCAAGAAGTTGCTTAGATGGCTCCTTCCATGTTAGTAAGGAACTACTTTACCCTAGAATTGCTGTAGAATTCAGGTCAAGTGATTTCTTGCTTACAGAAAGGAGAGTGGAGAGAGGATTGATCAGATCTGATTTAGTTCTTATCTTGGAAAAAAAATGGGGGTGGGGGCAATATCAGGAGACAGGGCTGGTTTACAGGAGGGATGATGCCTTTTCATTGTTGTGCTGATGTAGAGCTGACATCATAACACTGAAGGAAAATTTTCTATTAGCCAGTTGACAGAGGATAAGAGCTGGAATCGTAGATTTTTAGAGGCATACACAGAACTGATGAAAGAAAGTTAGTAGAAGAGACATAGTTGCTTTTAGTCACATCAATGGTTATTTACATGATATTGTTTCAACTATCTCCATTTTTAAAGTGCTGACTCATTTCACAAAAATATAAGAGCTTGACTGGCCATAGTAGACTTTGACCTTAGCTGGACTTGATCTCCATCTTTGGTTGCAAATAATATAATCAGTCTGATTTTGTTATAGACCATCTGGTGATGTCCATGTGTAGAGTCTTCTCTTGTGTTGTTGGAAGACAGTGTTTGCTATGACCAGTGTGTTCTCTTGGCAAAACTCTGTTACTCATTGTCCTGCTTCATTTCGTAAGGCCAAATTTGCCTGTTACTCCAGGTAGCTCTTGACTTCCTGCTTTTGCAATCCAGTCCAGTCCCCTATAATGAAGAGGACATCTATTTTGGGTGTGAGTCCTGAAAGGTCTTGTAAGTTTTCATAGAACCATTCAACTTCAGCTTCTTCAACATTACTGGTAGGGGCATAGACTTGGATTACTGTGATATTGAATGGTTTGCCTTGGAAATGAACAGATATCTTTCTGTCATTTTTGAGATTGCATCCAAACACTGCATTTTGGACTCTTTCATTGACTATGAAGCCTTCTCCATTTCTTCTAAGGGATTCTTGCCCACAGTAGTAGATATAATGGTCATCTGAGTTAAATTCAGTCATTCCAGTCCATTTTAATTCACTGATTCCTAAAATGTCTATGTTCACTCTTGCCATCTCCTGTTTGACCACTTCCAATTTGCCTTGATTCATGGACCTAACATTCCAGGTTTCTGTGCAATAATGCTCTTTACAGCATCAGACTTCATTTCCATCACCAGCCATATCCACAACTAGGTGTTGTTTTTGCTTTGGTTCAATGTCTTCATTCTTTCTGGAGTTATTTCTCCACACTTCTCCAGTAGCATATTGGGAACCTACTGACCTGGGGACCCACTCCAGTGTTCTTGCCTGGAGAATCCCAGGGATGGAGGAGCCTGGTGGACTGCCATCTGTGGGGTCGCACAGCGTCGGACATGACTGAAGCGATGAAGCAGCATTAGCAGCAACTTACCTGGGGAGTTCATCTTTCAGTGTCATACCTTTTTGCCTTTTCATACTTTCATGGGGTTCTCAAGGCAAGAATACTGAAATGGTTTGCCATTCCCTTCTCCAGTAGACCAGGTTTGGTCAAATATTTGACCAAAGATGTAGAAACTCTATACAGTCAGCAAAAACAAGACTAGGAGTTGATTGTGGCTCAGATCATGAACTCCTTATTGAAAAATTCAGACTTAAATTGAAGAAAAGTAGGGAAAACCACTAGACCATTCAGGTATAACTTAAATCATATTCCTTATGATTATACAGTGGAAATGACAAATAGATTCAAGACGTTAGATCTGATAGAGTTCCTGATGAACTATGGATGGAGGTTCGTGACATTGTACAGGAGGCGGTGATCAAGACCATCACCAAGTAAAAGAAATGCAAAAGGCAAAATGGCTGTCTGAGGAGGCCTTACAAATATCTCTGAAAAGAGAAGCTAAAGGCAAAGGAGAAAAGGAAAGACACACCCATTTGAATACAGAGTTCCAAACAACGGCAAGGAGAGATAAGAAAGCCTTCCTAAGTGACCAATGCAAGAAATAGGACAATAATAGAATGGGAATGGCTAGAAATCACTTCAAGAAAATTAGAGATACCAAGGGTACATTCATGCAAAGATGAGCAAAATAAAGGACAGAAGTGGTATGGACCCAATAGAAGCAGAAAATATTAAGAAGATGCAACAAGAATGCACAGAAGAGCTATATAAAAAAGATCTTCATGACCCAGATAACTACGATGATGTGATCACTGGACTAGAACCAGACATCCTGGAATGTAAATTCAAGTGGATCATAGGAAGCATCACTACAAACAAAGCTAGCGTGGGTGATGGAATTCCAGTTGAGTTATTTCACATCCTAAAATATGAGGCTGAGAAAGTGCTGCGCTCAATATGCCAGCAAATCTGGATAACTCAGCAGTGGCCACAGGTCTGGAAAATGTCAGTTTTCAGTCCAATCCCAAAGAAAGGCAATGCCAAAGAATGCTCAAACTACCACACAATTACAGTCATCTCATACACTAGCAAAGTAATGCTCAAAATTCTTCAAGCCAGGCTTCAACAGTATGTGAACCGTGAACTTTCAGATGTTCAAGTTGGATTTAGAAAAAGAGGAACCAGAGATCAAATTGCCAACATCCACTGGATCATCGAAAAAGCAAGAGAGTTCCAAGAAAACACATCTACTTTTGCTTTATTGACTATGCCAAAGCCTTTGTGTGGATCACATCAAACTGTGGAGCCTCCTGACAAATCTGTATGCAGGTCAAGAAGCAACAGTTAGACCTGGATATGGAACAAGAGACTGCTTCCAAATCGAGAAAGGAATATGTCAAGGCTGTATATTGTCACCCTGCCTATTTAACTTATATGCAGAGTACATCATGTGAAATGCCAGGCTGGATGAAGCATGAAGCACATGCTGGAATCAAGATTGCCAGTAGAAATATCAATAACCTCAGATATGCAGATGACACTACCCTTATGGCAGAAAGTGAAGAACTAAATAGCCTCTTGATGAAAGTGAAAGAGGAGAGTGAAAAAGATGGCTTAAAGCTAAACATTCAGAAAACTAAGATTATGGCATCCAGTCCCATCACTTAATGGCAAATAGATGGAGAAACAATGGAAACAGTGACAGACTTTAGTTTGGGGGACTCCAAAATCACTAAAGATAGTGACTGCAGCTATGAAATTAAAAGACACTTGCTCCTTGGAAGAAAAGCTATGACCAACCTAGATAGCATATTCAAAAGCAGAGACATTACTTTGCCAACAGAGATCTGTCTAGTCAAAGCTATTGTTTTTCCAGTAGTCATGTATGGATATGAGTGTTGGACTATAAAGAAAGCTGAGCACCAAAGAATCAGTGCTTTTGAACTGTGGTGTTGGAGAAGACTTTTGGAGAGTCCTTTAGACTGCAAGGAGATCCAACCAGTCCATCCTAAAGGCAATCAGTCCTAAATATTCATTGGAAGGACCGATGCTGAAGCTGAAACTCCAATACTTTGCCCACCTGATGCAAAGAACTGACTCATTGGAAAAGACTCTGATGCTGGGAAAGATTGAAGGAAGGAGAAGGGGACAATGGAGGATGAGATGGTTGGATGGTATCACTGTTCTAATGGACATGAATTTTTGTAGGCTCCGGGAATTGCGATGGACAGGGAAGCCTGGTGTGCTGCAGTCTATGGGGTCACAAAGAGTCGGACATGACTGAGTGACTGAACTGAACTGAACTTGGTCTAATTAGAATGACAGCTAGGGGAATTTGTGAATTACAAATATATCTATAGACGTGGCATCCATTTAAAAAGAAACCTTCTACAAAGAGGTAGCAGGCACTGGGCATATGCCAAGTAAAGCAAGGCTTATAGCTCTGTCAGTCACTTGGGGTAGGACTGCCTCATGTCAGCCTTTGAAAAATTAGGGGATCTATGGCTGAAAGATTCTCTCTTGAGGTTTCAGGTATTTTCTGGTTGTTGTCATAGCATCTTTATCCTGACCCCTCATACACATTCTGGACCTTCTACCCCTATTTGAGCCTAAGCTACAGAACTAAATGAAAATAAAACATAAGCTCAAACCTAACAAAGTATTCTGTGGGGAAAATTGCTTTTTAATTAAGATTTTTCCTTATTTATATGCACTGATTTATAAAATGTCTCAGTTTGAAATACAGTGGCCAAACTGTTCAGGTACTCACTTTTTCACTGAGCCAGCTTTAATGCCATTAACTGTGGGTGAATGATGGGGTAGGTATGACACCGTAAATGCAGAGACAGGTCTGGGTTCATTGGCTTGGTGATGGCAAGGATGAGTGTATTCCATGCCAGCTCTGCTGAAATGCACCCAATTTTAGAATGACAATTTAATATAAGCAGCCAAACATGGACTTAGTCCAACCTCAAATGTCCTACTAAAACTGTGTGATGGCTCATAAAGATAGCTCTGTCTCTAGGAACTTTATGGACTAAAGCAGTGTGTTGAAGTGATAAATAGTACCCCCAAAACCTTCATTAAGGACTGTGTCTGTATTGCTTTGAACCACCATGCAGCAAACAGAAGTGTCCAGCAGAGGTAGATTAGTTATAAAGTCTATGTTCACCTTTTCCTTTTGGTTCTACACACATAGTTCCATTTTTAAAAAAAATCTTCAAACTAGGGGAGGGGGGAGTTCTGGTAGCTGATTGTAAGAATATTATGATGCTCCATTGTTTTGAGAACACATTTTCTACTGTGTTGTTAATGTCCTTTCTATAACAATTCATGATCCCTGACATGTTTCTTTCAGAATTTACTGCCGTGCACACATTCTTTCTAAACATCTTTTAAATTTAAATTCAAATAATGAGAAATTACATGACACATTAGTTTTCCTTCTTGCACTAGTTTCTAGTTCAGAGCTAAATTCAGTGCTGAATTCCTTATAGAAAGCCTTAGATAAAATGATTTTTTGCCTTCTTTACCTGTGTTGGACCTCTTTTTAAAATATCTATTATAATTATATTTTGGAAAATTTTAAACTTCACAGTATTTGGAGAGCAGTTATATGGGAATATTAAAGAAAAACAAGAATTGTGATCAGCTATTTATAACCCATGCTGCAATTTCCTCATGACTTGAGCTGTTTTTCCCAACATAACCTGGGTTAATTGGTAGGTAATATTAATACTCCATGTGTTGTCTTGCCACTGAGCTTCATAGGGGATCTTATTCCTATTTATTACACTCCAAACTAGACAGGAGTAGATTTAAGATGGAAGATATAGAAGGTGAGATAAAGCAGTTACAAGTGAAGAATATATAGTTCCATGAATAAATGAGTGAGAATAATATTGTGTTTGAGTAATTTTTATCAAATACTTTGAAATTATTTTTCTCTCTGTAATTCTATACATCTCCCCACCATGAGCCTTAATTAATGAAAGATTTTGATAATGGTAGTGCTATGGGGTGGCAGAAAAAATAAAGACATAAAATTTTGACTATATGGAAGATTCATCGAGGCAAATACCAAAATTATCTTTTAGGTAATTAAATGTATTTTGGGTCCATATCTGATCTTAAAAATTAAAATGTTTTATTCTATCCAGTGTTTTTGGTCTGTACAATTTAGGGACAGCATAATATGATTTGGGCTATCTCAAAATATTACTGTCATCAACTATGAGATTTACAACTGCTAATGAAATCATAGAGTACACAACAAAATGAACCTCTGGATTGGGATTTTACTGGTGATTTAGAACGGAAATTTCTCAGAGAAATAGTGAATATTTTTTTTTTCTCTGAGAGGAAAGAATTGCCAAAATATGCTGATTCCTATGATGCCTCAGGACTAAAGTCTTATATTCTCAGTGAGGCAGAAGGACTCACATTCTTCTGCTGAAATTTAAAGGTAGAAATTTTAGCTGTATTGCGATTATTTAGTGATATCTCTTACACAGAATAAAGGTTATGATCAAGAAACTAATTTTACCTTTTGAAATATGTGTATACTAAGGAATAACATGTCCATACTTAATAGCAACCCCCACTTTTTATAAGACTAATAGGAACTATCTAATGAGAAAGGAGTGATAAGATATTGATGCTCATATCAATAGTTGTATTTCTTGTTCTTTGAGACTTTCTTAATATCTCCATTGCTGAAATATGTAATCCCTCTCTCCTAAGGTCTGACACAGTCCTGGGGCTGTAGGAGCTCTTCATTCTGACTGAACTAACCTTTCAAATTCATCAAATAAGCAGCCCCAGTTTTCTATTAATTGGCCATTTTATTTACTAAACTGATTGATTTAAGCATTTTTTTCTTTTCTTTTCTTTTTTTTTTTTTTTTTTAATCTCAGGTGTACATGAGTTCCCAATCTTGAACCCCCCCCCTCCACCTCCCACTCCATATCAACTCTCTGGATCATCCCCGTGCACCAGTCCCAAGCATCCTGTATCCTGAACCGAATATAGACCGGCAATTCATTTCCCACACGACAGCACACGTTTCAGTGCCATTCTCCCAAACCTTCCCCCCCCCCCAAAGTCCAAAAGTCCATTCCATGCATCTGTGTCTCTTTTG
>SJYA01001204.1:475592-535996 GCA_006410615.1 Neotragus moschatus
TTTTGGATTGCAGCCATTCTGACTGGTGTGAAATGATATCTCATTGTGGTCTTGATTTGCATTTCCCTGATAATAAGTGAAGTTGAGCATCTTTTCATGTGTTTGTTAGCCATCCGTATGTCTTCTTTGGAGAACTGTCTATTTAGTTCTTTGGCCCATTTTTTGATTGGGTCGTTTATTTTTCTGAAATTGAGCTGCATAAGTTGCTTGTAAATTTTTGAGATTAGTTGTTTGTCAGTTGTTTCATTTGCTATTATTTTCTCCTATTCCGAAGGCTGTCTTTTCACCTTGCTTAGGGTTTCCTTTGTTGTGCAGAAGCTTTTGATTTTAATTAGATCCCATTTGTTTATTTTTGCTTTTATTTCCAGTATTCTGGGAGGTAGATCATAGAGGATCCTGCTGTGATATATATCAGAGAGTGTTTTGCGTATGTTCTCCTCTAGGAGTTTTATAGTTTCTGTTCTTGCATTTAGGTCTTTAATCCATTTTGACTTTATTTTTGTGTGTGGTGTTAGAAAGTGATCTAGTTTCGTTCTTTTACAAGTGGTGGACCAGTTTTCCCCCATGACTGTGGTATCCATGATCTCTATAAATTCAGGAAGTCTTATTGATATCTAATGCTTGAAAATGAAAAACACCCATCTCTAAGAAGCACAGAAAACTGATATAAAGTCAATTTGTTTTTCCATTTTTTAAATTCACTTATTCAACAAGTAGTTTTTGAATACTTACTGAGCTTACAACTTTGAATTCAGTCCTGTTATCCCCTTTGTTCTTAGAGCTCATGGCTAGGGTCTGATGTGTGGCTTACAACTTTGAATTCAGTCCTGTTATCCCCTTTGTTCTTAGAGCTCATGGCTAGGGTCTGATGTGTGGCTACCAAGTTACAGTCCATAGTGCAAAGTGAGAAGTTAGTCCAAGGTGCCACAGAGGACGTGGATGGGTCATCTCATCCATACTGAAAAAGGGTGGGAACAAAAATAGACGAAGCTTCCTAGAGGAAATGACCAAAGCAGCTGAAAGGGGTAGCGAGGAGAGACTGATGCAACAAGAGGCACTAGGTACATGACCTATTTTCTAGCGTATCAAAAGAAAAGAAGGAAAAGACGTAGAAAATTTGTGATTTCAATGGTAAGGATCTGTGAGAATTCTCAACCAGTGGCTTCTGTTTTCTTTGTGAAGCAGGAGACAGGGCTACAATCACATCCTAAGAGCAAAGAAGAAACATCAGGTGGGGAAATACAGGCAAGGAAGGTTGTGTGAGGGAAATACATGGTTTGAGGAAAGTGAAGGAAGTTTGAAATGTTGCTAGAAAAAAGCTAGAAAGACTACATTAGGAAAGTGTAATAAGGTTGCCAGGATCATGGAGGGTCTAGTTAAGACTATGATCTTTTAGAGGCATTATTTCCCATAGTTCTGCAATATTGACTGACAGGACTTCACTGCCCAGCTGTAGATACAAAAGAAATGAATGACTGAGGGGCAAGTGTTAAAATCATCAGTGTTGAAGAGTGAGCTTGGAAACATAAACCATGCAATCTCACCTGAATAGGAAAAGCAGTGAAGTCTGGGTAAGGCTGGTAGAAGAGTTCAGGGTATTATGAGTCTCAGCAGGGTCGAAGAACAAATCTAAAAGTTACTTATTAAGAGGGTGAAGGAGAAGAATTGGTAGAGGCAGCATGTGAATTAACATTTGCTAGGGGAGCAGTTATGGAAGATGGCACAGTGCAATGTGTGTCTAAGGGAACAGATGGCTAAAATAGAGGTAAAGATCTCGGGAAGAGGAGCCCAGGTGTCCATGGAGATATCCTCACAGGTGTGGAGCTGCATGGGGGATGTTAGGATGTGAGGCGTGATGGGAGACCATGAACCGTGTGTTAGACTCACTAATGGACTGACGCCAAGGTGGTATGCATCTCACAGAAGCAGGGTTTTAAAAAGATACCATGGGAATTATACCATGGGAATATGGGTGAAACACCAACCCCACCCCTTGGCCCCAAGCTGGGAAAATGAGTAGCTTCTGCTAAAGAAGATATCAGTGACTCACTGTCTTCAGGAGAGAGCTTCTGGGAAGAAGTTTGATGAGTTGAGGATTTAGACACCAAAAGGTGCCATAACTTGACCAGAATCACCAAGACACTATCAGGGTTTTACCCATATCCCTTGGTACTTCATGTTCTAGTATTGGCCAGTGGCTTCCTCCTGAAAGTGCCTACAACTCTCTGCCAAAGGTGCTCTATGGCTCCAGGAAGATGCTTCCCCTGCCACCTTACCCTGGGCAAACAGCTTAGGTGGGGGGACTTAGGTCCCCAGAATCAACCTTTAAAATGATGAAGGAGATGATGGTTGCTTCCCCCAGTTGCTTTGTCCCCATATAGATCCCTCTAAGCTATGTATATTCTACATAGTTTACACATGTCCCCAGAGGGACTGAGCTATAGTTGTTCATGCCTGCTCATCCATGCACCCTTCATTAGTCTCATGCTTGTCTCATGTGCCTACTCTCTTAGCTTCCTGGCATTGAGGTTGCTAGATAAAATGCAGGACTCCCAACTACATTTTAATTCCATATAAACAGTCTCTTTTTTTAACTGTTAAGTATGTCCCAAATATTGCATGGGATATAACTTATACTAAAAATTTTGGTGTTTATTCGATATTCAAATATAGCTGGGCCCCTGCATTTTTATTTGCTAAATCTGACAACCCCATCTGGGATTGCTCTGTGACTAATCTACTTGTATTCATATCCTTGCCTCAGGGCATGCTTCTGATAGAGCCCAAAGATAGTCAACAACTATCCTAGAGGGATAAACTTTGAAGAAAGAACAAACTTCAGAAGCAACATCCTGTTGTAATATTCGAATCAGATTGCAATTATAAAGGGCTGTTGCTCTGATGCCAGCTATAAGCTAAAGTTATAAGGAAAGGGCTAAAAACCAGCCTCAGCATTTAGCCTGATTTGTAGAAGCCATCACCTCATCAGGAAAGCACCTGTTATCCAGTCACCTTTATTAAACTCAATGCCAAGTATCATTAGTACAGCAATGCTGTGATGATGCTCTATTCATTCTATCACCAAATGTCTTAAATGTCTATCACTGGAGAACAGTTTCTGTTTCAGTAAAATAATAGCACTGAATAGGAAAAGGAAAGACTCTGCATCTCTGGTACTCTTGTTCCTAGCAAAGTGGTGGTCCCACCATGTCCTAGCAATAAGTTGGACTTGACTACAACAACATGGATGATTCCTCCATTGGAAGAACTGATGTTGAAGCTGAAACTCCAATACTTTGATCACCTGATGTGAAGAGCTGACTCATCTGAAAAGACCCTGATGCTGGGAAAGATTGAGGGCAGGAGGACACAGGGACAACAGAGGATAAGATGGTTGGATGGCATCACCGACTCAATGGACTTGAGTTTTGGTGGACTCTGGCAGTTGGTGATGGACAGGGAAGCCTCCTGGCATGCTGCGGTTCATGGGGTCACGAAGAGTCAGACATGACTGAGCGACTGAACTGAACATCAACATGGAGAATCCCAGATGTATTATCATTAATGAGCTTTCAAACTGAGGTTGTTTGTTAGTAATTTAGTTAAAATTCCAAGTATTTTCTTGTTACTCTCTCTTCTGAGAGATCCCTCTGCAAATTCTGGGTAGGAGCTATTTCACCTATCCGTCCAACAAATGGCAGATTTTCAAGTTGATGTTTAGTAAGCTGTGATTCCTTATTTCCAGGAAAACCTCTAAACCTTGATGAGGTGTGGTTCCATGTCTCATCAGTGTAGAAATAAGCCTTTCAGAGCATCTGCATCTCCCCAACATGCATGATCATTTCTTCATCTTCACTTTCAATAGTAGAAATTGAATTTATTACTTTGTTCACATGCAATGAATACAAATCATTGGTGCTAATGGGAGGTTGTGTTCAATTCAGATATAAAATTTGTTCAAGTATTAAACAAAACTGCTGGTTTATGAATATGTAGTAACTTATTTAAATATTTAACATTATGTCCCACTGGTGCTACCTCATTTGGGCATTTTCACTACTAGTTTTTTAAATACAATTGGGTTATTTCATCTTAGCAATAGATAGCACCAACCTGTGGCAGTATCAGCAGTCCTGAGGGCTGCCAATAGCACTTGAGTCATACTAGGGCATGCTGGCGAAGTTCACTCTGAAGAAAATGATTCTCACTTTTCCATGCATTCTGCATACTTTCTTTTGATTTCCACCTTGAGCCCATTGACTACAGAGTGTCCTTTCAGGATCACTTAGAAGGCCAGAGAGACTCATCCGTGTCCTGATTCCTTGACTTTGCTCCATGCTCAGCACTTGTGTGAAATCTGTGGGGACCTGACTAGAAGAAGCTCAGAAGGTGGCAGGGGGAGACAAGTGTCTGGTCTCCAACTTTCTTTTCAGAATAATTACAAGGCCAAATGGAGACTGGGGAACTGGGTATCACCTTGCCAATAAGTCATCATCTGAAAATGAGTACTCATATCCAGCATGGCAGGCAAATGGCTCCAAAGAAAGCACTTTATACCGAGTGTTCATATCTCTCTCCCATGCACATCCAATCTTTACCATTTTGAAATTTCAGGCAACTGGACCCACACCAGAGTTAGAAGGTAAATAAGCTCCTGATCCACAGATTATTAAATTGTGTGAATACAAATGAGAGATCAAGGTGGGTGAAGATAGCTATCTTCATTTGCTTTCATCACTCATTCCTAATTGTAGTTTAGGATTTTCCTCATGGAATGGATGAATGGCAGAAACCCTGCTGAGAAGAGCACTCAGGGTTCCAAAAGGATACAGAGTTTCACTGAGCTTCCCCAACTGCCTCTTCCTTGAGTCAGCATTGTTCTGACAAAAAGGTCCAGGTGGTTTCTGTATTGGCTTGTAATTCAGGCCAGTACCTTAGGAGTTCATGAGGTCAATCTGAAGAACCATAATCCTGCTGTCCTCTTTCTTTGGCCCATATGGTTGATCCTATATTTGACCATGACACAGTAACAAATTGATTGCATGGTGGGCCACACTGACAAGGCATCCCAGGCTTTGTATCACTCATGATAGAGGGCTCCACTGCCCAGTCAGCTGTCTCCAATTCAGGTTTATAATTAATTTCACTTAATTGCTAAACACATTCCAAGTACTTTTACATCATTTAGTGTCCAGGCTATGTTTAGGTGATATAAGAGCAAATGAAGGAAACATGCAAAAATTTAGACAAAGTGGGAATTTATCATTCTGTGGGAGAAGCTCCTTGGTTATTTCATGGAATTCAGCAGTCCATTTTTTAAAATTACTTTTTATTTATCTCTTGAACCTAGCTAAGCATACCAATGTTTTCCAAGATGAAAGCTTTTTCTTGGTTCTAATGTCTTCAAAACACACATTTATATCATTTATGCTGTCTCACCTGATTAGAGTTTTGCAAAAACTTAAGTTGAAAAATAAGAATTCATAGACATCTCCACCAGAGCCTCCCAGACTCCCATGTAAGCACTTGCCACTGTTGGTAGAGCACTTCTCAAAATATGCTGGGAGGCACTTGTTGCACAGTTTTTCCAAAGACCAAGCAAGGGCCACATCATTTTAATAAGGGGAATGGTTCTTTTGAGCAAGTCCCAGATAAATTTAGTGATTTATGAAAGCTTTTATCAGTCTCCTGATGGCTTTTACAGAGTGGAACACTACATGACCCATGTGATTTGTTTTCATTTACAAAGGTGCAGAAGCTTTGAATTTAAAAATGGAACGTTTTCTTCTTGTGCCAAATGTAAACAATTTAACATCCATTTCCCATCCCGCTATTTTACCAGTTCAAAAGAGTTTATATGAATCTTATCTGTATTATATCTCCTGCTGATTGGCAGTGCCTCCTACTTCAGCTCGGAAGCCAAAAATGTGCTGGCTCAGATTTGAACAGGAAAGAAATAACAAAGAAAACTAGGAAATAAATGTAATAAGTGGTTACGGGGTGCTGAAAACTATACTTATCGTTACTTATTCTCACAGAGTTGGTGCTGCCATATTGATTTATGCCTGGGAAATCTTTTATGGAAACACACAACAAAAGCTTCATATTATTTTGTCAACAAGAAAACACAGTTTACCTTATCTTCAAAGTCCCCATCTATTCCTGATTTGAACAGTTCCATATTCCATGCTCGCTGAGATCTCTGTGAGCCCTAGAGGAGATTTGCATTGGATACAGTAATTTACCGTAACAGATAAAAGTCCCCAGAATGTCACAGAGCCGGTTTTCAAGGCCAATGGAATAATTCTGTGGGGACCACAAGGAGTCCAGAGAATGAAAAGTATTGTGGCTTTTCCACGCCAACTTAGAGTCAGTTTACTGAGCCTTTGAGACTTGCTTTTTTCTTTCCAGAATGTAAAAAAAACATTTATTTGGACTATTGTTTGAAAATCCTAACTCTCTCTTTCACATTGAAGGCCTGCACAATTGAAAAGGAGGGGAGGGAAAGAACAAAAATAGCTGTCTAGACTTTTCCTAGTGGAGTATTTTTGTTTATATGTCCTAATAATACCATATGAACTCAGATAAAATGCTGGATCATAAACTTGGGCCCTATTGTAAGAAGGACAAGGCAAGAGTTATGGTTTTTGTTCAAATATTAAACATTAGTTTTTTTTTCAAGGTAATATGAGCAACAATTTCTATTAAAGGCCTTTCTCTAGCCACCCTTTCTAGAAATTTTCTCATTTGCCATTGGCTTTCCCACACCCACATTCCCTTATACTCCCCAACCTATACTCCACCCTCAATTTCTACTCTATTCTCATGTCTCAGTTTAACTGGACTTAACCAGGTACAGGGGGGAGTATGTTGTTTTTCATTAATATCCTGACTTTCCCGTCAACATTATGACTACTAGCACCATCTAACAGTTGGATGCTCATATTAAAGATAAGACATAGTGTAAGAAAATTTTGGTAATGAATAGAGTGACAGAGTTGTGCTTTCTGAGGCTCTCTAGGCAAGATGTACTTGGTAGAAAGAGCATTACAGGAGTTCAGTTTCCAATCCTTGCGTAAGACGTATAACCTCTCAGAGCCACTAATTTATTCATCATTCAAAAGACAGCACAGAGCCTGNATAGTGTAAGAAAATTTTGGTAATGAATAGAGTGACAGAGTTGTGCTTTCTGAGGCTCTCTAGGCAAGATGTACTTGGTAGAAAGAGCATTACAGGAGTTCAGTTTCCAATCCTTGCGTAAGACGTATAACCTCTCAGAGCCACTAATTTATTCATCATTCAAAAGACAGCACAGAGCCTGATAAACTGAAAAGTCCCTGATTCTTGAAGTTTTCTTTAAGCTTTTCATTTCCTGAAAGCTGACTACACCCCTAAAAATTACTTTGGGACATTAGATGCCATTGGTATGAGAAACACAAAATATTTTACTAGAATACACACGTATTGATCTTCATTGATATCTAACAGTTAATGAATGTTCTTGGTTTACCAAACATTTACACACCAGCTAACTTTGCATTCATTAGCCAACATAGAAATGACATGGGTATGCACTAGCTGCTATATGTGGTACAGTGACATTCCTAAGAGCAAATGGGATATTGTATATGATGACAAAATAACTGGTAAGCTAAAGCTCACCAATCATAAAATAAAACTGGCATTTAACAGAAGTTTTCTAGTTCTTTTTTCTAGTTTTCTTTTCTTTACACACTAATACATGCCTTCTTCTTCTTTTTTTTTTTCTCCATACAAAGAATTACACTAATTTTGTGTTCCTGTATTTACATGTGTTTTCCATTTGAAAACTCATCAGTTATTTGGACAATGATAACAAGATATTTCATTAAAAGTAATCTCCAAATATTGAGCAACTCCAGAGGTGAAACTCATTAAGTTAATTTGATGATATGCCATGTATGCAGTTAAAACTGAAGGAGAAGACATGTCAAATCCCCAGCCCAACAAACCCAGTCTCAGAAAGAACACTTTGAGATATTATTATGCTTCAGAAAGGCATAAGTTTATTGAAAAGAATGTGTACATTTTGCTTCTTACCGAATCACCAGTGCTAGAGCAATAGTGTCTGGCTCAAATTAGATGCTCAGAGAATATTAAAGCAATAAACGGATTAATGAATAAATTGCCTTGATATTAATGTATGTTCAGTTCAATTCAGTCGCTCAGTTGTGTCCGACTCTTTGCGACCCCATAAATTGCAGCACACCAGGCACCCCTGTCCATCACCAACTCCCGGAGTTCACTCAGACTCATGCCCATCGAGTCAGTGATACCATCCAGCCATCTCATCCTCGGTCGTCCCCTTTTCATCCTGCCCCCAATCCTTCCCAGAGTCAGAGTCTTTTCCAGTGAGACAACTCTTCGCATGAGGTGGCCAAAGTACTGGAGTTTCAGCTTTACCATCATTCCCTCCAAAGAAATCCCAGGGCTGATCTCCTTCAGAATGGACTGGTTGGGTCTCCTTGCAGTCCAAAGGACTCTCAAGAGTCTTCTCCAACATCACAGTTCAAAAGCACCAATTCTTTGGCACTCAGCCTTCTTCACAGTCCAACTCTCACATCCATACATGACCACTGGAAAAACCATAGCCTTGACTAGACGGACCTTAGTCGGCAAATGTCTCTGCTTTTGAATATGCTATCTAGGTTGGTCATAACTTTTCTTCCAAGGAGTAAGCATCTTTTCATTTCATGGCTGCAGTCACTATCTGCAGTGATTTTGGAGCCCAGAAAAATAAAGTCTGACACTGTTTCCACTGTTTCCCCATCTATTTCCCATGAAGTGATGGGACCAGATGCCATGATCTTTGTTTTCTGAATGTTGAGCTTTAAGCCAACTTTTTCACTCTCCTCTTTCACTTTCATCAAGAGGCTTTTTAGTTCCTCTTCACTTTCTGCCATCAGGGTGGTGTCATCTACATATATGAGGTTATTGATATTTCTCCCAGCAATCTTGACTCCAGCTTGTGTTTCTTCCAGTCCAGCGTTTCTCATGATGTACTCTGCATAGAAGTTAAATAAGCAAGGTGACAGGTAGCCATAGACTAATTACTCAGTTTTTCTTGATATAAATGAAGAAATAGAATGCACATGATCTCCAAGTTCCCTCAGGGCATTAATATCCTATAATTCTTAAAAAAACAATAACCTTTGCTCACAGAATGAACTTTGTTCACTGTAATAGACAATGGGTAAAAGTGACAGCACTTCTCAGTGGTTATCTTAGAGACATGGTATTACTGGTGGTTTTTAGTGTAATAAAATTTTCTTTATCACATTTTAACAATGAACATACATGATTTGTAAAAGTATGAAACAGTGTCCTTTCCATTTTGGAAAAAAATAATTCTAGAAAGAAAAATAAAATAAAATAGCAACAATAAAATATTAGTTTTTATATCCAGATCCAGAGCCATGTTTTTCAGATGTTAGCCCACAGATTTATAGACCTCCCATCCTGGAGAGTTCCTAACTCCATAACTCAGGTTGGAGCCTGAGAATTTGTTTTAACAAGCTTCAGAATCCCATTTTGAGGAACCTGGGTCTAACAATGAAACATCGTATGAATATGCTTCATGGCTTATATTAAGTACTGAGTCAGTTCTACCAAAAATTATTCCTTGTATTTGACTATCACAATTATAAGGAGGAATTTCTACACCAAAATCTATTTAACCTAAGAGGCATCTAGGACTAAAGAATTGTCCAAAAGCTCAGCTCCACTGAAAAAAAAGTGTGGTTCCACTGCAGATGGGACTTGAATGAACCCAGAATTATCAGCTCACCATCTGAGAGTTTAATACATTTAGGCCCGGATCCCCCAGAGCCCTCCAAAACCATACACTGAGAAAACACAGACTGATGTCTAAAATCAGGGGTGAATCAGTGGGGCAGTGACTTGAAACAGGGTTTCTGTCTGGGTCTGTGGTGCTAGAATATGCTCTCAGTAATGAAATTATAGGTCATCCCTTGGCAGTGGTTGAACTGGTTAGTGAACTAAACTACTTTATCACTGGATTTTATTTGAAATTTCAAAAAAGAAAAACTCACAGAGAAAGAAATGTCTCCTAAGAGCTCTCAATATTAACTTATCAAGGGTTAAATTCTGTGTAAATTATATGCACTATAACTAAAAGCATATCTATGAAAATGAATACCAAAATTAATTATAATTTTATTTGATCACATTGCTTATGTTTAAATGATAGAAGAAAGTAAAATGAATCTTCCAGTCACAGAATGTCTTAAATTTATGTCTTTATTCAAGAGGCTGCAAATAATACTGATATTTATTGAGTGTTTATTCAGTGCCTATTATGAACAGAAAGTTTGTGTCCCCTACAGAGTTCATATATTGAAGCCCTTAACCTCATCTGATGATATGTGGAGATGGAATCTTTGAGAGGTAATTAGGATTAGATTAGGTCATGAGGGGTAGAGCCCTCATGATGGGATTAGTGGCCTTACAAGAAGAGTAAGAGATCAATTTCTTTCTCCACAAGCAGAAACCAAGCTGAAGAAAGACCATGTGAGGGAATAGGGAGAAGTCAGCCATCTGCAAGTCAGGTAAAAGGCTGTCAACAGGAACCTAATCAGACAGCAGCTTGCTCTTGGACTTTCCAGACTGTAGAACATTAATAAATTTCTGCTACTTAAGCTACCCAGTCTACGGTATTTTATAATAGCAGGCTAAGCAGACTAAGGCAGTGCTTAATTGCATTACCTGATTTAGCCAGCCGCACAGGGTCACTTTACACAGGAGGCTCCAAAGCATCAAAATCTTGTTTTCAAGGTTAGTGTCACTTTGGCAAAAGCATTTTATATTTTGCTGTGTGCTAACAGCTAGAAAATTTTGTTAACATATTTCATGTGTGTGTATGTGTGTACATACTTGTTACCAAGCCCAAGCTTGTATTGCTTGCTGACCACAGATCAGTAAATTAAGAGGTGAATTGTTGGGGCAAGAAATTGTGGCTATTAGGAATGCCAGCTGATGGAAAAGATGGTAGACTAGTGTCAAACCTTCTTACCTAAGTTAGAATTCAAGCTTCTTTTATACTAAAAGGGGAAGGGGTGTGGTTGATCATTGCAGACCTTGGTGTCAGAATCCTTTGTTCTTGCACTGGTCCAAGGATAGGTCATGATGTTCCTGTAAACCTCCAACAAGACAAATGTTAGTCTCTGTTCTGCAACATTTAATCTCTATATGAATGGAAGATTGTTATATTTTAGAGGTTAGAGCCTTGAAAATGGGTTATCCTGTATATTTCAGGCTATAGGCAACAACTTGTAGCAAAAGCAATAGAATGCAAAGATTAAAGTAAAAGAAAAAGATCCAATGTGAAGACACACTTGTTCTTCCTTATTACATGCTTATCGAGGATATAGAAGGGTGTGTTTGTAGGTATATGTGCCTGAGGACAGTAGACCCTTGGACCCCATATACTTAGTGGCTGATTTCCTCCATTTTTCTTTAAGGGATTCTCTGTCTCCTCATTATTCCAGAAGGGGAAAAAGAGAGATGAAGAAAGAGGGAGAAAGGAGGAAGAAAAAATATAAGCAAGAATGAAAAGAGAGAAGTAAAAGGAGAAAAAAATTATGTGAAAGAGCAAACAGGGGTGTGGGATTTAGAAAAGAAGAAAAGGAGGAGTGACTGTAAGATGCCCTGCTTTCCCCAGCTCTATCCTCTGCTCTTTTTCCAAATTCCCAGGCTGCAGCCAGACCAGTCCCCCATGCCTCTTCTATCCATTCCCTAACCCTGGGCATGAAAGCTGAAGCTTTCACCTCATTCTCTAAGTTCTACCCCCAGCACTTTAGCCAGAATCAGAAATAAAAGGAAATTTCCTTTTCATTAGTATTGCATCAAGAGGCTAATTAAAGAAAACACAGAAATCTACAAGGAATTTCTGACACTTTCCAATTCTTTAAAACCATGGATGATGAGTGCATGGCTCCTTACAGCCCTTCATGAGGCAATCCACCACTTCTTCCCCTACTCCCAGCTCTGGAGACCTCCTTAAATTTATGCAGAATGGATAACAGCAGCCCCCCTTCAAATTGAATTCAAAACTGCCCATTACATGTCACCCCATTAGGCATTCCATTCTTTGCAAGGTTTTATTTTGAAGATGTACGTTGCTCAGGAAAGAGAGGCCTTCAGGGTACAGTATATTTCAAAACACAATTAAAATAAACTCTTCAAGTGGAAATATAAAATGCATTTGTATTCTATTAAAGTCTTTGGCCTTATCAACTGGAGAGTGCTCCATATCAAGGTCATTAGTAACCAGCCTTACACAATGGGCAACAAGCATCAGCTGTACAAAATCAAACAGGGGCCCCAAACACCACAATAACTTCCTATACCTGTTCTTGTTCACTTGCTGAGCCCTCGAACAGTGGGAGTTGCTGTAATACATAAAAGCATAACAGCTTAAGTCAATATTTGCCAGCCTAAGTGAGTGACTTTATTTAGTGAGATGACTGAACCCTTTTGAATAAACACCTCTCCTTGCAAGCATCCCAGGCAGGAACTGAAGGAAGGGCTCAGGGCAGAACCAATTCTGCTCTTGTGGTAGAACTCAGGCTAGAGCTTAGAGGCTTCAGAAAATCTTTTTCTGGCCCCTTTCCTGCAATTCTCTGCATCCTCAGGCAAGGGATACAGTCCTAGTGGCATGAGGTCCAGTCTAGAGGCAAGGGAAAACTCCCACCTCTTGGCTGCTCTCTCTATATCCATAGATATGTAGTTCTCATCACAGTCGCCCAGAGGGCACTCATAGCCAGGCCCAGAGACTGACTGATTCAGTGTGTTTGGGATGAAGCCTGAGACTATGTGTTTCTANATACATAAAAGCATAACAGCTTAAGTCAATATTTGCCAGCCTAAGTGAGTGACTTTATTTAGTGAGATGACTGAACCCTTTTGAATAAACACCTCTCCTTGCAAGCATCCCAGGCAGGAACTGAAGGAAGGGCTCAGGGCAGAACCAATTCTGCTCTTGTGGTAGAACTCAGGCTAGAGCTTAGAGGCTTCAGAAAATCTTTTTCTGGCCCCTTTCCTGCAATTCTCTGCATCCTCAGGCAAGGGATACAGTCCTAGTGGCATGAGGTCCAGTCTAGAGGCAAGGGAAAACTCCCACCTCTTGGCTGCTCTCTCTATATCCATAGATATGTAGTTCTCATCACAGTCGCCCAGAGGGCACTCATAGCCAGGCCCAGAGACTGACTGATTCAGTGTGTTTGGGATGAAGCCTGAGACTATGTGTTTCTAATAAGTTCCCAGAGGATACTGAGGCTGCTGATTCTGGGGCCACACTTTGAGAACCACTGGTCTAGCCCAGCTCCGTCCAATAGAAACGTAACACTAACCACATATGTAATTTGAAATTTTCCAGTAGGCATGTTGAAAAAATCAAAAAGAAATAGATGAAATTGTTTAATAATATATCCAAAATGATATTATTTCAAACTATAATCATAAAAATTACTAATGAGTACTTCACATTAATTTTTTTATACCAAGTCTTCAAGTTCCAGGATGTAATTTTCACTCACAGCACATCTCAATTCGGACTAGTTGCATTTCAAGGGCTCAGTAGCCACATGTGGCTAGTGGTTGTTGTGTTGCACAGCATGGTTGTAGACTGTGCTCTGGGTGTACAGGACTCAGAGATCCCCAGACCTATACCATAAGCCACCTCTAGGGCTTGAGTGTCCCCACAAGTGTGCATCCTACTGTTGGAATCCAGCATATATCCCCAAGCTCAAGGGGGCCCTGAAGAGAATGAGATCAGGAGGTGAAGTGTGTTGAAATAAACTTGAACATAAGAGCTGGGGTGTCCATGCATAGGAACATGAGGCACGTTGAGGTGTGGGGCAGAGTTGGGTCAGGAGAAAAATGGAATGTGTGTACAAGAGAAAGAAGATTGATTATATTCCAGACACCTTTCAGTTACAGGACAGTTCATTCTCTATACTATGCTTTCAATGGATTTTGCAGAAAGTTCTGGCTGCCACTGCATTTTCACTTTCTCACCTGTCTTCAGGACAATTAGCTTTGGGGTTTGGAGCTCTCCCAGGGCACTACTCATAAAAGGAGATGCTTCATATGCCTTCCTGCTGTAGGGCTCTCCTTCCTGGCATTTTTCCTTTCTTTTATAAGTAACTTGGGGTCTAGCTTCAAGGAGTGATCATAAAGAGAATGATTACTTTACACTGGCTGCTATGAGGAGAGGATTCTGTGAGGAGGGATTTATACATGGAAATCAATAACCGCATTGGAAGGCATCACCTTTTGCCCATATAAGTGCTGCCCACAGGGTCAATAGCTGGAATTAACCTGGATCCCTTTTTTATTATTATTATTTTTAATAAAGCCGCTTTATGATAGACTCTGATGTGAGCTCCCATGCTGCAACTGCACCAACATGAAGGGAAAGAACACATAGTTTCATTTAAGAATTGTTTTTTGTCCCAGTAGGTACCACTTCCTCACTCCCACCTCCCTCACCCTCCTGGTCTCCAGAGAGCCGGAGAGAAAAGAGCAAAATTAAGCCTTTTATGAACATAAACTGATACCAATATAAAAGAGAATGAGCTCATTGCCCTGGTTTTATAGGTTGTTTAATTTGTGAGATACAGTAATGAAAATCAGGTTTTGTAGGAATGGCTGTACTGAACGCTCGCTGGATGCCACATCCCATGCTTGGTGCTTCGCTTACCTCATTTAATTCTTTCAACTATCCTATGAGATGAAGAACTAGAGACCCAGCATTGTTAAATGTCCCAAAGAGGATGTAAGAGACTGACAGCCTTCTTCCTACCAAAGTCTTTGTGATTCACTAAACTGTGCTGTTTGATGGAACAGAAAGGTTAAATTGACGTACGCTTCTTTTTTGCCAGTGTATGTTCTCAGCTGCTCAGTCATGTCTGACTCTTTGTGGCCCCATGGACTACAGCCTGCCAGGATTCTCTGTCCTAGAATAGGTGTTAAAAGCTTCACATATCTGTGTACCTTATACCCAGCAAATCACCATTCTTTCTCTTAACAATGTACAAAGATGGGGCAGTAAGAAAATGCTTTTGTGGTAATCCTAGAGTCAGTTCTTAAATCTTCTGTTTCTCTCACACCTCACAGCCATCGGCTCTGAGAAGGATAATGTTGAGGAAAGCACAACCCTTCAGAAAGGAACCCTGACCAATCCAAAATGATATTTCCCAGCTGGTGAACTAGGCAAAGTGCTAACCTACACGGAGTCAGTCCTTGGCAATGCAGTAATTTCCATAACTCTCTTTAAACTTCTCTGGCTTTGGGGATCTTGCCATACATGGCTGGGCTATCTTTGTTGGTTCAACTAACCAGCAATTTCTAAATCTCTATATCATGTTTGGTGCAGGCACAGTCTCATTGGAGGTATGTGTGTTTCATGAGCCTAAAACAACAGCCTACATTATTTGAAAGCCTGGGAGGAAGGTTTCAGCCTCCCAGAAACATTTCAATGTGTCTTTGACTGCAGAATAGTTCACAAGGGTAATGTATTCTGGGAGTCTGCTGGAATGCTCAGCTGACAAGAGCCCTGTTGAGATGATGTTCATTCTCCTGGGAACTTTTCTGTTTACATGTGTCTTTACTCATCTTTTAGCAGAATCAGAAAGCTGAATGGAAACTGCAGTGTTTGAGAACACAAAGTGGATTTTGACGTTTAAAAGAACTTTCATGCAGAGAAACCCAGAGTTAATTTTCACATGTAGGCTAGTTCTGAAACCCTGGAATTTGGGAGTTGTCTGGAACTGTAGGGATCATTTCCTCTTCAGGCTAATACAGTAACCACTAGCCACATTTGCCAATTTACATTAAATGTAAAATAATTTGAGAGAGATTGGCCAAGATAGTAGAGTAGGAAGGCCCTGAGCTCAACTACTCCTCCCACGGGCATACAAAATTGAAACTATTTATAGAGCAACCATAAAGACTAGCAGAAAAGATCTTCTAAAACTAAGATATAGGGAAGGAAACACAGCAAGATGAGTAGGAAGGCCAGAAAAACATTGCCATTAAGAGCCATACCCCTAGGTAGGTGACCCACAAAAGAGAGGATAATTACAGTTGCAGAAGTTCTCCCCAGGAAGCAAGGGGTCAGAGCCCCACATTGGGCTTCTCAGATGCACCAGAAAGATGAGCTCCCACAACGTTTGTGTTTGAAGGCCAGTGGGACTTAATCTGGGGAGAGGTAGAGAACTGTGGAAGCCTGGGGGGCTGCCGTCTATGGGGTCACACAGAGTCGGACAGGACTGAAGCGACTTAGCAGCAGCAGCAGCAGAGAACTGTGGAAAATAGACACGCCACTCTTTTTTTAAATTATTTGTTTTAATTGGAGGCTAATTACTTTACAACATTGTGCTGGGTTTTGCAATGCATTGACATGAATCAGCCACAGGTGTATATATGTCCCCCATCCCGAGCCCCCCTCCAACCTCCCTCCCCATCCCATCCCTCTGGGTTGTCCCAGTGCACCGGTTTTGAGTGCCCTGTTTCACGCATTGAATTTGGACTGGTGATCTATTTCACATTTGGTAATATACATGTTTCAGTGCTATTCTCTCAAATCATCCCACCCTTGCCTTCTCCCACAGAGTCCAAAAGTCTGTTCTTTATATCTGTGTCTCTTTTCCTGCTCATGTATAGGATCATCATTATCATCTTTCTTTTTTTTTTTTAATTTTAATTTTTATTTTTTTTTNCACTCTGTATAATAGTCTCCAGTTTCATCCACCTCATTAGAACTGATTCAAATGCATTCTTTTTAATAGAAGAGTAATATTCAATTATGGATATGTACCACAACTTTCTTATCCATTCATCTGCCTATGGACATCTAGGTTGCTTCCGTGTCCTAGCTATTGTAAACAGTGCTGTGATGAACATTTTGGTATACATATCTCTTTCAGTTCTGGTTTCCTCAATGTGTATGCCCAGCAGTGGGAGTGCTGGGTCATATGGCAGTTCTATTTTCAGATTTTTAAGGAATCCCCCCACTGTTCTCCATAGTGGCTATACTAGTTTGCATTCCCACCAACAGTGTAAGAGGGTTCCCTTTCTCCATACCCTCTCCAACATTTATTGTTTATAGACTTTTTGATAGCAGCCATTCTGACCAGCATAGACACTCCACTCTTAAAGGGCATACACAAAATTTCACATACTCAAAGATATAGAGCAGAAGCAGTAATTTGACAGGAACTTGGGTCATACCCACTTGATTTTGGACAGTCTCTTGGAGAGGCAGGAGGCAAATGGGACTCACTCTGGGGACATAAATACTGACAGCAGCCATTTTGGGGAGCTCATCCTACTCCACGGGCACTGGTGCTAAGAAGAACCATTCTGGAATCTTTCTTCTAGGTTACCAGTCCTAGAATACCACAGGCCAAGTAGCTAGCTGGGAAAGAACAACAAAAATGGAAATATCATGTGCCCTGATTTCAAACTATACTACAGAGTTACAGTAATGAAAACAGTATGGTATTCCTCAAAATTAGAAACAATGAATCAGATGAATGGAACAGATTACAAAGCCCAAAAATGAAGCCATTCTTTACGACCAATTAATCTATGACAAAGGGCTTCCCTGATGGCTCAGATGGTAAAGAGTCCACCTGCAATTCAGGAGACCCTGGTTTGATCCCTAGATCAGAAAGATCCCTTGGAGAAGGGAATGGTTATGCAGTCCAGTATTCTTTCCTTGGAGAATTCCATGGACAGAGGAGCCTGTTGGGCTACAGTCCATAGGGTCACAATGAGTCGGACACAGCGGAGTGCCCTTCACTGTCAATCTATGACAGAGGAGGTCTAAAACATACAATGAGGAAAAGACAGCCTCTTCAATAAATTGTGTTGAAAAAACTGGACTGCTGCTGCTGCTAAATCACATCAGTCATGTCCGACTCTGTGAGACCCCATAGACGGCGGCCCACCAGGCTCCCGTCCCTGGGATTCTCCAGGCAAGAATAATGGAGTGGGTTGCCATTTCGTTCTCCAGAAAACTGGACAGCTATAGGTAAAAGAACCAAATTAGACTACTTTCTCATGCCATATACAAAGGCAAACTCAAAATTAAGGACTGAAATATACAACCTGAAACCATGAAGATTCTAGATGAAAACATGGGCAGTGTGCTCTTTGACATCAGTCTGCAATTTGGGGGAGTATGTCTCCTCAATCAAGAGAAACAAAAGCAAAAATAAACAAATGGGTCTTCATCAAACTAAAAAGTTTTTGCACAGTGAAGGAAACAGTTTCAAAATGAAAAGGCTACCCACTGCATAGGAGAAAATATTGCAAAAGATTTGTCTAATAGAGGTTAACATCCAAAATACATAAATAATTAATACAGATCAACAATCTAAAAAGTGAATTAAAAAGCAGTAGAGGACCTGAATAGACATGTTTTCAAAGAAGACATATAGATGGCCAATAGGCACACACAAAAATGCTCAACATCACTAACCATCAGGGAAATGCAAATCAAAACCATAATGAGATACCACTCATACCTTTCAGAATGGCTATTATCAAAAAGACAATAAATTAAAATTGCTGGTGAAGATTTGGAGAAAAGGGAACTCTTATGCACTGTGGTGGGAATGTAATTTGATGTGGCCACCAAGGAAAACTGTATTGATATTCCTCAAGAAATTAAGCATAGAATTACCATTTAATCCAGCAATTCTACTCCTGGGCATTTATACAAAGAAAATGAAAATGCTTATTAGAAAAGATATATGCACCCCTATGTTTATTGCAGCATTGTTTATAATAGGCAAGATATGGATGAGCCCATCAATAGATGAGTGGGTAAAGAAGATGTGGTATATATATTATACATATATACCTATGTGTGAATACCGCTCAGCCATAAAAAATAAAAGCTTGCCATTCGTGACAACATGGATGGACCTAAAATGTATTATGCTAAGTGAAGTCAGAAAAATAAAAATACCATATGATTTCACCTATATGTGGAATCTGAAAAACAAGTAAACAAACAGCCAAACAGAAATAGATTCATAGATACAGAGAACAAATAAGTAGTTGCCAGAGGACAGGGGAGGGAGAGAAGTAGGTGAGGCAGACAAAGAGGTCTAAACTTCCTGTTACAAAATAAATGTGTCATGGGTATGAAATGTACATTTAGGGCAATATAGTCAGTAATTACATAATATCTTTGTATGGTGACAGATGGTGACTAGTCTTACCATGGTGATCATTTTGAAATGTATAGAAACATTGAATCACTGTTCTGTATACAAGGAACTAACAATGTCGTAGATCGATTATATTTCAAAAACAAACAGAAAAACACATAGATTTGTAGTTTCCAGAGGCAGGGCGTTAGAGGAGGGTGAACTTATTGAAGATAGTCAGAAGATAATAACTTCCAAGTATAAGATAAATAAATCCTAAGGATGTAATGTAAAACATGATAAATATAGTTAACATAGTTGTGTCACACATATGAAACTTTTCTAATGAAACTTTTTAAGAAAGTAAATCCTGAGAGTTCTCATCACAAGAAAGTTTTTTTCCACTTAAATTTTCATTTCTATGTGAGATGATGGATGTTCACTAAACTTATTTTATGACAAAGATAAGTCAAATCATTATGCTGTATACCTAAACTTATACAGTACTGTGTTCATTATATCTCAATAAAGCTGAAAAAAAGATCATCCAGAATAACAGGAAAAGAATAATTTAAATCAAGTTAAAACTAAAAATTAAAAGATGTTTCTCAGTCACACTAGTCAGTCATCAGCCACATATGGTTAAGTGGCTACTCTATTGGACAGTACAAATATAGAACCCTTAGATCATTGCTGAAAGTTCTGTTGACCAGCACTGGCTAGACTACTCTCCCCTCATTTTATAAAAAATGTACAGAAGTCAAAGTCAACCGTCTTGCCCTCTTTCAGATAGTAGTTTGACTGCAATTAGAAAAGATCTAGTTTGTCTTCTGCTGTCCTTTCATATTATCAGGCCATTTGCCATCTCTGATTAAAGTATCAAGCATTATTCTAGTAACATCCAGAACAAATACAAATGAATAAAAGCAAGCTGGTGACACAGGAGGGAAGAAGGGAAAGAGTGATACCTTTAAAATCCTATCTAGCTTCTCAAGTTGAAGAGTACCATATATCCTGGAGAAATTTAATTCTTCTAATTTGGCACCCTTTCTCTACATGGCTAAAAGCAATCATATGTCTGAAGTGGACACCTCTTATTTTTGTCTGCTCGGCACTCCTCATGTTAAGAGAATCTGTCTCTCCTTCAGCTGTTGCTTCCATTCAGTCCATGTAATGCTTCAATTAATAGTGTTGAGCCTGCTTAGTTTAGAATGGAAACTAGACCAGGACCTGACCAAAGACATTCGTGGAAGTGTGAGCATAGCTAATTTGAATAATCTCCAAAGATGTCAAGAGGAAGAAACTCATTGCTGCTATTTCTAAGTTGGAAGAAACCAATCCTAGAATTGTTACTAGTCATCTTTGGTCCCTCATTGGTCCTCTCATTGGAAAAAGCAGAGACAAAAAGATGGAGAAAGAAAGATGTCTGATGTCATTGTTTGGACATCCAAATCCAGTCTTGAACTTTGCAGTTACCTGAACCAATAAATTATTCCCTTCCCTCTTTTTTTTTGAGCCTATTTTAGTTTGGTTTATATTCCTTAGAATAGAAAGAGTCCAGATTAGTATAAACACAGGTTCTAAAAATCACTTTTGAAAGATTACCACCATGACCTTTGCAGCCATTAACAGAATGTGGACTTCCTTAGGCTGAAAAAAAAACGCCTCTGGAAAGTTCAACTTTTCTCAGACTTCCAGGCATCTCTGGCCTTCCTGACGGGGATCCATTTCTAGGTAGATAATCTTCACACACTGCCTCCTCTGCTTTCTTCAGCACTCTCAAGCTCACAGACCACCCATTTGTAACACTCTGTGCTAGCATTCTACACTGACCTTTTCCTGACCTTTAATTCTCCGAACCTATCTCATGAACAGTTCAGCCCAGGTATGAGCAAAAGGAAACAAAGATTTATATTCCACAGTATATTTTATGTTTAGTAACTGATCTGTCATGGCATTTATCTATATAAAAGGTTGGATAATTCATGAGTGGGCTGGCAATAGCAGCCTCCACTGAGTTAGGCTTCCTGTTCTAACTCAATAAGATGGAAAACTTGGTAGATACTCTCACATGCACAGAAATCTTCAAATATGTTTTTGTATGTGGGAAAATGAAAAGTAGCCTTACCAGGAAATGTTGACTCACAGGAACACATTCTATGGTGATCTTGTAGCAGAGAATACATGAATAGAAGGTTGCTAGTGTAGTCCTAATAGTTTGCTTTAGACCCTATTGCAAAGGCTCACAGATATACAGATACACAAGAATACTAAGTGATGAAGCTAGAATTTGCCCAACTCCAAAGCCCCAATTCTTTCTGTTTTTCTACAGATGTTTTATAACCATGTACTTTGGAGGACAAAACAAAGAGAAACTGACATTTTGGTTAAACAGATATTGTGTAGTTGGTATGCTAGGTCTCAGTTTTATAAAATAATATCAGAGACTAATAGATAATAAAGCAAAAAAAGCTAGTCTCATATTTGTAGCTTCACATTCTTATTCTTCTATCATTAATCTATAAAAGTGTCAAATATTATCTATTTGGTACTGTTTAGTCACTCTGTGTTTTGCTTTATTTATGTTTTCATTCACAAATATAATTTTCATGTACTAGTTGCAGAAAGTTCAACAACCCAATCCAATTCTAGAAGAGCTAAAGATTATGGTGGATCATGCCTACCATCTGAGATTTAAAAGCACTGTTATATATCCTGGAGTCATCTGCATATCTTCCATAAGTATCTGGGAGAAGAAGTAAATGTTTGAGGAAGTTTTAGGAAACAAATCCTGACTCTCAGAGAATTAAAGATCTTAATGAACTAGTATGTGGTTACATTCTTAACACCATGACTCTCTTCTTTTTCAGTACCCAGTGCACTTGAATTTTCTTGACTTTTATTAAGCATACTTACAGGCTATGTCTCTTGAGGGCAGGGACTGTGAAGGTTTTCTTTTGCACAGTGTCCTAGGCTCTGCTAGTACTAAGTGCCTGGCCAAGCTCAGTTCAGCTCAGTCACTCAGTCGTGTCCAACTGTTTGCGACCCCATGAACTGCCACACACCAGGCCTCTCTGTCCATGACCAACTACCAGAGTTTACTCAAACTCATGTCCATTGAGTCAGTGATGCCATCAAACTATCTCATCCTCTGTCATCCCCTTCTCTTCCTACCTTCAGTCTTTCCCAGCATCAAGGTCTTTTCAAATGAGTCAGATCTTCACAGCAGGTAGCCAAAGTATTGGAGTTTCAGCTTCAGCATCAGTCCTTCCAATGAATATTCAGGACTGACTTCCTTTAGGATGGACTGATTGGATCTCTTTGCAGTCCAAGGGACTCGCAAGAGTCTTCTCCAACACCACAGTTCAAAAGCATCAATTCTTCAGTGCTCAGCTTTCTTTATAGTCCAACTCTCACATCTATACATGGCTACTGGAAAAACAGCTTTGACTAGACAGATCTTTGTTGGCAAAATAATGTCTTTGCTTTTTAATATGCTGTCTAGGTTGGTCATAACTTATCTTCCAAGGAGCAAGTGTCTTTTAATTTCATGGCTGCAGTCACAATCTGGAGTGATTTTAGAGCCCAAGAAAGTAAATCTGTGATTGTTTCCACTGTTTCCCCATCTATTTGCCATGAAGTGATGGGACCAGAGGCCATGATCTTAATTTTCTGAATGTTGAGCTTTAAGCCAAGTTTTTCACTCTCCTTTTTCAATTTCATCAAGGCTCTTTAGTTCTTCTTTGCTTTCTGCCATAAGAGTGGTGTCATCTGCATATCTGAGGTTATTGATATTTCTCCTGGCAATCTGGACTCAAGGAGAGGCACAAGTTGTTGTAATGAATGTATGTTTAATGCACCATGGGTTTCATTGTGAAGTTCTGGCACATTCTCCTTTCCACTGCTTAGAGGTTAGAGAATTAGAATTGAGAAAGATAGACAACATGTAACTCTGAGCTAGGTCTCACCTTGAAGACTATGTTCCTCACTCAGGGAATCCAAATCAGTTGCCTCTTTTCTTGAATAGAGAAGAGTAAGAAGGAGGTGGTTTGCCCTCAGGGTTTCACTGGCAGGACCAATTTTCCAGAGATGTATGTCAAGTGAGGAAGCAGAATTTGGAGACTCTGGTAGTTCCTGCTACTTCTGGGTCACACCTATAGGGTGATGCCGGGATAACAAAGTAGATGATTGTGAACAGAGAGCTGCAGTAAGCAATGTTCTCTTTTCACCAGTAGTGCCAGAGGAAAGAGCACCCCCTGGAGGCTCTCATTTGGAAGTCCAGCATCTGTGCTCTGGCGTTTTTCCAGGGTTGACGATGTCTGAGAATAGCTTCAGGTCAAAAATTTCAGCATTTCCTGGAAGAAAGGTATACTCGGGAATGCAAGGCAACTGTTATGAAAACAACAGGGTTCTGTATTTGCAACACTCTGAATGGTCGGACGAAGTCAGCTTGAAGGTCTGTACAGACATTTTGCCCTCTCGTGAGTGAACATGAGCTGCAGACAAGTAGCTTCTCTCCTTGAGAACAAGTTCATGGTCTTCTGTAGTCTTGTGTTCCCCACTTAATAGAGGATTCTGTTCCTTAATTCAACTAGAGATTAGTTACCCTGCTGTCAGAATATTTGCTGCACTTGCCTTGGGGGTACATCTTACAAGTAAGCTGCTTGTCAGAATGTTGAACAGGATAAGGAGTGGGAATACTCATAAGCTTCCAAGAAATGGGTATATGACTTTGTTGTATTCACTTGCCAATGAATTGGGGAAGTAAGGCAGAAATCCTTCTTAAGATTTTATTTCATCAATAAATACAATCTCTGAGAAAACATTAGTCCCATTTATCATAACATTTGAAAATCACTGATATATCCTAAATAACTAAAATATTTTAATGGGCAAACTAGCTTAGACAAAGTCTACAATTACCTCAGTCCTCATTTTTTCAACTCAAATACCAGCTCGTTCACTTATTATTTCTGTGATTATGATCAAATCACTTAACACTATCTGAGCCATTTGTATACTCATTTATCCATTGAGCTTTTCTTCATTCAAATATTTTTTGAGAACCTACTATGTGACAGTAGGGGTTATGAAAGAGCTCCTAATACCTACTTCACAGAGTAACTCCAAATAATAAGTGAGAAAATTTAGAAAATTTCCTAGCATAGGAAATTTCCTATGCATAAATTTCCTATGCATAAATTTCCTATGCATAAAATTTCCTAGCATAGGGTAGATGATAAATTTCTACTGTATATGAATTTGGAAACAAAACATTAGAGAGTTAGGGAGAGAAAAGCCTATTTCAGAGTTCAGCTAGGTGCTTAAATCTTGTATATTGTTACTAAAGACTTTAGAGGTGTATCTTTTTTCCCTCAACAATAGAACAGAGATATTAGTCTATGTACTTGCCAAAGGTCAGGTAAAATGATGTTTCAAGTCAGCATTCCCCCATGCACAAATATTTCCTTCCTTTTGCTTTGGAGTCAAGTCCATGATATGAACCATATTCAGATAGAACCTTCTTATAAGGATAGCCACACTTTAGGGAGCATGCTGAGAGGTGCTTTAACCTCAGGTTTATAGGAAGGCTACCCGGGCAGCCTCTCTGAAACAGTCCCAAGTGATTGTGCACACAGAATCTGTGTACACATTGTTTCACAAAGACACCCTTCTAACTTCTCCCCAGTCACTTCATTAGGTAGTTCAATTTACACTATATAAATAGTGCTGTTGGGTTACTGGAAGAAAATATTTATTTCTATGTTATCTCTACTTTGAAAATTTAGAATGAAACTGGGATAAAATTTTTCAAATTACCAAGAAGTAGGTAGATATCCCAGGGCCACAATGAAAAGCCAAAAATTTTTCATTGACTGCTTTGCTTGGTGAATCAATGGAGAGTAATTAAATGTCCTACTGAGAAAAGGGAATTTGGTGTATTTTATAAGGCTGACTAATCCTCCAGTGAGTCAAAGTGGTGAAGATTTTTCTTGTAGAAAGCTTGCTGACTAATGTGAGGTCGATGAACTCTTTGGAAGAGCCTTGAGCAAATGCAGCTGGTATGCAAGTGAGAAGCCATTTATTAACCAGCACCCTGGGGGCCCTGATGAAGGGAGATAAATTTAGGGTAACTATGCATTTTTCTTCCTGTGCTTTCCCAAGAATCAGTCTTTGCATCATTGTTGAAAGTAGAAAGAATTCTATATTTTAATCAGTTTCCACATAATCCTGCACTTTGCAAAAATAGACAATATTCTTTACGCCAAAAGCTTTGTATTCTTCATTGACCTCATAGAGAATCTTTAAAAATATATCCCTCATTCTGATTTTGTCTCACCTGGCCTGGTTGGGTGCCCCTGTGAACATAGATAGCTTTAGATCTTTGCCTTCTCTTCTTCAATGAAATTTGGTTTCCTAAGAAGATAAAGGGGATTCTTCCAGGACCCATGACTCTTCTTATCATTTCTTTTTGTCTTTGAACAATGGCTTGAAAGAAAGATACTTTATTAAATGTGAAGTGAAAGAAAATTTCTTGATCAAATTTCCCAGTTTTTTTTCCCCTTTTAAAAGTCTACATATATAAAATTTTGCTAAAGGTCTTAGAAATACATTTTCAAGGAGAGGGAATTATGAAAACATTTGACTTTGTAACTCATTTTAAAAGGTTAAGAAGAATTTGGCTCCATCCAGGCAGAGCTCAGTAAGAATAGAATAAAGTCATCTTTATTCATTTAGAGAGCAAAAAAGAGAGTAAAAAAATAATGAGAGAGAAAGTCCAATATTTACCAATTTAAAAAGCCAAGGGTATTTTTAAAGGCAGATTCCAGGTTTACTGAGTGAGTTAAGAGGCTATAATTATGAAGTATTGATATTTAGTATTAATTTAAATACCAACAATGCTGATAAGAATTGTAATGCCAGACATCTACAGTATACTGTTTGTTTGCTTTAAAACAAAAAAATTATACGTTTTAGTAAATCCAAACAAGGAACTGCCATTCCAACATATTAATTTTTCTTAAAATTCTGGAAGCCATTTTGAGCCAGTTTTTAAAGTCTGGAAATTTGAAATGTACCTTTGAAAACAAGCATTCACCTGGTCTAGATGCAACGACCTAAGAAGATTAGCTCCAAAAGTGACTTCTTAAAATAGAGTTACAAATTTTTCACAGGATGTCTAAGCTCTGAAAAACAAACGTTTATGGTTACCAAGCCAATGCCAATTTTTTTTTAAGTCATCTTGAAAAGGGTAGGAAAATTTTGTGACATTTTTACTCATTCTTGCCCTGGTAAGGCCATTTTTCCCTTTTTCCCTTTCATGGCAGTGGTTTTGATCTTTAAGCAGCAGAATCCTGATTCCCAGTTCCTTACCTCAAACCAGAGGAAGGAGAGCAGAATTTATTTGTAAATCATTTGTATATGTCTGTTCTAACTTAGTTTGGGAGATATCCAAAGGACTAACCTAAGGTGTTTATCTCTCTCTTGCCCACCCTGGAACTTAGGCAGTAAAGGTGGTAAGCACTATTCAGTAAAGCTGCAGAGTGATTATAACCACATAGACGCCTGGGGCATGAGATTGCATGTGCAGATGTACAGTAGACTATCTAATGCCTTGAGGAGAAGCTGGGGTGAGACTTTTCTGAGAATTAAAACATTCAAAAGCAGCCCTATATATTGGGGAATTTAGAAATCTATGCATATCCCCAGGCAAGATGCATGCTCAAAAAATACCCGAGAAGACCTTAAGCTTTCACTTCAGGATTATCCCTATATTTAGAACAAACCTAGCTAGGTTTTGAAGGATTGTCGTAGAACAGACCCAATCTACAAAGACTGGAGAGTTCCTGACATTCAAGGAAATCTTTTTTAAAACATTCTGAACTTCATAGAGACTTCAGTGATCACACATGACAAGGAACAGTCTTTGGTTATAATAAAGTAGCTTGGAGAAGTCTCCAACAAATGGACCACTGTAGTATTCAATAATTTTTTAAAAAAGAAAAAAAACTAGGGAAGGGGAAGAACCTGATTTCCAGAGTTTCCTACATTATAACAGTCAAATGCCTAACTTCTAACATACACACGCGTGCGCGCACGCGCACACACACACACACACACACACAAATCACAAGATATACAAAGAAGCAGAAGCATATAGAGCATTCAAAGATCAAAATAAATGGACAGAATCTGTTCCCAAGAAAACCCAGAAATCAGACAAACTAAACCAAGACTTTAAAATATGTCTTAAATATACACAAAAAGCTAAAGAAAAACAGGAACAAAAAACTAAATGATAGAAGGAAAACAATGTAGGAACAAAATAAGAATATAAACAAAGATAAAAATTATTAAAAGGAAGCAAATAGAAATTCTGGCACTAATGAGTATAATACATGAAATAAAAAATTCACTAGAGGAGTTCAATGGCAGATTTGAAAAGGAAGAATAAATAATGAGCTATCTGAAGACAGGAAATTTGAAATTATTCAATGTGAGGAACAAAAAATAAATAAATAAAGAAAGGTGAATAGTGCCTAAAGGGCCTGTAGGGAAGCATCAAATGGGCCAACATACATATAATGTAAGTCCCAGAAGGAAAAGAGAGAACAGAACAGAAAGAATATTTGAAGAAATAATGGACAATACTTACCAAGTTGGATAATAGACATGAATCTACAAATCCAAGAAGCTCTACAAATTCCAAGAGTTATAAACTCAGAAACTCAGATTGAAACAATTATAGTTAACCTGTCAAAACTAAAAGGCCAAAAGAGAATCCCCAAAGCAGCAGGAGAGAATCAACTCTTCACAAAAGTGATCCTCAATAAGATTATCAACTGATTTCTAATCAGAAACCTTTAAGTCCAGAAGGCAATAGGGTGACATATTTACAATGCTGAAAGGAAAAAAAAAAAAAAAAAAAATGCAAACCAAGAATTTCATACCTAGCAAAATTATCCTTCAAAGTGAATGAGAAATTAAGACCTCTCCAGGGAGACAAAAACTGAGACAGTTCATTACTATTATATCTGCCTTATAAGAAATGCTTTTTGTCAAATGAAAGGATAATAGATGGTAACTTGAAATCATGTGAAGAAATAAAGATCTCCAACAAGGGCAAAAATAAAGATATTACTGTAATTTTGGATTGTAACTCCACTTTTTATTTTCTATAGTACTCAAAAGCAAATGCAAAAATTTATAAATCTATGTTATTGGGCAAAGAATACATAAAGATGTTATTTGTAATATCAATAAAGGGCAAGGGAGATGGAACTGTACATAAGTAAAATTTTCCACACAATTGAATTTAATCTGGTTTTAGTTTAAATTATAATGTTATAACTTAAGATTATATATGTAAGCTCCATGGTAACTACAATTCAAATACCTATGTAATATGCACAAGTGGAGATGAGAAAGAAATCAAAGCATATCACTATAAAATATCAACTAAAGACAAAGGAAGGCAGTAATGGAATGAGGGGGACAAAAGCTCTAAGACATACCAAAAACAAATAATAAAATGACAATGATATATCCTTCCCTAACAATTAAGTGTATATGGATTAAACTCTTCAATGAAAAGGCAAAGATTGACAGAATGGACAAAAAACATAATCCAACTTTATGCTGTCTGAAAGAGACTTATTCATGTCTGAAGATACAAATAGTTTAAAAATGAAAGAATGGAAAAAATATACCCCTGCATGTATTAACAAGAAGAACAGAGTGGCTAAACGAAAATGAGGCAAAATAGATTTTAAGTTAAAAACTTGTAAAAGACAAAAGACATATATTGATAAAGAGGTCAATTCATCAAGAATATGTAATAGTTATAAGCATATATACAAACAACAGAGCCCAAAAATATGTGAAGGAAACATTTATAGAAAATAGATAGTTTTACAATAATAGTTAGAAATTTAAATACCCCACATTTATGAATGGATAAAATAACTAGACAGAAGATCAATAAGGAAATAGAGGAACTGAACAACAGAATAAACCAATTAGCCATAAAAATATATATACAGATTCTTACATCAGCAGAATATACATTCTTCTCATGTGTACATAAACATTCTCCAAGACAGTCCATGTGTTAGATCATAAAACAAGTCTTGGAAAATTTCAAAAGATTGAAAACATGCAAAGAATCTTCCAGTCACAATGGAATGAAATGAGAAATCAATAGCAGAAGCAAAGCTGAAAAATCTACAAATATGTGAAAGATAAAAAGGTACTCAAACACAACCAATGGTTCAAAATAGTCACAAGAGCAAATAGAAAGACAAGACCTTAAAGACAAATGAGAATGGAAACTATTCTGCAATTTCTGTGATCTTCAGAGCCAATTAAAATCACATTTGCCTTATTGATTCAATGCTACTGCCTAGCAATAAAAAGGAGCAATTGCAGGTATAAAATTACAGACTTTCTGACTCAGTCACCCACGAGGTCTGTCTTTTGACATTCTTCATTCTTTTCCATGAATATTTTGAGCAAAGACACATGGACTACCTTCACATATGATTTGTGATTTTTTTAAAAAGTTAATTAGAATAAGTGTGTTAGCTAATTTCCATGAATGTCTCTTTAAGGAACCATACCTCCCACAATTCATTCCTTTGGGTTGGTTATCCACTCCCATAGTGAATAATGTAGAAAGGCAGCAATAGGTTCCATGTGGCTAGATTTTTTTTTAAGTGAAATATTTTGTACTAAATTATAAAAAGCAACATAAAAATATTAAAAAGAACAATTTGAGTTTCTTTTTTTGGAAGTTTGTATCTGACATTTTAAGGTGTACTGTGGTATCTAGAGTAGTCTGCTTATAACTGAATTTTGAGGAATTGATTGTAATTCTAGTAAAAATAGTGATCTTCTGTTTGTTGTAACAAATATTTTGTGGTGTTAGTGGTAAAGAACCCACCTACCAATGCAGGAAACATAAGAGACATGAGTTCAATCCCTCAGTTGGGAAGATCCCCTTGGAGGTGGATATGGCAACCCAGTCCACCACTCTTGCCTGGAGAATCCCTTGGACAGAGGAGTGTGGCAGGCTGATTCCATTGGATTGCAAAGAGTCAGACATGACTGAAGTGACTTAACATTGATCAGCTACTAGATGTCAAGAACAGTACTAGGCCTTGGATGTATTAAGGAGCAAATGATTAGAATATAGTGTCACATGTTTTATGACTTGTCAAGTATAGAGAAATATAATACAAAGCTTATTCTCATGTATAACCAAGAGAATGTGATAGAAGTGACTCTGTATAACTTCTGAATCTATGTTATAAGTAATCATGCAGCTCCATTTCATTGGCTTGGACTTCAAGGAAAGTCCTGCTTCAGGGAAAGCCAGCTTCAAGGAAAGCTTCAAGGAAAGTCCTGCTTCAAGGGAAGCCAGCCACCATGTAGAAATTTGACTATCCTAAGATCTCCATGCTCTCAGAAAACCCAGTATGGCTGATGGAAAGACTACATAGGGAAAGAGTGATGGAGAAAGACCACTCCCAGCTATTCTAACCATTGTCACCTGGACGCCAGTCACATGCTAGTGAAAAAGCTATCTTAGATATTCCAAGAGATGTCACACAAAAAATGACCAAGATCCAAGATGTATTGCCTCAGGCATGTGATAGACCCATATGAATCTCAGGTATTATAGCACAGAGACAGGATAGGCCCCCTGGGCCCTGTCCAGATTCCTGCCTGATAGAATTGGCAATGTTTTGTGCCACTGAAATTTGGGGAGGTTTATTACATATTCAGAACAACACTTTTAAGCGTTAGTTTCAAAACAGTCTCATCATTTCATGCTCACAAATATGTAGAGATGGGTATTCATAGAGCACTAAGATTTTGACTTGTAGTTCTCTCCTAGGACAGTCACTTGACCTTTTTTATCTTCCATTCTATCACCTGTAAAATGGGATTAAAAATGTCTAACCTACAGGGTGGCTGTGAACCTAAAAATAAAAACACTTAGTGAACTGAGCTACTGTACAGAATTTCTAGTGTCAGTAGCGATACAAGTGGTGGACAATCAGGATGTGTTCAGTGATGATGACGCTGACTGTGATTCAAGAACAGGCAGGTGGCAGCCATTGCTGTCTGGAAACATGTGAGCAACCAGACACCTTCAAAAACATTCTTGAGTTTCAGAACTGTAAAGTGTTATGTGAGGAATAAATGGAATCAGTCCTTGCCCTTAAAAAACTTGACAATATAATTTGAAAAATAATATTCAACTACATGAAACAGTATAAGTTTAATAGAAGAATAAAATAAAATAGACTTTATAGTGTGGGCTCCAAAATTTGCTGCAGAATTTGAATTCATATGGCTTTATAGAAGAGGTAGAATTTTCCCTAGAAACAGGGGATGGATATTCCCACTGTTTCTCTGGGTACAGGGAAGAAGCAGGTTTTCAGAATGAATGGGGGACATAAATAAGGGAGATGCTAAGGGGAGAATGTTGGAGCAGATATGGCCCAAGGTCTGTCCAACTGAAAGCAGAAGTGTTCTCAGGGACACCACATGTTCCAGGGTCATCTGCCTGCTCTGTGCAGCTTTAATGGGGAGCCTTCTTTGATCTGATTTCAAGGCCTCAGTTCGTTTTCTGCCTGAAACAAAACAGCAGACACCAGTCACCTTTCTCTACTTAGGTGGACAGCCTTAACCATCACCTTTCTGGGTAGGGTTTGCATTCCTATAGATCATTTCTTGATCAGTGGAGAAGTGAGAAAATGACAAGTGAGAAACGAGTCAAACATTTTCCCCTCAGAAACAGTGTTACAAAGAGTAGTTGAGTTCCCAGGGTTCCCTCATGGAAAGTGGATAGAATCCAGTCAGTGTAAATTATCACTGGTGATTTGGGGGAAATAGCACCCAGATTCTATTTAGGATTTTGTGTCATTTCTCTTCCCAAAGCGAGAGTAGTGATGATGGCGGCAGAACACTCCGAACTCCCCCTAATCATCCCACCTCCCCTTTGCCCTGATTCTTCTCTGTTTAATGGAACTTGCAACTAAGAATCTTGGGAGCCTGCAGCCCAAGTACATATCATGAGACTCTCTCAGACAAAGAGTAGTTTCCAGGTTACTCTTTCCCTTTCTTATTCGCTTTCAAGGAGTTTTCCTACCAGCCTCTCTTTTGCCCCCACTAGTCATGATTTCAAATCATAACCTCCCCTCTCAGGCCATAGACAGAGACTGCGTCTCTGCCTCCTCAGTTTTCTGAAGATGACAGTCCTTCTCTAAGAGCTCTATTTTTACCACAAGGGAAAGCAGAAGAAGGGAGATGGAAAGCAGGGAGAAACAGCCATCTCAAAAAGTCATCTTTTTAAATCATGAGTCTATATGTGGAGCCAGTCCTTGTACATTCTCTAGATTTTGAGCTCTACCTGTGCTAGGCACAACCAGAGAGACTCACAGCTTTTTGTCTTTTCCCTAGAAAGAACCCTGACTTCATTGATGTTAAAATGCTCTGATAAGTGCATTGCCTCTGACTCATTCCTCTTTGCATCTTCTCTGTCCTCTGAGTGACACTGAGAAGGACTCTGCCTTAGAGCTACCTCTGAGCAAGAGTTGGCAATAATCATCATTAGAGCTGCCATTGTCTAAATGAACATCTACTATGCCAAGAATCTATACTAGGTTCAAATTTAAGATAATAGGAAAAACTAACAAACCCATGTGCCATGTATTGGGCAAAGCCTTTTTCACATATTGTATCGCTTAATAGTTCTGCCACTCCATGATGTAAGAATCCTTGTCCCATTCCGCATATGGTAAAAGTCAGGCTCAGAAGGTAGAGTGGTTTGAACAAAATTCCACGATACCCATTCTCCAACATCCAAGGCCCATCCTTTTACCCTCAGACAGGGCAGGGGCTTTCCACTGTCCTTTCAAGTCTCTTTCTCTTCACCAGGAAGTCATCTAAAAGAAGGAATAGCAGCACAGTTCTGTCCCTGTGTGCGTATATGAAGTGAAGTGAAAGTCGTGCAGTCGTGTCTGACTCTTTGTGACCCCATTGACTATACAGTCCATGGAATTCTCCAGGCCATAGATACTCACTCCAGAATACTGAAGTGGGTAGCCTTTCCCTTCTCCAGGGGATTTTCCCAACCCAAGGATCGAATCCAGGTTTCCTGCATTGCAGGCGGATTCTTTACCAGCTGAGCCATAAGGGAAACCTGAGAATACTGAGTGGGTAACCTGTCCCTTCTCCAGCAGATCTGCCTGACCCAGGAATTGAACTGGGGTCTCCTGCATTGCAGGAGGATTCTTTACCAACTGATCTATCAGGGAAGCCATGTGTGTGTACAGACACTGCTAATTCTTTCTTCTTTTGCCGCTGGCCCAGACCCAGTCCCATCCTATTCACACAATAGCTCACAAATGGCCTCTATCCCTTCCTAACACAGACACAAAAATGGGAGAAGTGCAGGTCCAGACTATGTCAATAGTCAGTTTCTCAGATTACAGACGGGTCTTAGTAATTGGGGGCTCCCCTGGTAGTTCAGCTAGTAAAGAGTCTGCCTGCAAGGCAGGAGACCCTGGTTCAATTCCTGGGTCAGGAAGATCCTCTGGAGAATGGATAGGCTACCCAGTCCAGTATTCTTGGGCTTCCCTGGTGGCTCAGATGGTAAAGAATCCTCCTGCAGTGTGTGAGACCTGGGTTCGTTCCCTGGGTGGAAAAATCCCCTGAAGAGGGGAACAGCTACCCACTCTAGTATTATGGCCTGCAGAAGTCCATGGACAGAGGAGCCTGACACGCTACAGTCTATGGGGTGATAAAGAGTCAGATATAACTGAGTGACTTTCAGTTTCTTAGTAATTGGGGCAAAAAGGAGAGAAAGAACTGGGGAATTCCTGCTGCCGGTGGGCTAATGGTGGGAACATGTATACACCTGTGGAGGATTCATGTTGATGTATGGCAAAACCAATACAGTATTGTAAAGTAAAATAAAGTAAAATTTAAAAAAAAAAAAAAAAAAAAAGAGGAAAGGGGCTTATCATGGTGCTCTGACTGCCACTGTAAGAGTCATCATGAGGATGAAATGGAGATAAAAGGTATATAAAATCTTTTAAACTCTCAAGTAACATAGAGCCATGATAGTATTATATATGCTATATTTCCTCAACTTTAAATGTTTTTCATATTTTAAGATTTCTGAAAAAAGTGTATCCTGTAGTTTAAAAATATATTATTTGGTAGGATATTTCTTCCCCACTGCAAAAAGGTGCTGTTAATTCAGGGGTGGATTTTACAATGGATGACTTTTTAAAATTCAGGACATTCCACATAACTTAGTTTGACATTCCCAAGTTAGGGACTAGAGATGATGCTAAGATTGTTCTTTGCTCAAGAAGAGCATATCGCCCTGCTTGAACCATATAGTATGAGGAAATCTCTGGCTATTGTCATTTCAAACAGGAGAAGAGAAACTGAAAGTGGGGATGAATTGCATAACTGGACAAGGCAGGGAAGGATGAGACTTATCTCAGGCCCTAACACTTACTATGACAGAAGTAGAGATGGAAACCCCTGTGGTCCTCCCCCACCCATCTCTTCTCACTCCAGCTTGGTCATATAAATGAAGGGCCTTCACATACATGTTTGGACCCACAAGCCAACACGTATAAACTATATCCTAGTGTTCACCATTCATCCCCCTCTAGTCTAAGTGTCCTATATCAGTGGCATGACCCACCCTTGAACAGATCTAGAGAAGAGGCTCTGGAAGCATGGTTATGGCTCTTTGTGCAGGAATTTAATAATCTTGGTACTTGGAGAATTTTTTTAGGTTCTAGATTCCAGAAGAGGGATTAGGTGGGCATATCCCCTTGACCTGGAGAATTTAGAGGCAGCACAACCCAGAAGACTGCCTTGCCTTGACACCAACTGCAAGTTCATTGGCTCCCAAGACCACCTGCAGTTTTGATCATTCACTAGAACTCCCTGAAGCTACTATTACTAATGGTTACGGTTTATTACATTTAAAGGATTCATATTAAAACTTGTCAAGAAAAGAAACACACAGGAAAAGATCCAGCAAGATTCCAAATGCAAAACTTCCAGTTATCCTTTCCATGGAAGTCATAGGCAGCATTAACTCTACTCAGTACCCAGGTGTGACAATATGCAGAGTATTGCCAACTCGGGAAGCTCTTCCAAACCTTGATGTCCATAGTTTTCATTGGGGCTCAGTCATGTTTATGATTGACTTTACATATGCCTGAGGTTGGTCTCAAGTTCCTGCAGAGGCTGAGCAGATACCTATGGTCTCCATCTCCTTTGGAGGTAGAGAAGATACCATGTAACCCAAATCCCTCATCATAAGTCACATTGTTAGATCGTCTAGTATGGCCCAAGGGCCCCAGATAAACAATGACACACTTCCTTGAGATTAACTCCCAGGATATGAGGCTGAGGCTAAAAATTTCCTTGGGTAAGATTAATTCTTATTATACAGCCCCACATTTCTGATTTATGGGGACCAGGGTTACCAGAAAAGGTAGGACACCAAATTAAATTTGAATTTTAGGTAAATAATATTTTAGTATAATAAATATGCTCCCTGGTGGCTTAGATGGTAAAGAATCCACCTGCAATGCAGCAGACCCAAGTTTGATCCTTAGGTCAGGAAGATTCCCTGGAGAAGGGAATGGCTACCCAGTCCAGTATTCTTGCCTGGAGAATTCCATGGACAGAGGAGCCTGGCAGGCTACAATCTATGGGGTTGCAGGCTACAATCCATGGGGTTGCAAATAGTCAGACACAACTGAGTGACTAACACTTTTGCTTTTCACATGTCCCAATTCTATATTGAGTATACTTAGACTAAAAAATTTTTTGTTGTTTTTCTGAAATCAGAACTTAAATGTTAAAATATAAATATTTTAAAAAGCTTATATTTTATTGGTTTAATCTGGAAACCCCAGTGGGCAGGAGCAAGATTAGAGGAGGGCCAGGATGGTGTCTTCTAAAGCATGGTCTCCTAGCAGTCTAAGAGTTAGACTGGGTAGCATATTCACATCTTTCCTGCAAACTAAAGCACAGTTGAGGATAGACAGCAGCTAGTCCCAGGATCTCTAGCCAGAAATGACAATTCAGAGCAGAAAGAGTTAAGATCATAGCTGTGGCCAAAATGAGCACCATGACAAGGAGTAAAGGTCCAAATGACCATGGTAGAACTGATCACTCCAGACACAGCAGTCTGCAGAAGCCCGTTATCAAAAGTCAGTTTTGGATATCCCAGACTCACCTTTGCCAACAAACCTGTGGTTGAGTCTGACTCCAAGGACTGAGATATACCTGGTTTCCATCCCAGTTTTCCTACTTATTAGCTATTGTCCTTAAAAAGGTTACTTTATTCCTTTGAAATTGTGGTTTCTTCTCTAAGTTCAAAATACAACACAATAAATTTGTTGGAGAGAAATTGAGTTAACTTAAGTAAAGCATCTTGCATGTATAGCTCTTTAAGAAAATTTGCTTCCTTTTCCTTTTTTTTTCTTTAAATGAATGATTTATTTTATCATGAAATTATCCAATTTTAAGACACCAGCAAGATAAACTCACTAGTGAAATGGATTTTTTTTTTTTTTTTTTTNAGTTAACTTAAGTAAAGCATCTTGCATGTATAGCTCTTTAAGAAAATTTGCTTCCTTTTCCTTTTTTTTTCTTTAAATGAATGATTTATTTTATCATGAAATTATCCAATTTTAAGACACCAGCAAGATAAACTCACTAGTGAAATGGATTTTTTTTTTTTTTTTTTTGCTAAGAAAGTAAAATATTGGTTAGTTACATTTCCCAGGTCTTTTCCAAGTCCTCTGATTTGCAGCCTCTATGGACTTGAAAAAGAAAACTCACAAGCATAGAGAAAACCATATCCATATGAAAAAAAAAAAAAAGCCACAAACATCCCACACATAATTGTGTTTCTTAGAAACCACTCCCCAAAACACCAACCATTTAACATTGTTTGTGCTATGGTCTTTGTTCCCAAGCAGATGATGAATTCTAAAAGTTCACATGTTCTTCATCAAGAGTAATCTTTGGCCCCAAAGGGAAAGATCTCAAAAGCATTTGAGTTAATACATTCCTCTCACTAATGCAACCAAAATATTCCAATGTTTTCCCTTAATACTCTCAATTTACAACTAGCAGACAGATGCTTCTTCTCAGAGGCTTTCATAAATCTTCCCATATGAGATGAAAATGAAGGATTTATTCTTGCCCATCTTTTAATTTTACTCAACACTCAATGAGTTATTCTTACAGCTGGCATTTCAAATGTATTAGTAGAATTTATCACTCAAAGGCTTATGCAGGGACTAAATTACACTAATGAATTGACAATGAATTTGAAGCCTAACAGGAGGCCAAATATTTTCTGGCTTCGTTTCTGTATCTCAGCAAATGGCTTAATTTGCTCCCTACTTATCCATTACTGCTAAATTGTCTTCTATTATTGTAGTAAATGGCCGAAAACCCTGGCTTGCCCTAAGGCTCAGGCTGAATGGAGTGGAATGAGGACATCTGCTTAGGAAAGGTAAAAACCTGCCATTCACTCCTCTTTGCTGAGGTAGAGGCGGCAGGAGTGATCACAGTCCAACCCACCTTGTCCAGTACCTTTCCCAATCACAGAGTATACTTAACAGCTGGCATTTCCAATGTATTAATGGAATTTATCACTGAGAGGCTTATGAAAAGTTTAAATTACACTAATGAACTGACTTCGCATTTGAAGTAGAACATGAGACCAAATATGTTCTGGCTTAAGATTTTTTTGTATCTCAGAAAACTATTTAATTTTCTTCCTACTCACCCATTATCGCTAAATTGTCTAGCTATAATAGCAATGGCTGCTAGCAGTGTTATAGTTAAGAGTCTATGCTTGTTTTCATTATAAGTGCATATTTTCTGAGATTCAAACTATGTAGGGAACTATGGAAGTCTCATAGGTCTCTCAAACTTTACTGAAATTATGCCAGTCTCAGAGTTTTCCTTTTGTGCACATTAAAAATCAGCCATTTGAGGCACAGGGACCAGGTATTTTCCAAAACAGTTGATTTTTTGCCCACTTCCAGTTATTGGCTAGCTTTAATTTTAGATGGAAACTTTGTGGATGTTTATTTTAGCATCTTTGTATCTTCTTCCCCCTTTTCATTGCTCTTTTGTACCTTAGCAAAGGCTCTTGTATATTATATATGACTGTGAAGATTTTGTTCCCAGATAATCAGTCACTGAATGAGATTTAATTACTAAAAAGAGTAAGAGAATTTTTTTACAAGGTTCCATCTGTGAAACCCAAATGAGCAAATGAAACTTATAATGTATAAAGCATTCTGTACTTCTGTGGGAAACTCAACTGTTTCTGATGGAAATATAATGGGGCTGAATAAATGATCAGCCACAAGCCCTTAAATTGCATAACACATGTAGTGAAAAGATTAAAATCTTCTGAATTGAGAATTAAGTCTAGGAGAGGGAAAAATCAGAAAAAAAGGAACCTGTTGTCTTTGTTCAAATTTCCAGAAGTTACAAGACAATGTGAATTTTCTCTTCCTGTTTTGTCGCCTTTCATGCCATAGTAGGCCTAGTAGACTCCTCTGTGCTGCTATGGGTCCTACCTTCATATCCTACCCATTTTTGAACATATGAGCTAGTTGTTCCTATCCCCTTTTTCTGCAAAACAATTTCAGCCAGAAATCTTCCAGATATGACGTTAGAATTCAAGGCTTCCTCAGTTCCCACAAAACAACTCCCCTCAAACAAAACACTGAGAGGTAGGTTACATCATCACAGATTTCACTCATCATGAGGCTCCCAAAGCTTGGATCCAGCTTCTTACCCCAGCTCACTTCTTGCAGAGTTTGCGTTTTAGTGGTATTTTGAAGACAGTACCTATTTCTTCTCAGTCAAATACATATTCTTGAACATCTTACCACTTACAATAGGACACATTCAGACTCATCTCTCTTCTGTTAATTGCCCCTAATTCAGCCATCAGGCCATTCACCCCCACACAAAAACCTCACATAAAAGTCATCTTCCATTCATTCCTATCATTTATCCACTGTGTTGAAAATTCCCAAGGAGGAATGAGAAAACCAATCAATCTATGTTATACAGAGGCTGCCTTCATTTAATGCCAAGGATCAAGTTGTCCTGCATGGACAAGATCTGCTCCAAGTTTCCTGTACCATTCTATAGCGCTACATGATGTTCTTGGCTTCCATTGATTTCTCTCTGAACATGCCCCAAAACACTGGAAATTCTATTTAGGATTTACCAGAAAGAGAACACGTATGAATCTACCCAACCAATTGCTTTTCCTTTTGATAACCTTGACTCAGAATAACCTTGCAATTCCCATTTCTCTAGGGTTCCAGCACAGGGCATGTTACATCTTTTGGACCCCAGATATCCAGTACTGCTTTAACTCCACCTTCAGTTGAGAAACCTTCCAAGCATTCACAGTAGCTTCACCTTGCACATGTGGACGCGGAAGGTCCTACCCACCCACTCTGCTTTAAATTAATATCTTTATTTGCTGCCATCTTTTTTTTTTTTTTAACATAGAAAAAAAAAAAATGCCTTTTCCTCTATGAGGTTAAATTAAACAAACGGTATAGAGTGCCAGTCTCAGGTACAAAATGATTCCATGTTTACATGTATCAGAAATGAAAAGCAGAGCATAGCCATGTTTGTGGAGTCTCTGACTCTGGGAGAAAGCTCCCAAAGTCACGATTTCTCAGAGATGCTGGCTGAATAGAGGCATTCAGAGTAAAACTTGGCTGAAAATTGAAAGGGTTAGTTGCTGAGTCATGTCCAGCTCTTAGCAAACCTGTGGACTGTAGCCTACTAGATCCCTCTCCAGGGGATCTTTCTGACCTAGGGATTGAACATGGGTCTCCTGCATTGCAGGAAGATTCTTTCCCACCTGAACCATCAAGGAAGCTTCTAAAACTAGGCTAAGGAAGCCCAATTGCCTGTTTTTTGTTCTTTTTTTAATATTCTAAATACATTCAAAATTGTAATTCCTTGCAAAAGTCTGTCTATGCTTTGGAATATTTCCAGGGTAGAATAAAAATATATTATTCGGGCCTATTTAAATCTCAAAATTTGAGATTACCTTACCTTTCTGAGAAAAGAAATCATATCACCTCTGATTCTGGCATACATGGCAATTAGAGAAAAGGTATATGAAGCAGAGAAAAACCAGAGGGCCAGATGTGATAAACTGTAGCCAGTTTAAAGACTATCTGGATTTTCTTTCAAGGTAACTTTACTCTGTATTTTGAAGATGTATTGGGTAGAAAGGTTATTAATTGCCCATTCCCTTAGCCACTTATACACTTGAAAATAGTATTCTTACATTCACAGGTATGAAACAACATCCCCTAATCCTTATGATTATACAGTGGAAGTGAGAAATAGATTTCAGGGACTAGATCTGATAAGGTGCCTGATGAACTATGGACAGAGGTTCATAACATTGTACAGGAGACAGGAATCAAGACCATACACAAGAAAAGAAATGCAAAAGAGCAAAATGGCTGTCTGAGGAGGCCTTACAAATAGCTGTGAAAAGAATAGAAATGAAACGCAAAGGATAAAAGGAAAGATATAAGCATCTGAATGCAGAGTTCCAAAGAATAGCCAGAAGAGATAAGAAAGCCTTCTTCAGTGATCAATGCAAAGAAATAGAGGAAAAGAACAGAATCGGAAAGACTAGAGATCTCTTCAAGAAAATTAGAGATACCAAGTAACATTTTATGCAAAGATGTGCTCGATAAAGGACAGAAATGTTATGGACCTAACAGAAGCAGAAGATATTAAGAGGTGGCAAGAATACACAGAAGAAATGTACAAAAAAGATATTCACGACCCAGATAATCATGATGGTGTGATCACTCACCTAGAGCCAGACATCCTGGAATGTGAAGTCAAGTGGGCCTTAGAAAGCATCACTATGAACAAAGCTAGTGGAGGTGATGGAATTCCAGTTGAGCTATTTCAAATCCTGAAATATGATGCTGTGAAAGTGCTGCACTCAATATGCCAGCAAATTTGGAAACCTCAGCAGTGGCCACAGGACTGGAAAAAGTCAGTTTTCATTCCAATTCCGAAGAAAGGCAATGCCAAAGAATGCTCAAACTACTGCACAATTGCACTCATCTCACATGCTAGTGAAGTAACGCTCAAAATTCTCCAAGCCAGACTTCAGCAATACATGAACTGTGAACTTTCAGATGTTCAAGCTGGTTTTAGAAAAGGCAGAGAAACCAGAGATCAAACTGCCAACATTCGCTGGATCATCAAAAAAGCAAGAGTACTCCAGAAAAACATCTATTTCTGCTTTATTGACTTTGCCAAAACCTTTGACTGTGTGGATCACAGTAAACTNCGCTCAAAATTCTCCAAGCCAGACTTCAGCAATACATGAACTGTGAACTTTCAGATGTTCAAGCTGGTTTTAGAAAAGGCAGAGAAACCAGAGATCAAACTGCCAACATTCGCTGGATCATCAAAAAAGCAAGAGTACTCCAGAAAAACATCTATTTCTGCTTTATTGACTTTGCCAAAACCTTTGACTGTGTGGATCACAGTAAACTGTGGAAAATTCTGAAAGAGATGGGAATACCAGACCACTTGATCTGCTTCTTGAGAAACCTATATGCAGTTAGAACTGGACATGGAACNCACAATAGCACTCATCTCACATGCTAGTAAAGTAATGTTCAAAATTCTCCAAGCCAGGCTTCAGCAATATGCGAACCATGAACTTCCAGATGTTCAAGTTGGTTTTAGGAAAGACAGCAGAACCAGAGATCAAATTGCCAACAACCATTGGATCATTAAAAGAGCAAGAGAGTTCCAGAAAAAAATTACTTATCACTTTTTTTATTCACCTCTATTACTAAACCACTTCTAAGACCATCTTGAATTTTCATAGGTAATGTCTATAAGCATTCTGCAGTGATGTAGATTAATTCATATCAATTGGGAAACTCTTAGAAAACCAAATAAGTAGAACTAGTAAGTGAGTGTATGGCTTTATAACTGTTAGCACTGCAATGACATGGTTTGTTTACTAAAAGTATACTACAGTAATTAAAATATTTAAATTCTCTACTGTCAGTTCTTTAAAAAGTATATGCTTACTGATGTAGATTCTTTTTAAAAAGTTCTCAATAAATATGAAACAGTGGCCAAGCCACAGTAAAGAAGACTTCTTGCAATTTCCCCACAGGAAAAACACAGTGCTCAACCTTCGACCATTTCACATCTGTATTCTGAGGGATTCACCCTCTTAATTATGTGGAAAGAAATCAGGGACCTCTGTGAGAATTTGCATGCTTACTCACTGGACATGAGGCCAGCCATGCACATTAAAATTACTTTCTTTTCCCTGAATACCATTATCATAAAGACAAAAGACATATAGTCACTACTTTCTACAATCCTCATTTGTTGAATTCACCCCTTAAAAACAGAAAACTGTGTACACACTTCCCTAGAGAGATATAACACGATCAGAAATGGAGAAATGCTTAATGACATAGTCTAACATGGTCTGAATACTGTAGATATAGACCTGTTAGATTCCTGCTTTGAAAACATTTCCCTGTGTACACTGAAGGCATCAAAAAGTAGGAGCGACATTCCATTGTACTGCTGTGCAAATCTTTACGCATTCATCTTTGATTACAGAAGCTAATGTGTGGGTGGTTAGGGGAAACTAGGTTTTGAGAAATGAGAGCTCTCATCCTTCATAGCGTGAGTGGCTCCCCACGGACATGTTGGTGCATTATTTAGATTTTCCAGTCTGTCTCTACAGGTGTTAGTACTGAGGTTTAGGCAGCACAAATAAAGCTAGCAAGTGGAGGGCAATCAGGTTTCACAAACTGACCACTTCTCTGGAGGAACGAGGTCATGCCATCCACGGAAACACCGAAACAACTACTGAACCATTTCTATTTGGTATTTTAAAAACTGGACTTTTACTACTTGTGTGAATCTGAAGAAAATTTATTTTTCTGGTCAGACAAAATCTTTGGGGGATTTTTCAGTCTTGGTGTATTCAAAAACTAAGCTTTACAATGTCAAACAGATGTTTTTTATGCCACCAAGTATACTTACTTTGGAGAAGGCAGTGGCAACCCACTCCAGTATTCTTGCCTGGAGAATCCCATGGATGGAGGAGCTCGGTGGGCTAGAGTCCACGGGTCGCAAAGAGTCGGACATGACTGAGCGACTTCACTTTCACTTTTCACTATACTTACTTGTCAATACATCTTAAATTCAGCTCTAGAAATATCTTTCATAAATGTTTCCTGAGTAAGATTTTCTCTATATACCAACTCTCAGTCGAATGGCACAATTAATTAGCCAAAATGTAGCTATTTATCACCTGCTAAAATCTGTACCTCATGACTCCTGCTCTCAGAGAATTTCAGTTCTTGGTAAAGGCAAGATGATGACTAAGAATGTGATGATTTTTATAGAACCAACTTGAAAAATAATCTTGTATAAATCTATTTTATTTTTACTTAAATAGTATGATAGATGACCACAGTTTTAATTAACACTCAAGGCCTTTCAGACTTATCAAGAAATGATATCTATCTTAACTGTGTATATTAGTCAAGATTCTCTAGCAAACAAAACCAACGGACTGTATGAGTGATGAACTTCTAGTTTGAAAACGAAACTCAGAAGATCAGAATGAGAGCCCATGGAGTAAGTTGCAGTCTGAGTATCAGCATGCTGGAGACCCAAAATGGCCCATGTTTCAGTTTGAGTTCAAAAGAAGGAAAAGACCAATGTCCCAGATCAAGGCAGTCAGGCAAGAGGAACTAATTCCCTCTTAACACATGAGAGGACGAGACAAGTTCTCTTCAGGACCACCTATAGAAGGAAGAGCAAACTGCTTTATTCAGTCTATGATATATATTATCCTCATTAATGTAAAAAGCTAACACTAAGTTAGTACTAAAACTAACCTTCAAAGGTCCACCCCTTTTGTCTGCTTGGCATACATACGCATCTCCTTAAACCACACTCAATCTTCAAATAAAGCCAGTGACAAGGATAGAATTCCACCTAATTTGATAAACCTACCATGTGTAGAACCAAAACTGCACTAACAACATCACCAGGAGGTAAAGTCCTTGAGTGATGCTTACTCTTCTCTTTGATATCTAATAACTTAAATATTATCACGTTTTAAATTAATAATAGTTAATGCCACAATATAAACTTTCTGCATCTTATGATACATGATAAAGGAATAAGACAGGAAAGAAAACAAAGTTATTTGCTAATCACATGCACGAACATATTTATAACAAAATAAGCAGAAAATACCCATGACAATTACAGCTGTCATTCTGTATCACAGTTGCAGGATTATAATTGGTTTTTACAAGTACCTTCTTCTACTACCCATTGTACATTCCCTCTGCTTTCAGCAAACACCTCAGCTAGTTATGTTCCTCTACCAGACATGGTGACCCAAACTTTATTTCTGAAGGGTCTGGGCCATTAGCGGTCCTCCCTGTATTGGATTGTTATAGTTTTCTACTGACTTTAATCAGAGTGCAAGGTAATATTCTAAGACACACTAAGGGATCTTTTGCATTCCAGACATATTCTTCTTTACCTATCCTGTGTAGCAGTAGCCCAGTTCACCCTTGGTATTCTGATTGAATCACCCAGCCATCACAGTAATTCCCTTCTTTGGCTATTGATTCAGAATCATGAGGAATCCAAAGTGGCATAAAATGATGTTGCATTTCGTCAAATACTCTTTCTACAACTACTGAATTAATTATATGATTTTATCTTTTATTTTATTAATGAAGGTGTTGTATTTATTCATTTGTGTATGTTGAACCATTCTTATATGCCAGGAATAAATCCCACTTGTTTGGTCATAATGTATGACCTTTTAAAGTGCTGTTGAATTTATTTTACTAATATTTCATTCAGGATATTTGCATCTCTGTTCATCAGGGATATTGACCTACAGTTTTTTCTTGTAGTATCCTTATTTGGCTTTGATGTCAGAGTTAATCTTGGCCATGTAAAATGAGTTTGGGAGTGTTCCTTCCTCTTCAGATATGAAGGAGTTTGAGATGGGTGGTAATAATTATTCTTTAAATATTTGTAAAATTCACCAATGAAGTCATCTGTTTCTTGGCTTTTCTGTGTTAGGAAGTTTTAAATTATTGATTCAATTTTCTTGCTTAATATTGGTCTGTTCAGATATCCCACTTCTTCATGATTCCAGATTGCAGGTTTCTAGAAATTATCCATTTTTCTAGGTTATCCAGCTAGTTGTCATCTAACTGTTCATAGAGGTCTCTTATGACCCTTTGCATTTCTATGGTCAGTCAGTCAGTTCAGTTGCTCAGTCGTGTCTGACTTGTTGCGTCCCAATGGACTGCAGCATACCAGGCCTCCCTATCCATCACCAACTCCTGGAGGTAGCCACTGTAATGTGTCCTCTTTTGTTTCTAATTTTATTTATTTGAATCCTCAAATAAATAATTTGAATTTTATTTATTGAGTCCAGCTTTTTTCTTACTATAGATTAATGTTTATCAATTTCATCTTTTTTAAGAAAAAATCCTTCATTTCAATGATCATTTTTGCTTGATTTTTTTTTTTCTGCTTTGATGTTGTTTCTTTCCTTCTGTTAACTTTGTGCTTAGTTTGTTCTTCTTTTGCTAGTTCCTTGAGGAGTAAAATTGGTGATTTGAAATTTTTCATGTTCATTAATGTAAGTTTTTTTTCACAGTAAACTTCCTTGCTAGAATTGCTTTCTTTGCATCCCATAATTTTGGTTTCTTGTGTTTCTGCTACTTTTTGCTTCAAAATATTTTATATTTGACTTCTTTTTTACTCATTATTTGCTTAATTTCCACATATTTGTGAATTTTCCAGCTTTACTACTGCATTAATTTTTTTAAATCATTTATTTATTTATTTATTTTGTTCTGAGTCTTTACTACTACATGCAGGCTTTCTCTAGTTGTGGTAAGAGGGAGTTACTCTTTGATGCAATGTATAGGCTTTTCACTGTGGTGACTTCTCTTGTTGCAGAGCACAGGCTCTAGGAGCTTGGGCTTTAAAAGTTTCAGCATGTAGGCTCAATATGTGTTGCATGAGAGCCCTAGAGCTCACAGGGTCCAATAGTTTTAACTATTGCAGCCCATGGTGGGCTCAGTGGTTGTGACTCATGTGATCTAGGTCATGGACTCGGCAGTTGTGGTACACAGGTTTTAGTTGCTCTGAGGCATTTAGAATCATTCTGAACCAAGGATCAAATCTGTGTCCCCTGCATTAGTAGGTGAACTCCCGTCTACTGTACCTCCAGGGAAATCCTGTATTGATTTCTAATTTCACACAACTGAGTCTGGGTATGACTTCAATCTTCTAATATTGATAAGAATAGCTGTATGACCTAACAAATTGTATATTCTGAAAAATGGTCCATGTATGCTTGAGAATAATATATATTCTGCTGCTGTTTGATGCAATGTTTTATATATATATATGTTCATTTAGTCTAAAGTATAGTTCAGGTACATTTTTTTTTTTTTTTTTTTTTTTCTGGAAGAAGAGACATTACTTTGCCAACTAAGGTCCGTCTAGTCAAGGCTATGGTTTTTCCTGTGATCATGTATGGATGTGAGAGTTGGACTGTGAGGAAGACTGAGTGCCAAAGAATTGATGTTTTTGAACTATGGTGTTGGAGAAGACTCTTGAGAGTCCCTTGGACTGCAAGGAGATCCAACCAGTCTGTTCTGAAGGAGATCAACCCTGGGATTTCTTTGGAAGGGATGATTCTAAAGCTGAAACTCCAGTACTTTGGCCACCTCATGCAAAGAGTTGACTCATTGGAAAAGACTTTGATGCTGTGAGGGACTGGGGGCAGGAGGAGAAGGTGACGACCAAGGATGTGATGGCTGGATGGCATCACTGACTTGATGGATGCGAGTCTGAGTGAACTCTGGGAGTTGGTGATGGACAGGGAGGCCTGGCATGCTGCGATTCATGGGGTCACAAAGAGTCAGACACAACTGAGTGACTGAACTGAACTGAACTGAATCTATCCATTAGTGAAAATGTGGTAACGAAGTCCCAAGCTCTCATTGTATGTTGTCTATTTTTTTCTTCATATATGTTAATATTTGCTTAATATATTTAGGTGTTCCAATTTGGGTGCATATATATTTATAATTGTTATGTCCCCTTGGTGAACTGATCCTTTTATTGTTTTATATATATATATATATTTGACTTCCCTCATAGCTCAGTTGGTAAAGAATATGCCTGCAATGCATGAGACCAGGGTCCAGTCCCTGAGTTGGGAAGATCCCCTTTTTGTTTGTTTGAAGTATTTTAACATATCATCTCAGTCTCTCCTAGCAGTCAACTTCTGCTCAGGAACCAACTGATAGCCTTATGGGGATTCCAATGAGTGGCAATACATTTTTTTCTGTTGCTGTTTTAAAGTCTCTCTCTTGTTGACAGTTTGATTATAATGCTTCTTGGGGAAAACTTTTTTAAGTTGAATTTGTTTGGGGTTGGTTAGAGCTTCATTGTTCTTGGTGGGAAATGCCGACCATTGCATGCTTCTGCTTGCTCTTCTGCATGGCATTCTGCCTGCCAGACTTAAAGATCAAGGTAATGATTCCATTCTGTCAACCCACACCTCCACCAGATACTCCTGGACATTCACAGGAAAGTCTGACTCAGTCTTTTGTGGGGACACTGCTCCTTTCTCTTGACTCTTAGTGCACAAAATGTTTTGTTTGTGCCCTCCAAGAGTCTGTTTCCCCAGTCCTGTGGAAGTTTTGTAATCAAATCCCACTGGCCTCCAAAGTCAAAATAACTGAGGGTTCTCTTTGCCAGATCCCCAGTTGGGAAATCTGTTGTGGGTCCTAAAACTTTCTTAACAGTGTGAGAATTTTTTTGGTATAACTGTTCTTCAGTTTGTGGATTGTCTGCTCAATGGCTCCATGATGGGGCTAATGGTGACCTCTTCCAAGAGGGCTTATGCCACATGCTGCGTGAGGCAGGTCTGCTGCAGCCAGAGCCCCTGTTCCTGCAGCAGGCCACTGCTGACTCATGCCTCCACAGGAGACACTCAAACAATCAAAGGCAGGTCTGGCTCAGTCTCTAGGGGGCCTCTGGGTCGTGGTGCATACAGCGTTTTGTTTGGGCCCTCCAAGAGTCTTTGGTGGGTATAGGATTTGATTCTAAATGTGATTTCACCCCTCCTATCATCTTGTTGGGGTTTCTCCTTTGCCCTTGGATGTGGAGTCTCTTTTTCTGGTGGGATCCAACATTCTCCTGTCAATGGTTGTTCAGCAGTGAGTTGAAATTTTGGAGTTATAGTAGAAGATGAGTACACATCCTTCTACTCTGCAATCTCGTATTGAGTTAATCAAACTGATCTCATGGACCACAGCCTTGTCTAGCTCAATGAAACTGTGAGCCATGCCATGTAGAGTCACCCAAGATAGAAAGGTCATGACTGAGAGGACTGACAAAATGTAGTCCACTGGAGAAGGGAATGGCAAACCACTTCAGTATGCTTGCCTTGGGAACTCCATGAATAGTATGAAAAAGCAAAAAGATATGACACTGAAAGATGAACTCCCCAGGTTGGTAGGTACCCAATATGCTATTGGAGAAGATTGGAGAAATGGCTCCAGAAATGGCTCCAGAAAGAATGAAGAGATGTTTTTTTCAAAGCAAAAACAACGTCCAGTTGTAGATGTGACTGGTGGTGGAAGTAAAGGTCCGATGTTGTAAAGAACAATATTGCATAGGAACGTGGAATGGTAGGTCCATGAATCAAGGTAAGTTGGCAGTGGTCAAACAAGAGATGGCAAGTGTGAACACTGGCATTTTAGGAATCAGCAACTAAAATGGACTGGAATGGGTGACTTTAGCTCAGATAACCATTATATCTACTACTGTGGGCAAGAATCCCTTAGAAGCTATGAAGTAGCCATCATAGTCAACAAAAGAGTCTGAAATGCAGTACTTGGATGCAGTCTCAAAAATGACAGAATGGTGTCTGTTTGTTTCCAAGGCAAACCATTCAATACCACAGTAATCCAAGTGAAAGTGAAGTCGCTCAGTCTTGTCCAACTCTTTCAGACCCCATGGACTGTAGCTCCCAGGCTCCTCCATCCATGGGATTTTCCAGAAAAGAATACTGGAGTGGGTTGCCATTTCCTTCTCCAGGAGATTTTCCCAACCCAGGGATTGAACCTGGGTCTCCCACACTGTAGGCAGATGTTTTACTGTCTGAGCCACCAGGGAAGTCCTAACTGTGCCCAACCACTAATGTTGAAGAAGCTGAAGTTAAATGATTCTATGATGACCTACAAGACCTTCTAGAACTAACACCAAAAAAAGATGTCCTTTTCATCATAGGGGACAGGAATGCAAAAGTAGGAAGTCAAGAAATACCTGGAGTAACAGGCAAGTTTGGCCTTGGAGTACAAAATGAAGTAGGGCAAAGGCTAACACAGTTTTGCCAAGAGAAAGCACAAGTCATAGCAAACAGTCTCTTCCAACAACACAAGAGAGTACATGTGGATGCCACCAGATGGTCAAATCAAAATCAGATTGGTTATATTCTTTGAAGCCAAAGATGGAGAAGCTCTATACAGTCAGCAAAAACAAGACTGGGAGGTAACTGTGGCTCAGGTCATGAAGTCCTTATTGCCAAATTCAGACTTAAATTGAAGAAAGTAGGGAAAACTAGTAGACCATTCAGAATGACCTAAATTGAATCCTTTACAATTATACAGTGGAAGTGACAAATAGATTCAAGGGGTTAGATCTGATAGACAGAGTACCTGATGAGCTATGGACAAAGGTTCATGACATTGTACAGGAGGCAGTATTCAAGACCACCCCCAAGAAAAACACATGCAAAAAACAAAATGGCTGCCTGAGGAAGCCTCATAAATAGCTGAGAAAAGAAGATAAGTAAAAGGCAAAGGAGAAAAGAAAAGATATACTCATTTGAATGCAGAGTTCCAAAGAATAGCAGTGAGATATAAGAAAGCCCTTCTCAGTGATCAGTGAAAATAAATAGAGGAAAACAATAGAATGGGGAAGAGTGGAGGTCCCTTCAGAAAATTACAGATTCCAAGGGAACATTTCATGCAAAGATGGGCTCAATAAAGGACAGAGATGGTATGGACATAACAGAAGCAAAAGATATTAAGAGGTGGCAAGAATACACAGGAAAAGTATGCAAAAAAAATTTTAATATCCTGGATAACCAGGCTGGTATGAAAATTAATCTAGAGCCAGACATCCTGGAGTGTGAAGGCAGGTGGGCCTTAGGAAGCATCACTATGAACAAAGCTAGTGGAGGTGATGGAATTCCAGCTGAACTATTTCAAATCCTAAAAATGATGCTCTGAAAGTGCTACACTCAATATGCCAGCAAATTTGGAAAATTCAGCAGTGGCCACAGGAATGGAAAAGGTCAGTTTTCATTCCAATCCCAAAGAAAGGCAATGCCAAAAAATGTTCGAACTACTGCAAAATTACTCATTTTTCATGCTAGCAAAGTAATCCTCAAAATCCTTCAGTTTAGGTTTTAACAGTACATGAACTGAGAAATTCCAGAAGTTCAAGCTGGATTTAGAAAAGGCAGAGGAACCAAAGATCAAATTGCCAACACCTGCTGGATCATAGAAAAAGGAAGAGAATTCTAAAAAAGACATCTACTTCTGCTTTATTGATTATACCAACGTCTTTGACTCTGTGGATCACACAAACTGTGGAAAATTCTTTAAGAGATGGACTAACAGAACACCTTACCTGCCTCCTGAGAAATCTGCACAGGTCAGGAAGCAACAGTTAGAACTGGACATGCAACAACAGACTGGTTCCAAATTAGGAAAGGAGTACAAGGCTGTATATTGTCACCCTGTTTAATTTGTATGCAGAGTACATCATATGAAATTTGGGGCTGGATGAAGGACAAACTGGAAACAAGATTGCCAGGAAAAATATCAATGATTTTAGATATGCAGATGATAACAGCCTAATGGCAGAAAGTGAAGAGGAACTAAAGAGCTTCTTGATGAAAGTGAAAGAGGAGAGTGAAAGAGTTGGCTTAAAACTCCAAAAACAAAAAACAAAGATCAAGGTATCCAGTCCCATCATTTCATGGCAAATATATGAGGATAAATCTAAACAGTGACAGTTTTTATTTCTTGGCTTCAAAATCACTGCAGACATTGACTGCAGCCATGAAACTAAAAGATGCTTGCTCTTGGGAAGAAAAGTTGTGACAAACCTAAACACTGTTAAAACGCAGAGACATCACTTTGCTGACAAAGGTATGTTTAGTCAAAGCTACACTTTTCTCAGTAGTCAAATATGGATGTAAGAGTTGGACCTTAAAGAAGACTGAGCACTAAAGAATTAATGCTTTTGAACTGTGATGCTGGAGAAGACTCTTTAGAGCCTCTTAGACAGCAAAGAGATCAAACCAATCAATCCTTAAGGAAATAAACCCTGAATATTCATTGGAAGGACTGATACTGAAGCTGAAGCTCCAATACTTTGCCCACCTGATGCAAAGAGCTGACTCATTCGAAAAGACCCTGATGCTTGGAAAGATTGAAGGCAGGAAAAGAAGGGGACAACAGAGGACAAGATGGCTTGATGGCATCACCAACTCAATGGATGTGTTTGAGCAAAGTCTGGGACATGGTGAAAGACAGGGAAACCTGGCATGCCACAGTCCATGATGTTGCCAGTCAGACACAACTGAGTTATGATGCAACAATAAGCCATAATGTCTATGATACTTTGTTGCGCTGTCTGACCAGGCTAATACACCATCTACCTCGTATTTTCACAAGGATTTAAGGCCTTCTTTCCACACTTAAGTTTCATCCCTATTTCAAAAAGAAAAGTCTAAACAAATAGTAAATCTTATTAACAATAGGTATCTTCTGAGTGCAAACAAGTTTAATGCATACACATAAAATTATCACATCCTAATTTCTTCTAATAACTAATTATGTATATTTATGTTGAGAACCATGATAAGATATGCAAATAAATCAGTGGATCATACATTTTAAATGTTTGAAACTTTCTCTATTGCCATCTCCTGGGGTCATGACATGTGTTTTTCCTTAGTTTCCTCTTTACTTCTCTAGGTCATCATTATAGTCTCAATGTAGATGCTGTTTCATTAGGAAATTTTCTTAACCTTCATACTGGGTATGGTTTCCAATTACATGTTCTATGTTTCTTAGAAATTCTTCACTTCTCTTTTGCAATAATTTCAAACACATTGTATTAGCCTGGGTTCTCTAGAGAAACAAAATTAATAGAATGTAATTATTAAGAAAAAAAAGAGGTACATTATGTTCACACAATGATGAAGGCTGTGAAATTCAAGCCCTACAGCTGGCAGACCTTCTGACTCAGCTGTTACAGGTTCCCAGTTTCATGTTAGGTCCTCTTCTAAACTGCATTTCCCCAGTTAGGTTTGACTACCTTCAATCTGGAGACAATATGCAGATTTTTTTTTCCCACATGGGTCTTTCCTCTGTGTTCTGCACCATCTACCCAATTATGACATTTAATTTGTATGTTTCAAAGCCCATCTCCTTCTCTGCCCTTTCTGAATTCTGATCCTTTTCCAGTGTTCCCAATATCAATGAATGTTGAGTGCATTATAAGTTGTGTAAATGAAATTTCTAAGAATCTCCATTGACACTTCTCACCCGTATAACTAGAATCAGCCTGTTGATTCTCTCTCTGCTGCTGCTGCTGCTGCTAAGTCGCTTCAGTCATGTCCTACTCTGTGCGACCTCATAGACTAGACGGCAGCCCATCAGGCTCCTCCGTCCCTGGGATTCTCCGGGCAGGAACACTGGAATGGGTTGCCATTTCCTTCTCCAATGCGTGAAAATGAAGTCGCTCAGTCGTGTCCGACTCTTAGCGACCCCATGGTCTGCAACCTGCAAGGCTCCTCCGTCCATGGGATTTTCCAGGCGACGGAGTGGGGTGCCATTGCCTTCTTCGAATTCTCTCTCTAGTTCTCTTAATTTCTGCCACTTCTTTCTCTTTCATTCCCCACTCTGGTGTCCCAAATCTATGATAACATCACCTCTGTCTTGCTTGACTGCAATAATCTGCTAAAATTTTTTCCCCTGGGTTTATTTCTAGGCACTCCAGCCCATGCTACAACAAAAAAGACCTTTTCAAAAGGGAATACTAATCATATACTACTTACTTTTAAAACATTTCATTAGGTTTCCTTTATATTTAGTCATACTTCCCCTTATCTTTCCATGTTCATCTTTAATTTATTTCCTTCTATCTTTTTCTCTCACTTTCTGCCCAAATGTACCTTATGAACACTGGCCTTGACTCATTTGCTTGAATATTTCATATTTTTTCTCAAGACATGACCTTTGGAAAATCCCCACCCCAGTACACCCAAACATAGTTTATCCCAATTAACAGATTGGCATAAGCCTCAGGAAGGCTTTTTCTGACCATCTTAACACTAAATTGTCTTAAATTATCATGTACCACTCATTTGAATTACATGCTACTGTACTTATTTAATCATTTTATATGTCTATTTTCCTTTGTAGATTGCAATGCCCATCAGCATTAGTTTTGTCTCTTCTGTTCGCACTATGTCCCTAGATTGTGTCTGGCACATAAATTAATAAATAATGAAGCTAAATACATTTTTTAAATTATTCAGTGTTGACAGTATGCAGGAACCACAGGGTCATATAAAAATATGTTGGGAATACACCTTACCCTCAAAGAGCTTACCTTTTGGTTTAGAAGATAAATACAAATAGAAAAGAAAATGAAATATGACATGAATTAACATTCAACACTATGACATGGAAATCTCAAAACAATTTTTATATAATTTACAAAGTAATAGTAAGATATTTATAACTAGAATAGTGAATTATCATTTATGGGCAAAAAGAGTATTGAGCTTGACCTTTAAGGACAGGGAAAAGTTGAAGAGTCAAAATGGAAAACAATAGAAGTTTTAGGGAAAAAGAATGGAAAGAACAACAATCCAGAGGCAGGTTAGCCTTAGATATCAAGATTAATGGTAATGCCCACCTAGTAGCCCTTACAGGCCTCTAGTGTTCTGTGGAAGTAGAGAGACTGTAGTACTACAATGTGATAAAAACCAGAATGTGGTATTTCAATAGCAGGGAACCCTAAAATAAAGCTTCAGTATTGTATTCCTACAAGGTACTAGAAGTACCATTGCTGCCTAACTGGAATGTGGGAAGAAAAGTTATGAAAAACCAATGAGCTTGCAAAAAAACAATTAAACAGCTTGCAAAGGTGTAGTCTTATTGGACAGTTTCCTGAATCTCAATGAAATCATTAGAACTGTTAGCACATAAAACAGGATATGTGTTTTCCCCATTAGTAATAGGAGCTATTTCACACCTTCATCATTTTACTTGTCATGCTTAGATGCATCCATAAAATCTTCTTTTAAAGAAAACTGACTTACAGATCATTTGTCAACTATTCTTGAAAACCGATCTCTCACATTGAAAGCTGTATTTTTCTTGAAATGTTACCTCTAAGAGAACAGTTGCATATTTGGCAACTCCAAACACAAACATACTACTTTATCAGTGAAATCATCATTTTGCAATAGACTAATTAAGAAATTCATAGCCTCTTCATGGAATTTCCTACACAGAAATGCTAATATAAATACTAATGATATACTGATTTACAGCATTTGCTGAATGTGTGTCAATAACAAATATCAAAGTGTGCAACTAATCTCCAAATTACAATGGTATCAGGCAGGAAACTATTCAATATTCAAAAACAGACATATTTAACATGATGGGTTTCCCTGGTTGCTTAGGGGTAAAGAACCTTTCTGTAATGTAGGAGACCTGGGTTTGATCCCTGGCTGGGGAACATCCCCTGGAGCAGAAAATGGCAATCCACCCAATATTCTTGCCTCAGAATTCACATGGACAGAAGAGCCTGCTGGGTTACAGTCCATGTGGTTGGAAAAGAGTTGAATATCACTTAGCAACTGAAAAATAATAACAAATGAAGCATCTAATCTCATCACAATGGTTATCAGGCTGGAAATGATTCAGTATTCAAAAACATACTACTATTTAATATGAGTCTATCAAACTAACACATCACATAGGTTTAAGAATCAGATATTTCCACAAGGCTTGTTTTGAAAAAGATCAATTTCCTCTCCTCCCTCACCACAATCCTTGCTTTTTATTCCCAGAGATAGCCACTTTATTGCTTAAATTCAGACTCGGCCATTAGCTATTGACTTCCAGCTATGGAAGCTGACAATTTCATTATCAGTCTTCTCCCTCACCTTGGGTCCCACCGTATTTGGTTTCCATCCACCAACTTCTTTATGTGGACATAATTTGTATAGCTTCACAGTCAATGATTATTTTAACTATGCAAAGCAATTCACCCCAGAATTATATTATGATATCATCTTGTTTCCTGCACAGCCTACTGTTTTTACTGGAGTTAATAATTATCTTGTATATATTCTGCTTAACTCTTTTGTAATTATCACTAGTCTAAATCCAGATGCCTTGCCAATCATTTTAATCTCTTTCTATGAACAAAATGTATTTGGTATTCTATCTATTTCATCTTTTTGCAGTAACCACTCATGGAGCCTTCTAACTTACTCTAATTTAATGTACAGAATGGCTGTAAGTGTAGGATCCCTTTTATTAGGGAATTATCTTTACTTATCACTTGAATACAAAGTTCACTGGAACTTTGTCTTCCTCTTTATTCTTTATCCATCCATTTTCCTGAAATTCGTACTTCAGTAACTTCCTAAGGAAATATGCTTAAGAAATAAATATATTTTCTCATTTCATATATTAACAAATTTATTGTTGTCATATATATTTGATATGTTATATTGTGCTTATGCTGTTCTAAGTCACTTCAGTCATGTCTGACTCTTTGTCACCCTATGGACTATAGCCCACCAGACTCCTCTGTCCACAGGGATTCTCCAGATAAGAATACTAAAGTGGGGTTGCTGTGGCTTCCTCCAGGGGATCTTTGTGACCCAGGGATTGAACCTGCAGTACTTGTCTCCTGCACTGGCAGGCAGATTCTTTATCACTATCAGTCAGTCAATTCAGTCAGTTCAGTCACTCAGTTGTGTCTGACTCTTTGCAAGCCCCTGGACTACAGCACCCTAGGCTTCCCTGTCCATCACCAACTGCCGGACCCTACTAAAACTCATGTCCATCGTGCCAGTGATGCCATCTAGCACCACCTAAACTCTTATTTGAAACTTACTTCCCTTAAATTTTTGAAAACACATCTCTTTTCTTTGAGAGTTCATTGATGTTGCTGATATTTCCAATTGCATTCCTATTTTTTTATCATTATTATAAAATCTTGTTTTTTGAAAACTGCTGAATACTCTATTGTTCCCGAGTGTTCTGAGGTTACATGACAATTATTGTATTGCATATATAATTTTCTCAGGCTTTCCAGGTGGCTAAGTGGTAAAGAATCCACTTGACAATGCAGGAGACATGGGTTCAATCCCTAAGTCAGAAAGGCCCCCTGGGGGAGGAAATGGCAACCCACTACAGTATTCTTGCTGGGAAAATCCTAAGAACAGAGGAGACTGGCAGGCTACAGTCCTTGGAGTCACAAGAAATCAGACATGACTGAGCAACTGAGCACACACAGCACATATCTCATTTTACTCACTGTGCTTGGTATTCAATAGAATGTTTTAACCTGACACATATCCTTCAGTTCTGGTAAATATTTTTAAATTCCTTCTTTGATCATTATCTTCCCTATTTTCTATATTTTCTCTTTATAACTAGTCCTTTTTTTTTTTTATCTTTCTTTTCTCAATCCATCTCATTTTCCCTTTTTTTTGGACAGATTTTCCTACCTTTATCTTCCAAACAATTTTTTTTTCAAGTTTCCACTATCATATTTTTAAATTCCAGGAGTACTTTTAATTTTTATAATTGTTAAACTTTTAAAGGAAAGATATACCCATTTGAATGAAGAGTTCCAAAGAATAGCAAGGAGAGATAAGAAGCCTTTCTCAGTGATCAATGCAAAGGAATAGAGGAAAACAATAGAATGGGAATGACTAGATATCTGTTCAAGAAAATTAGAGATACCAAGGAAACATTGGACTAGATATCTCTTCAAGAAAATTAGAGATACCAAGGGAACATTTCATGCAAAGATGGGCACAATAAAAGACAGAAATTATATGGACAAGGCAGAAGCAGAAAATATTAAGAGGTGGCAAGAATACACAAAAGACCACGATAGTGTCATCACTCACCTAGATCCAAACATCCTGGAGTGAGAAGTCAAGTGGGCCTTAGGAAGCATCATTACTAACAAAGCTAGTGGAGGTGATGGCATTCCAGGTGAGATATTCCAGGTGAGATATTTCAAATCCTAAAAGTTGATGCAGTGAAAGTGCTGCAATCAACATGGCAGCAAATTTGGAAAACTCAGCACAGTGGCCACAGGACTGGAAAAGGTCAGTTTTCATTCTAATCCTCAAAAAAATGCAATGCCAAAGAATGTTTAAACTACCACAAAATTGCACTCATTTCACATGCTAGCAAAGTAATGCACAAAATTCTCCAAATGAAGCTCCAACAGTACATGAACTGAGAACTTTCTGATGTTCAAGCTGGATTTAGAAAAGGCAGAGGAACCAGAGATCAAATTGGCAACATCCACTGGATCATCGAAAAACCAAGAAAGTTCCAGAAAAACATCAACTTCTGCTTTATTGACTACGCTAAAGGCTTTGACTGTGTGTGTCACAACAAAATGTGGAAAACTCTCTAAGATATGGGAATACCCTACTACCTTACCTGCCTCCTGAGGAACCTGTATGCAGGTCAGGAAGCAACAATTAGAACCAGACATGGAAAAAAGGACTCATTCCAAATTGGGAATGGTGTACATCAAGGCTGTATATTGTCACTCTGCTTATTTAACACATGCAGAGTACATCATGTGAAATTCCAGGCTGGATGAAGCATAAACTGAAATCAAGATTGCTGGGAGAAATATCAATAATCTCAGATATGCAGACGACATCACCTTTATGGCAGAAAGTGAAGAGGAACTAAAGAGCCTCTTGATGAAGGTCAAAGAGGAAAGTGAAAAAAACTGGCTTAAAATTCAACATTCCAAAAACTAAGATTGTGGCATTCAGCCTCACACTTCATAGAAAATAGATGGGGAAACAATGGAAACAGTGAAAGATTTTCTTTTCTTGGGCTCCAAAATCACTGAAATTGGTGACTGCCACCATGAAAGTAAAAGGCGGTTGCTCCTTGGAAGAAAAACTACGACCAACTTAGCATATTAAAAAGCAGAGACATCACTTTGCACACAAAGATCCATCTAGTCAAAGCTACAGTTTTTCCAGTAGTCATATGTGGATGTAAGAGTTGGACGGTAAAGCAAGCTGAATGCTGAAGAACTGATACTTTTGAACTGTGGTGTTTGAGAAGACTTTTAAGAGTCCCTTGGACTGTAAGGAGATCAAACCAATCAATCCTAAAGGAAACCAGTCTGAATATTCATTGGAAGGACTGATGCTGAAGCTGAAGCTCCAATACTTTGGCCACCTAATGCAAAGAACTGACCATTGGAAAAGACCCTGATGCTGGGAAAAACTGAAAGTAGGAAATAAAGGGGACAACAGAAGATAAGATGATTGGAGAGCATCACCGGCTCAATGTACATGAGTCTGAGCAAGCTCCAGGTGTTGGTGATGGACAGGAACGCCTGGTGTGCTGCAGTATACAGGGTTGCAAAGATTTGAACATCACTGAGCAACTGAATTGAACTGAAAGTTTTAACAACCCATGTTCTTATTTCATAAAAGCAACATCTTCTCATCTCTCTTTATTTATGTGTTTTTAGTATTTCTTATCTTGCAGAGCCCCAGATTCCTCCAAAGGCTTTTTCTTCTGTGAAAGAATTTGTCTTAGACTCTAATGGAAACTGAGCTTCCTGGTAGCTCAAACAGTAAAGAATCCACCTACAAGGCAGCAAACTGTGATTTGACCCCTGGTTCAGAAAAATCCCCTGGAGAAGGGAAAGACAACCCACTTCAATTTTTGCCTGGAGAATTTTATCACCAGAGGAGCCTGGCAGGATACTGTCCTCTGGCTTGCAAAAAGTTGGACCCAACTAAGAAACTAACACTAGTAGAAGTGGATTTTCTTCATTGCCTGGTGATTTCTGGTTGCCTAATGATAATGAAAAGTGGGCACTTATCAGGTGATTGGAAGCTATCTCTTCATGGTAGGAATTCTTTATTGCTGGGTTCATTGTAGGGTGCTCTGGCTGGGCAATTAATGTACAGAATCCAACTGTCATCATCTTAAGATATTTCTTCTCTTGGGTTAAATTCTTTGGAGAAGTTTCTTTCAATTCTATATTTAGAGTGTACGAGTCTAGCTGCTAGTATCCTGAGAGACAAGTGGTACAAAAATCTAAAAGGACCTCCACTCTTCTTATGTAATCTTAATATTTGTATTTTCAATGTAATAATCTTACCCTCAAATACACTTCTTTGTCACAATATTTCCATTATGCCTTTTCTAGAAAAGACATTTCCTGCCTTCGGTCAGGGTGGGGAGGGACAATTGTTTACGTACACACAATATTAGAATGGATAAAGGTGACTAAACACTTCCTTATTGCCAAATTCAGACTTAAATTGAAGAAAGTCGAGAAACCACTAGACCATTCAGGTATGACCTAAATCAAATCCCTTATGATTATACAGTGGAAGTGAGAAATAGATTTAAAGGATTAGATCAGATAGAGTACCTGATGAACTATGGAGGGAGGTTTGTGACATTGTACAGGAGACAAGGATCAAGACCATCCCCATGGAAAAGAAATGCGAAAAACCAAAATGGCTGTCTGAGGAGGCCTTACAGATAGCTGTGAAAAGAAGAGAAGCAAAAGCAAAGGAGCAAAGGAAAGATATAAGCATCTGAATGCAGAGTTCCAAAGAATAGCAAGAAGAGA
>SJYA01001205.1:6986-34134 GCA_006410615.1 Neotragus moschatus
AAAGCAAGTGTTCCAAGAGATAAAAGGCCTGCCATGGCAGACTCTGAAGTCACACAGTATCACTTCTATCATATGCTACTAGCTGTAAGTGAGCCATGTGTCCAGCCCTCCAGGTTCCAGAAGAGGGAACCACACAAGGATGGGCAGGCTGGGAGGCATAACTCATGGTTTTTAAGACCAGCTACCACACAGAGAAAAGCAAGCTCTGGCCTTTGGTAGTCTTATGGTAAGGAGAAAGGGGAGAAATGGTGACAGCACACAGAAATGTGCAATGCTAGGCAGCCAAAAACACTGAAAAGCCATTCCATGCTATAATAAACATAGAATTTCTTCATGGGCACCGGAGTTCAGTCACAGAAAGTTAAAGTACCATCACAAATAAGTGCTTTAGGACATTTTGAGTAGAAATGGGAAAAGCCATTTGTGCCCCGACACACACTTGTTCCCTCCTGGGTGGTATCCAGTGCCCCACACCAAGGACTCCTCCACCTCAGATATCAAGACTCTGCACAACTGCCCCAATTTACTCCAAGCAAATCCAGCCCTCTCACAAGTCCTACTGCAGGTTCATCTGCTGGCCCTGGGCAGTTTGAATGGTCAGAAGAGACTCTCATCTGTACACGGGAGGAAAAGAAGAAAAGAAGGAGGAGGGGGAAAGAAGAAAATAGGAAAGAGGCAGAAGAATCCAAAGGAGTCGCTTGAAAAGGAAGTGGACCAAGAAAACTCTAGTTGTCCTTGTACCTGTCCCGACCAGACTTTAAATTTTCTGGAAGTTTCATTTTTAATTTAGAGCCAAATATTGCTTTATTGGAAGAGTACAGAACTTCCAAAAAGAAAAGTCAGGGTGGTATCTGAAAGAAGCAATGTGGGGAAAAAAAAAAAGCTGTGCATCTCTGCCATTTGGCCACCTTCCCCACTCTATTGCCCACTGTGAGAGAATTTCCCAGCCACAGTGAAGCCACACTTCCACTCCCCTGTTGATGCATTTACAGCCATTATTTCAATGAGCGTCGTCTATATAATGAGAGAATTCTGGGTTCTGAGGCAAAGGCTGTCAGTCAAAAGCTCTCAGCAGATTTGCTGGAGAAGGGATAGTTATTCCAATCATGTTTCAAAGATTCCTATCCTAAAGTGCTTATATAAATGAATGAAAGGTGATACACAAAAATGCCAACAACAGCTATTTAGGATGGCAAAGTTATTCATGATAATATCCTTGCTGCTAAGTCACTTCAGTCATGTCCGACTCTGTGCAACCTCATAGACAGCAGCCCACCAGGCTTCCCCGTCCCTGGGATTCTCCAGGCAAGAACACCGGAGTGGGTTGCCATTTCCTGCTCCAACGCATGAAAGTGAAAAGTGAAAGTGAAGTCGCTCAGTTGTGTCCGACCTCAGTGACTCCATGGACTGCGGCCTTCCGGCTCCTCCATCCATGGGATTTTCCAGGCAAGAGTACTGGAGTGGGGTGCCATTGCCTCTATAATACCCTTATCTTTGTTCAATGTTCCTGAAATAAATTCTACCCAATAAGATACTTTCTGGGTTGAATTGTGTCCTCTGAAAAGATGCTGAAGTCCTAATCCCCAGTACCAGTAAGTGTGACCTTGTTTGGTAATAGGGTCTTTGCAGATAATCTAGTTAAGATGACATCACTAAGCTGGGCTCCAAGCCAACATGATTTTGACCTCACAAAAAGGGGAAATTTGAACACAGATAGGCACAGAGAGAAGACACAGGAAGAGTGCCATCTATAAACTGAGGAATGCCTGAGGATGCTAGGAGAAGGCCATGGAACAGATATTCCCCCACAGCCTTAAGAACCAATCCTACCTACTACATTAATTAGGATTTGGGACTTCTAGCCTCCAGGACTGTGAGATAATAAAATTTCTGTTGTTCCAAGCCACTCAGTTTGTTATGGCATCCTAGGAAACTGTTATAACTTTCATGATTAAATGTTTAAAATCTAAAGATGAGTTTTTCTTGTTCAACAAATAGCAATTAAGAAGACATTTTGAGAAAACAATGTTTATTATGGCTGGAGATTAGGAGAAGAAAGGGAATATGGACAGGAAAAAAGGGAAGGCTAGAAAGCCCTAAAGTGTATATTTGGAGTGTTTTAAAGGCAGAAGGAAACCATTTGGAGATTATAAGAAGATGTATGCCCTCAGGTATGATTTGTGTTATTAGAAAACCAATTCAGGGACTTCCCTGGTAGTCTCATGGTTGGGAGTCCACCTTGCAATGTAGGGGACATGGGTTCGGACCCTGGTCGAGGAACAAAAGATCCCACATGCTGAAGAGCAACTAGGCCCACATACTGCAACAAGTGAGCCCACAGACCATAACTAGAGAGACTGTGAGCCACGGTGGAGGATCCCACATGACACAACCAAGATCCTACGGGCTGTAACTAAGACCCATCGCAGCCAAATAAATATTTTTAATGTACAACTTATGGTATATCAGTTATGCCTCATCAAAACTATTTTTTAAAAAAGAAAAGAAAATCCATTCTGTGTGCAGAATGAACAGATTTAAGAAAACCAAGACTACGGTCAGGAAAGTCCAGTTAGGAAATTGTTAAAATGAACTAGGCCATCCATGATGATGTTCTGGATAGGACGGAACCAAAGAAAACAAGAAGTAGATAACCAAGAAATATATTTAGGAGGTTGAACTAATAAAACTCAGCGACTGACAGGACATGAGGGTGAGAGAGAGTCAAAAATGGCATTCTAGCTTCTGGGTTTTGCAGCTGGTTGGGTAGCAAACCTGCGTTGTCTGCTCTCTGATTCAATGCACATCAAGAGATCATCACTGTTGACTGACTCAACCTGTCATTCACAAGGTTAAGTCCAAGTCTCCCTCTCTGGGACACTCTAGTGAACCTCACTGTTCACTCTCCCTAATGAAACCAGTATCACAGTCCAGGGCCACACTTGGCCAACCTGCTATAACACCCTGCAGCAGTTGAGGTAACAGATGCTAGAGCCAAACTCTGGCCTTTGAGTCCTGGCTCTGACACTCAGGACCTTGGGCAAGTTCCCCAAATTCTTTGTGCCTCAGTTCTCTCCATTAAAAAATGATGATGATAATCATATCCACCTCACCAATTATGTTAGTAAATGAGTCAACATACAATGGAGTGCCTCAAAAAATGCCTGACTCACAATAATATGTGTTAAATAAAATTAGTCATTTTGATGAAGGTGATGCTATTACTTACACAAACCCAAAGTTCCCAAATGTTGATCTGTGACAAAGTTTCAGTCTGCTGCAAAACTATTAGTTTAACATTTCTGTCTTTCATTTGGGAAGGATTATCCGATCTCTGGGATTATAGCCTTCAAAATTGGTCAAAGGAGAAATCACAAGGAAAAATAGAATGTATTGAGATGAATGAAAAAATACAACATACCAATTTTTACTGGACATGACCAGTGTTTAGAGGGAAAAATATAGCTGAAATAATAGACTATCCTGAAAAAGATCTAAAAACAATGTAACCTTCCACCTTAAGAAACTGGAAATAGTGAAACTAAACCCAAACACAGCAGAATGAATAAAATAAAAATTAGTGTACAAGTGAATTAAAAAATTGTAATAGAGAAAAAAAATCACTGACACAAAAAGGTGGGTTTTGAAAAGAATTTACAAACCTTTAGCGAGACTGACCATGATAAANTAAGAAACTGGAAATAGTGAAACTAAACCCAAACACAGCAGAATGAATAAAATAAAAATTAGTGTACAAGTGAATTAAAAAATTGTAATAGAGAAAAAAAATCACTGACACAAAAAGGTGGGTTTTGAAAAGAATTTACAAACCTTTAGCGAGACTGACCATGATAAAAATGAAGATGAGTTACTATTTTAGAAATTAAAGAGGCAAGACCTCTTACTGACAGAACGTGTGTGTGTGTGTGTGTATATATATATATATATAAAATGAACAACTATGAAAAATTAGGCAACTGAGATGAAATGGACAAAATCTTATACAATTACTGACACTAACAAGAATTAGAAAATCTCAACAAATCAAGTAAAGAAAGTGAATCATTAATTTTAAGAAAACCCACAAAAAAAGCCCAGGTCCAGATGGCTTCACTGATGAATTCTATCAAATATTTAAACAAGTATTTATACCAATCCCTCACAAACCCTTCCCAAAAAACAGAATTGGAAGCAACACTTACCAACTCATTCAGTGAGACCAGTACATCCAGATTCCAAAACCCAATACTGGATGAAGTTGTCACAAAGAAAAAAACTTTAGACCAACATCTTATGAATACAGATACAAAAATCTCCATCAAAATACTAGCAAAATGGATCCAGAAACACATAGAGAAGATTATATTCATTCAGAATGGTCAAGTGGAGTTTATCCCTTGAATGCAAGGTTGTTAAACAACCAAAAAAAAATCAACACAATATACCACAATCATGCCAATAAAGGACAAAAATGGCATGACCATCTCAATAAACAGAGAAAATCATTCATAAAATTCAACAAACCTTCATGATAGAAACAATCAACAAATCAGGAATATGAGGAAACATCTTCAAAAAAACCCTGCGCCTAAAAATTACACTTAATTGTGAAAGGCTGAATGCTTTTCCCTGTAAGATTACAGACAAGACAAAAATGACTACTTCTATTTAACACTGTACTGGAGATTCTAGCCAAGACAATTAGTCAATAAAGTGACATATTAGAAAGAAAGAAATAAAACTCTGTATTCACAAAGAGCATAATATTGTCTAGGAAAAAATCCTATCTAATCTGCTAAAAAGCCTTTAGAACTAAAGAGCAAGTCAAGTAAGATTTTCAGAATAGAAGATCAATATACCAAAAATCAGTCATAATTCTACAGAGTAGCAATGAGCAACCCAAACATGAAGAGAATTTCATTTACAACAGTATCAAAAAGATAACTAGATTTAACATAAGAAATACAAGATATATTCCCAAAACTTCAAGGTTGTTCAAGGAAATTTAAGAAGAGCTCAATAAAAGGAAGTCAATAAACTTCCTCAATAAAAGCAATTTAAAAAATAAATAATAAAGAACAGGAAAGCAAAGGTAAAAGAAACAGCAGCTCTAATTTATTTATCTATGAGAGTCTTAGGTCTCCTTAAGTGTTTTCCTGTTTTGGCTCTTCAAATCCAGCCTAAGCTAAAGTGAAGAGGTATGGTAGATGCTGTTACACAGAGGCACAGTTCCCAAAGACCCCAGTAGGGTAAAGACCAAAAGGGAGCACAACTAAAAGAAGATAAAACAGGAGAGCTGGGTTTGATCCCTGGTTTGGGAAGATCCCCTGGAGAAGGGAATGGCAACCCACTCCAATATTCTTGCCTGGAGAATTCCATGGACAGAGAAGAGCCTGGTGGGCTACATACAACCCATGGGATCACAAAGAGTCGGACACGACTGAACGACTTTCACTCATTCACTCAATAAACTCATTCACTCAATAAAAGGAAAGACATTTCACACTCAGATCAGAAGACATAATACTGTTAGGATGGCAATACTTTATACAAATTGAACAGACTCAATACAGTCTCTACCAAAATCCTAGCTTGTTTCTTTGCCCAAACTGACAACTGATTCTAAAATTCATACAGAAATTCAAGGGACCCAGAATACCCAAAACAATCTTGAACAAAGTTGAGAGACTTACACTTGGCAATTTCAAAACTTACCACACAAAGCTACAATAATCAAGATAGTGTGGCACATTCATTTCAGTGGAACAGAACTGAAAATCCAGAAACAAGTCCTCATGTTTCTGTCAACTGATCTTAGACAAAAGTGCCAAGTCAATTTTATAGAAAGGAAAATCTTCAACAAATGATGCTAGGAAAATACATGGAAAAGAATTGGACCCTTACCTCATACCATATAAATAAAATATACCCAACTAGAAAATGTTTGGGCTTCTCTTGTGACTCAACTGGTAAAGAATCCGGCAGCAATGCAGGAGAGCTGGATTTGATTCCTGGGTTGGGAAGATCCCCTGGAGAGGGAATACCCACTCCAGTATTCTGGCCTGGAGAATTCCGTGGACTGTATAGTCCATGGGGTCACAAAGAGTCGGACATGACTGAACAAATTTCACTTTCAGAAAATATTTTCACCAGTCATTTTGTTAGTCCTTAAGGGAAATGTGAATCAAAACAATTTCACGCCCATTCAGTTCAGTTCAGGCACTCAGCTGTGTCCGACTCTTTGTGACCCCATGAATGGCAGCATGCCAGGCCTCCTTGTCCATCACCAACTCCCGGAGTTCACCCAAACTCATGTGCATTGAGTTGGTGATGCCATCCAGCTATCTCATCCTTCGTCATCCCCTTCTCCTCCTGCTCCCAATCCCTCACAGCATCAGGGTCTTTTCCAATGAGTCAACTCTTCGCATGAGGTGGCCAAAGTACTGGAGTTTCAGCCTCAGCATTAGTCCTTCCAATGAACACCTCGGACTGGTCTCCTTTAGAATGGACTGGTTGGATCTCCTTGCAGTCCAAGGGACTCCCAAGAGTCTTCTCAAGTACCACAGTTCAAAAGGACCAATTCTTCAGCACTCAGCTTTCTTCACAGTCCAACTCTCACATCCATACATGACCACTGGAAAAACCATAGCCTTGATTAGATGGACCTTTGTTGGCAAAGTAATAGCTCTGCTTTTTAATATGCTATCTAGATTGGTCATAATTTTCCTTCCAAGGAGTAAGCGTCTTTTAATTTCATGGCTGCAATCACCATCTGCAGTGATTTGGGAGCCCAAAAAATAAAGTCTGACACTGTTTCCACTGTTTCCCCATCTATTTCCCATGAAGTGGTGGGACCAGATGCCCATTAGGATTGCTAAAATTTAAAAGACAACAATAGTATGTGTTGGCAAAGATACAGAAAAATTAGAACTCCCATTCATTATTGGTGGGAAAGTAAAAATAGTATAGTCATTTTGAAAGAGAGTCTGGCAGTTCTACAAATGGTTAAACAGAGTTGTCATATGAGCCAGCAATTTTACTCCTTGGTATGCATCCAACAGAAATGAAAATGTTTATTCACATTAAAAAAAAAACTTACTTTTGATTACTTATGGCAATAAGCCAAAAGACAGAAAAAATCCAAGTATCCATCATTTGATGAATAAATAAATATGGCATATCCACACAAAACAATATTACTTGGCAATAAAAAATGAAAGTTTTAACACAAGCTAGAACTTGGATGAAACTGAAAACATTATATGAGTAAAAGAAGCCACTCACAAAATGTCACATATGATATGATTCCATTTTTATGAAATACCTTAAATAGGTCAACCTACTGGTGGCTCAGATGGTAAAGAATCTGCCTGCAATGCAGGGGACTCAGGTTCAATCCCTGGGTCAGGAAGATCACCTGGAGAAGGTAATGGCTACCCATTCCAGTATTCCTGCCTGGAGAATTCATCGCCAGAGGAGCCTGGCAGGCTACAGTCCATGGGGTCATAAAGAGTCAGACACGACTGAACAACTAACACTTTCACTTTTCACTTTCACAGAGAAATTATATATCTAGATACAGATTTATTTAGATAGAGCCTACTAATGGGTACAGGATTTTTTAAAGTCATTAAAAATGTTTCAGAGCACTTTGCTGGGGCAGCCATGTAGTGATACTCCAAGCTCAAGAGAGAAGAAATCCAGCTTCACACACCAGNAAAATAGACTTTAAAACAAAGGCTGTGAAAAGAGACAAAGAAGGCCACTACATAATGATCAAAGGATCAATCCAAGAAGAAGAAAAAAAATAAAAATAAAAATAAAAATGTTTCAAACTTATACTGTGGTGATGGTTACACACTGAATATAATAAAAAGCTACTGAATTACAAATTTTAAATGAGTGTATGGGACATGAATCTTATCAAGTGTTTGTGAAAATTCCTATGTTGAAGCCCTAATTCCTCATATGATGGTATTTGGTGGTGGAGTCCGTGAGGGAATTAGGTTTAGATGAGGTCATGAGGGTGAGGCCCCCAAGACAGGATTAGTGTCCACAGGAGGAGATACCAGAGCATGCCTGCTCTCTGCTGCGTGAGGACAACCAAGAAAGCTGCCACGAGAGGGCTCTCATCAGACACACCATCTGCTGGCACCTGGACCCTGGACATTCCAGCTCCCAGAACTTTCAGAGAGAAATGTCTGTTATTTAAGCCACTCCCCCCTCCATGCCAGTCTATGGTATTTTGTTAAAGCAGACTGAGCTAAGACAGGGAGTTACCTCAATGAGTTACCTCAATGAAGGAAGAGAAACTCACTCTACCATACACAGAGTTTTCAAGCAAAGACAGGACAGAAATACTCACGAGGCCCATGGGACTAGAGCAGTTAGCGAGGAACACTTAATCAGAGAAAACATTGAAAATATAAGTTCATATCTGACTCAGTGGCCCTCAAATGGCAGGCAGAGATGTTCTGTTTCCCCAACAATGAAGGGGGACACGTGGATGTTACATGATCTCTGCAACATTTCCTCCCCCAAATAAACAGAGCAGTTTGCTTTTGAAAGCAAACCAGCATGAACTGTGACTAGGGTCGAATTGTCTTTCAGAAATAGAAGACTTGGTAAAACAATCTCCCTACTAACAAATACATTCCCATAGTAGTTTTAGGTTTGTTTGTTTTCCCCTTAACACAGCTGCCCAAGTTCTTCCAACCCATTCCTCACCATATGAATGAACATCCCTGAACTCTACACTATGAGCCGGTGAGTGGTGGTGTCTGCACTGAAAACAGCTGAAACAAAGTATCTGAGTGAGTGAAAGAAATCTGCTCTCACCCCTTTATTCCCCACCCCCTTGTACTACACTATATTGGCTTCATTTTCTTCTCTCTCTCCTAAGAAATACCACCAGTCGTAAATATTGTAGCTGTCCCCTAGACTCCAGCTGACATTTCATGCAAAATTCATTTTAGAGAACATCCACCTTTTAGTGATTTATAACCAAAGTGTTAGGGATTTCAGAAAGCGCAAGATTTGAAATACAACCAAACAAAGACCTCACCTTGTCAGTCACCGTGTGCTCTTTTTCCGGTGGGTGGTGGTGCATTGGAAACTTATTGTTCTGAAATTAGAAACAGAACAAAACCTCTATGTTCTTGTGAAAGGGATTTAACTGTCATTATGTGAAAGAGAGGAACATTCTTGCCTGCCTTGCTATCAACCTGAGGGCTAGATATTTCACTAAATCTTAGGGGACCCCAATTATAACCGAGGACAACTACAGTAAACTTCATGGAAATTTTCATAAGAGATGCTTTGATAGAAGGAGTCCTGTGGGAAAAGCAGGGGTGAAAAATGGAGATGGAGCCTGGAAACTAAAGTCTAGAACTTCTTGTTTCCAGTTTTGATGCTAACTTAGTAACTTTTGGTTTATTATTTAGCTGCCCTGGTCCACAGTCCTCACTTATGGAATGGAGATCAAACTAACCTATCTTGTGCTGCACAGAAGCATTAGTCTAGGAAAAAAAGAAAAAGCATAAACGTCAAAAAACNAGGGGTGAAAAATGGAGATGGAGCCTGGAAACTAAAGTCTAGAACTTCTTGTTTCCAGTTTTGATGCTAAACTTAGTAACTTTTGGTTTATTATTTAGCTGCCCTGGCCCACAGTCCTCACTTATGGAATGGAGATCAAACTAACCTATCTTGTGCTGCACAGAAGCATTAGTCTAGAAAAAAAAGAACAAGCATAAACGTCAAAAAGCCTGTACAAAGAAGCTATGTCATACAAAGATGCTTTAAGCCATGCAAACACACTTGAAGAGGAGTTTGGGGTGTAACAGGAATAACTGTTTTCATATATACATACACACCCACCCTCACTCTTTATAAAGAACCAAGAATCTCAATTAAGATGTTCAAAAACTACCAGCTATAATGCGTTTTCACACAACCTTCTCAGTTTTGACTATCACTTTAAATTTTAGCCATAAAAAAAAAAAGCATTTGAACACCTGTGATACACAGAGACTATTTCATTACCCTACTAGAAAAACAATCGAGTGAATTTAAATAAATCACCTCAATGTATCTCCAGCAATGGCCCAGCTGCCTGGTTATTTGTCCCTGACTTGTCATTAGATTCAAGTTATCCCTGCCCAGATGATTTATCTATCAAAAGTACAATGTGTTGTTGGCATTCTTTGGAATAAGAACATCTGAAAAGCTGTACAAGGAAAAGGGAAGTGACTTTGCTATAACTAAAAGACAACCTCTCTTTACACAGATTGCCACTTCACTGTCCCCCTGCCCCTCCAGGATATCCCAGCTCCTAGCTTCCACCTGCTCTCTGCCCATTTCTGGCATCCCCCACCCCCATACTCAGAACAAAATGCTGTCATACAGTGGTTCTCTAAGTGAGGTCCCTGGACCAGCAGCATCAGAATAACCTGGGAACCCATTAGAAACTTAGAAATGCAGATTCTAAGGCCCCACCCACGATGTTCTAAATCAAGAATTTCTGGGTCTAAGTGGGACCCAGAAATCTGCAGCTGGCCAATCTCTCTCAGAGATTCTGATGCTCTCCCATTTGAGAACCACTGCTACAGCATAAAACAGTTATACAACTGCTCCAATCACATCCATCTCCAATCTTCTTACCCACACCATCTCATAGTTAAGCTTACTACTCTAGGACCATTGCAAGTCACCTTAATTTGGACATTATTTTTTTACATTGATAAAGCAGCTGTAAACCTACCCAGAAACTTAAAGCTGTTTGGGCTATGCTAGGCTTTTGGATTTTTTTCCTTCTTTTATAATTAGACCGTCACATATGCTAAGCAAAGACATCAATATCCCTCAGAAGAAGGAGCTGACTGAGATCCTCACATGCACTCTCTCCAAGCAAGTAGGCCAGAATAATTTATTCCATTCTTGCCATGCAGGCATCTTCTCAGCAAGATGTGAGCCGGGCAAGGAAGAAAGCAAGGAAGCCCGCACTATGGAGAGCCTCTTCCACCCACAGGCGTCACCTAGTGGGCAGTGCTGAGACGGAAGTGGCCTTGGAGTGCTCACCACAGGCCTGATACCTGGCAACCTGGCTGCAACCACTGACACCTCATTTTGCAGCAAAATGACTCAGGCCATTGGGACAGGCCAGGCTGGCTACAAAGAGGGGTGGGCAGTTCTAATCACATTGTTTAGTTGCCCTGATGTCAACTGTGAAGATGAAAAAGTATTTTTAAAGAATATATTTAAATATACCTTATTTGAAAGCAAGACATGAGATGTTTATCACAAGGCAGCTTCCAGGTTTCAGATGCAAAGACTATCAAAATAAAGACACACATCTCTGGCTTGGCTCTAGCTAAAATAACACAGCCCTGGTTTTTCTATCAGGGTGTGTCCTGTAAAAACTCTGGACTGGGCGGTCTACTTTGTTCCAAAATTTTAGGATGCTGCAATTCCCCCATGATGCCCTGAGGTGGGTATTAATCCATGACTGCCAGACCCTCGAGACCCCTAAACCATGGTCCCCACCTTCTGCCTCTTTGATTCTGCCGCTGGCTCCAGCCACCACACAGCTCTCCCCCTCCATGACTCATGGGCACCGTAAACTCGGTTTTACAGTGCCACTTAGACCCTGCTCAAGTCACATGAATGAGGGCAGAGCGTTGCTAAGTGTAGCAGGTCTGTTTTATAGGAAAGGCTGGCATGACTCTGACTCACAACGGTGAGAGCGGGGCTCCCATGTGGTCAGATGTGGGCCTGATTAAATAGCAGGCTTTCCATGTGCACTGCAGCTCACACGTTTCATCAGGAATGGCTGTGTCAAATTCTTATGAAACTACCAATTTTAATTTCCAGTGCTGCAAAACGCCACTCTCCACCCCTCAAATTCCCAGGTTAGAAAGGAAGCGAGTTGCTGTCTTTATGGTTTGAGAATTGTTTATTTGAAGGGAAACCGGTAAAAAATCTTCATAGAAAGGTGGCTAAATTTCAGCAGGCTGGAATACTGGAGCTGTGAGCACCTATGATTGGGCAACAGGTTGACCCCTGACCCACAAAGAGGACTCCACAATGATCAGGAGGAAACCTGGGAAACCACCTGTGACCCCTCATACTTCAGTGAGAGAGGAGAGCAGGCCTTGACGGAGAAAACTGGGTACACCCATGCCAGCCCCACACTTCCTTGAGCAANTTGAAATACAACCAAACAAAGACCTCACCTTGTCAGTCACCGTGTGCTCTTTTTCCGGTGGGTGGTGGTGCATTGGAAACTTATTGTTCTGAAATTAGAAACAGAACAAAACCTCTATGTTCTTGTGAAAGGGATTTAACTGTCATTATGTGAAAGAGAGGAACATTCTTGCCTGCCTTGCTATCAACCTGAGGGCTAGATATTTCACTAAATCTTAGGGGACCCCAATTATAACCGAGGACAACTACAGTAAACTTCATGGAAATTTTCATAAGAGATGCTTTGATAGAAGGAGTCCTGTGGGAAAAGCAGGGGTGAAAAATGGAGATGGAGCCTGGAAACTAAAGTCTAGAACTTCTTGTTTCCAGTTTTGATGCTAACTTAGTAACTTTTGGTTTATTATTTAGCTGCCCTGGTCCACAGTCCTCACTTATGGAATGGAGATCAAACTAACCTATCTTGTGCTGCACAGAAGCATTAGTCTAGGAAAAAAAGAAAAAGCATAAACGTCAAAAAACCTGTACAAAGAAGCTATGTCATACAAAGATGCTTTAAGCCATGCAAACACACTTGAAGAGGAGTTTGGGGTGTAACAGGAATAACTGTTTTCATATATACATACACACCCACCCTCACTCTTTATAAAGAACCAAGAATCTCAATTAAGATGTTCAAAAACTACCAGCTATAATGCGTTTTCACACAACCTTCTCAGTTTTGACTATCACTTTAAATTTTAGCCATAAAAAAAAAAAGCATTTGAACACCTGTGATACACAGAGACTATTTCATTTCCCTACTAGAAAAACAATCGAGTGAATTTAAATAAATCACCTCAATGTATCTCCAGCAATGGCCCAGCTGCCTGGTTATTTGTCCCTGACTTGTCATTAGATTCAAGTTATCCCTGCCCAGATGATTTATCTATCAAAAGTACAATGTGTTGTTGGCATTCTTTGGAATAAGAACATCTGAAAAGCTGTACAAGGAAAAGGGAAGTGACTTTGCTATAACTAAAAGACAACCTCTCTTTACACAGATTGCCACTTCACTGTCCCCCTGCCCCTCCAGGATATCCCAGCTCCTAGCTTCCACCTGCTCTCTGCCCATTTCTGGCATCCCCCACCCCCATACTCAGAACAAAATGCTGTCATACAGTGGTTCTCTAAGTGAGGTCCCTGGACCAGCAGCATCAGAATAACCTGGGAACCCATTAGAAACTTAGAAATGCAGATTCTAAGGCCCCACCCACGATGTTCTAAATCAAGAATTTCTGGGTCTAAGTGGGACCCAGAAATCTGCAGCTGGCCAATCTCTCTCAGAGATTCTGATGCTCTCCCATTTGAGAACCACTGCTACAGCATAAAACAGTTATACAACTGCTCCAATCACATCCATCTCCAATCTTCTTACCCACACCATCTCATAGTTAAGCTTACTACTCTAGGACCATTGCAAGTCACCTTAATTTGGACATTATTTTTTTACATTGATAAAGCAGCTGTAAACCTACCCAGAAACTTAAAGCTGTTTGGGCTATGCTAGGCTTTTGGATTTTTTTCCTTCTTTTATAATTAGACCGTCACATATGCTAAGCAAAGACATCAATATCCCTCAGAAGAAGGAGCTGACTGAGATCCTCACATGCACTCTCTCCAAGCAAGTAGGCCAGAATAATTTATTCCATTCTTGCCATGCAGGCATCTTCTCAGCAAGATGTGAGCCGGGCAAGGAAGAAAGCAAGGAAGCCCGCACTATGGAGAGCCTCTTCCACCCACAGGCGTCACCTAGTGGGCAGTGCTGAGACGGAAGTGGCCTTGGAGTGCTCACCACAGGCCTGATACCTGGCGACCTGGCTGCAACCACTGACACCTCATTTTGCAGCAAAATGACTCAGGCCATTGGGACAGGCCAGGCTGGCTACAAAGAGGGGTGGGCAGTTCTAATCACATTGTTTAGTTGCCCTGATGTCAACTGTGAAGATGAAAAAGTATTTTTAAAGAATATATTTAAATATACCTTATTTGAAAGCAAGACATGAGATGTTTATCACAAGGCAGCTTCCAGGTTTCAGATGCAAAGACTATCAAAATAAAGACACACATCTCTGGCTTGGCTCTAGCTAAAATAACACAGCCCTGGTTTTTCTATCAGGGTGTGTCCTGTAAAAACTCTGGACTGGGCGGTCTACTTTGTTCCAAAATTTTAGGATGCTGCAATTCCCCCATGATGCCCTGAGGTGGGTATTAATCCATGACTGCCAGACCCTCGAGACCCCTAAACCATGGTCCCCACCTTCTGCCTCTTTGATTCTGCCGCTGGCTCCAGCCACCACACAGCTCTCCCCCTCCATGACTCATGGGCACCGTAAACTCGGTTTTACAGTGCCACTTAGACCCTGCTCAAGTCACATGAATGAGGGCAGAGCGTTGCTAAGTGTAGCAGGTCTGTTTTATAGGAAAGGCTGGCATGACTCTGACTCACAACGGTGAGAGCGGGGCTCCCATGTGGTCAGATGTGGGCCTGATTAAATAGCAGGTTTTCCATGTGCACTGCAGCTCACACGTTTCATCAGGAATGGCTGTGTCAAATTCTTATGAAACTACCAATTTTAATTTCCAGTGCTGCAAAACGCCACTCTCCACCCCTCAAATTCCCAGGTTAGAAAGGAAGCGAGTTGCTGTCTTTATGGTTTGAGAATTGTTTATTTGAAGGGAAACCGGTAAAAAATCTTCATAGAAAGGTGGCTAAATTTCAGCAGGCTGGAATACTGGAGCTGTGAGCACCTATGATTGGGCAACAGGTTGACCCCTGACCCACAAAGAGGACTCCACAATGATCAGGAGGAAACCTGGGAAACCACCTGTGACCCCTCATACTTCAGTGAGAGAGGAGAGCAGGCCTTGACGGAGAAAACTGGGTACCCCCATGCCAGCCCCACACTTCCTTGAGCAAATGACCTCTCTTTCTCAGTTTCCATTTCCTTATTTCTGAAAGGGGGAGAAAATTATCTTGTTGCACTATTTAGAGGAATAGGAGGTGTTTGATTAATATCTTTCTAAGTAGTAGATAGTAATAAAATAATCCACTTGCATTCACAGCTTAAGGAAAGAAATATTAGCAGTATCTTTGAAATCCCTGTGTGCCCATCTCTGTGCTCCACCTAGAAAATTATCAACTATTCTTCTTATGCTCTGAGGTCTGCCCTGTCAACCAGATGAACCAGCTTACCACTTCACAGACCAGCACTATTTTATTCACTGGCCAAGTAGAAATCATAAGAAGCTTCAAAAAAAGGGCTTCACTTCAGTTGTGAACACTCCCATTCCTGCATGCTTTTTCCCCAGTGCTTTTCTAACCTTTATCTGGTTTTTGACCTACTGCCTCATTTTAAGCACGATTTTTCCTTGGTTTCTGACCCAAAGCTTCTGGGATCTTTCTGATCTAACCCGTGCTTTACCCCCAGCCCTCTCAGTTCCAACTTGCCTCAGCTTCCCCCACCCTGAATTCAGTTGCCACCTCGGTGCAAGATCTCAACATGATGCATTATAAGAGGGGGCAGTGAGCTTTGCTCATGCTGAATGGACTGGGGGCAACAGGAGGCAAAGTGCGAGAAAGGATGCTTGGAAAAGAGATTATGAACCCAGAGACACAAGCGATAAATCTTCCCTCTTGAGAGCCTGCTGGTGTGATGACAATGAAAAGTTAACCTGACTGCAATACCATTAAGATAATGTCAGGTTGAGAATCTACCATTCCAGACTAAAAGGCCGTTGTTTTTATAAGAAATTGCAAAACTCTGCACAGGTGTGTTGAGGTTTCGAGATACAGTGAGAGAGTGTCGTAAGCACAATAAAAAAGGGATGTTTCTTTCCTTTCCACATTCACTTGCTCCATCTCTCCCCTCTCTTTATCAATCTCTCCCAGGCCAACAACTCATTCATATGTCCTTGGAGCCATTTATATGGTGCCGAGTCCACACAGCCAAGTGAAACCATCTGGTCCACAGTAATGAGACCTATTTTCTATTCTCAGCATCCCAGGACATACCAAGAAAGGAAGAGACCTGGCCTGGGCCCAAGAGATGTTTGCAACACACCAGCGATATGATAAGCTTAACTACTAAATATAATTCAGGACCCAAATTAAGGAGCTAATAGTTCATATGGGTCAATTAAAGTCATGTAGCTATTAAGCCCTATGGAAACAGTTCTCACAGTGCAGCTCTCAGACCAGCAGCATCAGCATCACCTGACAACTTGTTAGAACTACAAACTCTCAGCCTCCTCCAAAGCCTACTAGATCAGAAATTTGGTAGGGGGCAATTGTTGCTTTAACAAGCCTTTCAGATGACTGATGACCAGTACAATTTGCAACCCTCTGCTCTATAGCTGAGTTTCTCAAACTAAACACTGACATTTTGAAGCAGATAATTAATGTTGTGGATGCTGTCCTGTGCATGGTAGGATGCACCTAGCATCCCTTCTAGGTGCCAGCAGGAACCTACCACTAGTCACGACAATAAAAAAGTGTCTCCAGTCATTGTGAAATGTTCCCGAAGAACAAAATAGCCCCCAGTTGAGAACTATTGCTTTATGGAAAAGTGTTCCCTGATGTGAATAGAATTATTAAAGACAACATCACTACAGGATATTAATAACAGTGCACAACACAAGAGCATACAGTTATTCTTTTCTAAAATATTCAAGGGAGACAAAAGTCTGCACAGACTCTAAAAGAGTATCAAATCAATCAAGCTCTTGGAAAAACTCTACTTCCTGGTAATCTCTGAATTATGGAGTTACAGGTGACTACTATTTTATTCTCTGTACATTTTTTGTTTCCAAGTGTTGCATTCCACATGTGTAGTATAACCAGAGCAGAACAGAGGACTTAAAAGACATAAAAGAAAAATGACTGGGATAAACACTGAGACGTTTTTAATTCAAATGTTTCTTCCTTCACTTTAGCAAAGGAAGTATGAGTCCAAAATGACACTTACACTTTCTTGCCAAAACTGCTCTCATCTGACATTCAAAGGGGGTAACTAAAATTTGTACACAGTGCATATTACCTGCTACCTGCCTACCTTTATAAATTGCCTACTGTTTTCACATACAACATCTTGTTTATCACAACAATCCTTTAAAGACTCTGAGGCCCCAAGTTTCTTCTACTAGTAAGTTTCATATTGTTAAATTTTAATGTCAAATGATATTCCAACAATATTCTCCATCATAACTAAGAAGCTTTGTTGTTCTTGGTTTCCCAGCCCCTAGGACAGACTCACCAGAGAAGGCGATGACACCCTACTCCAGTACTCTTGCCTGGAAAATCCCATCGACAGAGGAGCCTGGTAGGCTGCAGTCCATGGGGTCGCGAAGAGTCGGACACAACTGAGCGACTTCACTTTCACTTTTCACTTTCATACATTGGAGAAGGAAATGACAACCCACTCCAGTGTTCTTGCCTGGAGAATCCCAGGGATGGGGGAGCCTGGTGGGCTGCTGTCTATGGGGTCGCACAGAGTCAGACACGACTGAAGTGACTTAGCAGCAGCAGGACAGACTCACAGTCTAGACCCTAACTAAACAAAGCATAGTTTCCAGACAGCACAGGCATCACCTAGGAAGTATTTGTAATGTAGAATCTCGGGGTCACTTCAAACCTCATTGGTCAGAATCTACATTTTAGCAAAAATCCTCCTGGTCACATTAAATTTGACCATCGCTGACTTGGACCAGGGAGTTGATAGTCATCTAAAGGCTAGCATTAATATCTTATTTATTCATATTTCCCAACCGTAGCACCATCTGGTATTTTCTCAATGTATCAGGTTTTTTTCTTGTTGTGATAACAAATTACCAGGAGTTCAGTGGACATAAGCAAAAAAAAAATACATAAATATATATATATATATATATAAAAGCTTACAGTTTTGAAGATCATCCAAAATGGGTTTCACCAGACCAACATCAAAGTGTTGTCACGGCAACATGTCTTCTGGATGCTATAAAAGAAAATCCATTTCCCTTGCTTTGGGGCTTCTAGAGGCTACTTGCCTTCCATGGCTTATGGCTCTTCTCTCAGACTTCAAAGCTAGTAGCTCTTCAGATCCTTCTTTCTACCCGCCCTTCACTTACAAGGATGCTTGTGATTACCCTGAGCCACCTGGATGCTCTCCCCATCTCAAGCTTATTAACTTAATTATATCAGCAAAGTACAAAGTAGTAGATTCACAAATTCTAGGGATCACAGGGACAATTTTTTTTGAGGAGGTAGGGATTATTTTTTTTCTATGACACTTGATAAATGTTTGCTGAACAAATGCTGATGAGATGTAAATTGGTGCAGACACTGTGGAAAATAGGATGGAGTTTTCTCATAAATACACAACAAAAAGAATGTTGTGTTGGCTATCCCACATTCAAGATAAATTGTAAAAAAAAAAAAGAGCAAAAAAAAAAAAAATCCCACTAAATCTAGAACTTATGACCCAGAAATTCCACTCTGCTATGTATCTGAAAAAAACAAAAACACTAATTCAAAAAGACTCAAGTACCCCAATGTTTATGGCAACATTATTTAAAATAGCCAAGATATGAAAGCAATCTCAATGTCCATCAATAAATGAATGGATAAAGAAGATGAAAGGATATGATGGAACATTACTCAGCCATAAAAAAGAGTAAAATTTTGCCATTTGCAGCAACATGGATGGACTTAGAGAGCATTATGCTAAGTGAAAAGAAGTCACACAGAGAAAGACAAATACTTTTTTGCATTATATCCATTATATGCAGAATCTAAAAAATAAAATAATGAATATAACAAAAAAGAAGCAGACTCACAGATACAGAGAACAAACTAGTGAGAGGGGAGGGCAAAATAGGGGCAGAGGATCAAGAGGTATAAATTCTTAGTTATAAAATAAGCTACAAGGATATACTGTATGACACAGAAAATACAGCCATATTTTATAATAACCATAAATGGAATATAACCTTTAAAAACTGTGAGTCAGTATATTGTACAGCTATAACATATAATATTACATATCAACTATATGTCTATTAGAATTAATTTTTAAATAAATTTTTAGAAAAATTTTAATAAATGTTTGCTGAATTGGACTCAAATTGGCTAAACTAATCTATGGTGGTTTACTTCTCCCCAGACTCCTACTTTCTTGGGAATATCATCTCATTTCTAGCCACTCTGGTGCTTCCTGCAAGCCAGTCTACCTCCCTGCCTCCTTTTCCACTTTCCTGTCCCTGACCTGGCCCCCTTATTTCATCTTCAGTGAGACTACCAGTATCAGCACTCATTTCCTCCCACTCTCATTTCACCTGCCCAGCCTTGTCCATTAGCCACTACCTATATCTCCTTCTTTTCACTGTCTTCCCCAGAATATCTACTCCTGAGGTTACCTTCCTGGCAGGAGCCTGATGGCCCAGCTACCAGACTTTCCTCTTTCAAATCTCCCTGAATATTCACAATGTTACCATCCTGGGAAGATATCATTTCTCTATTTATTCTCCACTCAAGCTCACAAAGAAAACTCAAAGTGAGAAACCACAAATAAATCTATGATTTCATGTTTACAAAGCACATTTCCAAGGAGATTCTCAAAAATGCATAAGGTGGACTTCATTATTGCCTCTACACCATGGCGAGTAGATTAGGAGGCTAAGAAAAGCATTAACTTCTGGATGAGAACACAGGCTGAAAAACTTTTGTACACAATGACAGCCAAAGTTTACTTTCAGAGTTCACCTCTTAAATGTGGCTTTTCCCATGAATCAGTCCATCAGATTAGCTTGATCACCACAGAGTTCCCAGGAGCAACGGGACATAGGAAAATGTTAGGATTGGGGGAATTTGGAAAGCATATCACATTGTGGGAGAGACCAAAGCAGGATGACAGGCCACAGAAACTTAGTGAAATGGCAGGATTCAGAGAGAGACAAATGGAAAAGGAGTAGCTATTCTCATACCTACAAAATAGGGCTGATACGATCTCCCAAGGTGACTTGGAGAAATAGCTGAGCCAACATGAGTGAAAAGTACTCTCCAGCTTCAATTTGTCATAGATGTTAAAGTACTAATGATGACATAAATGTAAAAAAAAAAAAAAAAAAAAAAAAAAAAAAAATAAAATTAAAAAAAAAAAAAAAAAAAAAAGTACATTAAGTTATACAAGAAAAAAAAGAGAACTCACACTAACAGCTTTGCCCACAGTGGCCTNAAAAAAAAAAAAAAAAAAAAAAAAAAAAAAAAAAAAAAAAAAAAAAAAAAAGTACATTAAGTTATACAAGAAAAAAAAGAGAACTCACACTAACAGCTTTGCCCACAGTGGCCTGACCATCTTAGCCTAAAATCACTAGGGGCAGGAAAAATTATGAAGCTGGGATAGACACATTCCACCTTACTGACAAAATTCCAATTTAGTTTTAGATAGCTATGTACTCAACTGAAACATTCCTCAGTCACACTGAAGCTATGAATGGCCAAGGGAAGCTCTGGACATTGAGGCATAAACGGAAACCAGACAAAAATGTCTGAGAAAGTTTTGTTTTCCTGTCATAAACATTGACCTTTCCTCTTTATCTGTTTCCATGAATATGTGTGTGGAGAGCAGATATAATGGCTGGAACTGCAGCAGCTATATTGTACACATGACAGAGGGCAAAAAATTGACAGACCTCAATACTGAAATCCTTGAGCCACTGAATCAATACAAATAACTTTCTATCTCTAGAGTTCTTTGTGCACGAGAAAAAAAGTAATCCCTTATTTGTTTAAGCAGCTATTATGCCCATTCTTTGAATTTTCTCATCCTAGCACCCAAACAATTCTTTACTGATACAAAAGCCTTAAGCAGGCACTAGAACTGGTTTTGGGCAAACTTGTGCCTTTGATAAAATGAGATTTTGACACTTTCCCAGCTTCACTCCCAAAGTCCATCTCTTTCATGATATCCCCTACTCTTTCCTCATTGACCCACTTCTCAGAAAGCTCAAATCATTGAGATTTAGTGCAATCCTGAAAAGTATCACTCTATTAGATTCCACCACCTAACTCATGAGACCTCTCTGTCCTCATGTGATTAATCTCTGGCATTCCACAGTGTCTAATAACTGTGGGAAATTGTTATATTTTATTTACATTATCTCACTCCTAAAACAAATCCTTAGAGCCATGATTTTCAAAGTGTGGTCCCTGGCCTGAGCAACATCAGCACCACTGGAAGAAATGCAAATTCCTCAGAAACTTTGAGGATTGGTGCAGCAATCTGTGCTTTATCAAGCCATCCAGGGGATTCAGATGTGTGCCAAATCTTGAAGGCCATTGCTATAGAGTATTGTGTACATTTTTCATATAAAGAAATTTAGGCTTTTGTGAATTATATTGATTTATCAAAGAACTCATAATAATGGGTTGGAAAAAGGCCTTCTGGCTCTTATCTCAGGGTTAGATTAAATACTACAAGTAATTTTCCATCCATATACATGCCATTCTAAAGGGAGCTGTCATTTTGAGAAAAAAAAGAAAATCTTATAAACTCACTCTAGAGTACTGATAATCTGATAATATTTGCGATAATATTTGCTTTTCCTCCTCGAAGGAGTTTGCATTTAAAAGAAATCCAACTCAAATCACAATGAGATATATGCAATAGGATGACTGCTAGTAAAATAAAATGAAATGTGTTACAGAGGATGTGGAGAAATTGGAAGCTTTCTGTACTGCTGATGGGAATGTAAATTAGTGCATCCACTATAGAAAAAGTATGATGGCTCCTCAAAAAATTAAAAATAGAATTACTATATGGTCCAACAATTCCACTTCTAGGTATATATCCAGAAGAACTGCAAACAGGGACTTGAACATAAATGTGTACAGCTATGTTCACACCAGCATTGCTCACAAAAGCCAAAAGGTGGACAAAACCCAAATGTCCATCAAGAGATGGATGACAAACAAAATGTGTATATATGTACATATGTGTATATGTAGTAGAATAATATTCAGTCTTGAAAGCAAAGAATATTTGACACATGCCACCATGGATGAAACTTGAGGACATTATGCTAGGTGAAACAAGTCAGTCACAAAAGTACAAATATAGTATCCAAGTATATGTGGTACCTAGAGTAATCTAATTCACAGAGACAGAAACTAGAATGGTGGTTGCGAAGGTCTGGAGGGGTAGAGGGGAGAGGGAAGAAGGAAGTTACTGTTTAATAAGTACAGAATTTCAGTTTTTCAAGATGAAAAGAATTCTATGGATGGAAGGTGATAATAGTAGCATAGCAATATGAAGGTACTTAATGCCACTAAGCTGTATGCTTAAAATGATTATCTTATACTATAAATTTTATAGTATACATTATATGTATATCGTCACAATTTTATATGTATTCACTACAAATTTTAAATTCATTTTAAAGAAAAAAACAGAAGTATTATGCAACTTGCAGAATTCCTGTTCACGTCTAAACAAAGCATTGGTGATAACACAATCTGGGTGACTTGCTTGGCACCACACAAAACACATCCCCAACATGACTCTGAGCTCCATACAGAATCCTGGAGCACAGCAGAGAGTAAATAGAAGTCAGTGGTTTTTTGTTCCCTTCAGGTGCAGGGTGTCACTGAGGGCTGATTTCTTAAAGATTATTATTATAAATATATCAAACTGGGAAACAGAGTCTTGGCAAGGCTGAAACTGTTAGACTTGGCACCCACCATTCTAAGTAAAGGAAAACAATAAAAACCACTATTCACAAACGCCTCCCTTCCTTTTATTATTTTTTTTTATCCCTTCCTTTTAATAATGGTAATGAATTTACAAGCAAGAGAAGGCAAATAACCAACAAGGAGCTTTCTGCTTCTAGAAAGTCCATCTTGGGGACAAATGTGTAATTTAGGAATGTTCGTCATCCATTCTGTGGGAAAACAGAGATGGTACGGGTCAAATCTGTCAGTACTTTCAACAGAGGGCTTTACTAATTCTTACTCAATACTTTTTCATTCTGAAATAAGTTCATAATTTCTGAAAATATACAAATATTGTACAGAGAACTTCCATATTGCCTTTACTTGGATTCGCTAATTTATTACCATTGTGCCACATTTGTGTTCTCATTCTTCTACCTGTACATATTTCATTACTTATTTCCTTTCTGAGCCATTAAAAAATGCTCCATTTCCCCTTAATACTTCAGTATATAGTCCTTAAAAGCAAAGTGTTTTTATGGTGCTACAATTGCTATCTAATTCAAGAAATTTAACACACAAACAATAGTTTTATCTCATCTACAATCGATAATCTGGTTTTATCGATTGTACCAATAATGCCTTTTTTTATATAACATTCCTTTCTCCAGGATAGGATATAGTTAAGGATCACAAACAGTACTGAATTTTACATGCCATGTGCTTTTCATCTCTTTTAAACGAAACAGTTCTCAGTCCTTCAGGACTGGTCAGCTACTATATAGAATACTATTTTATAAAATATTCCTCAGTTTGGGTTTGGTTCATGTCTCCTTATGATTAGATTTGGTTATATACCATGATGCTGCATAGAGCCACACAAGCCCATCCTTGGTAAAAGTGATTTTTATTGCCAACTTAAGGTGTTGTCCAATTTCTTCACTGTATATTTATTATTTTCCTCCCTTGCACTGAAGGAAAGAAAAAAAAAACATCTGGACAGACATTTCAAGACCATTCTGCTTCACATGGGAATTTAGCATCCACTGATGATTCAAGCCTAAAACAATCTTTGCAGTGATAGCAGCAAAATAGTGATTTTCCCAACTACACCACTCCCTCCGTGTTCATCATGTGTACAAAAGAATCTTTTTTTCTCCTATTTATATATTTGTTAGTACAGACTCATGGATTCTCACTTTATTCAATAGATTACAACTAATTACTGGTCTTATTTCTTTTGATACTCAAATTTTTCCAGATTTGACCATCAGGAGCCCCTTTAGCTGGTTCTTATACCCTTTTGACAGGTCCCTATCATTTTCTATGAGAACTTCTTTACTTTCTGGCATAACAACACGTTCCAAGGTCATTTTGTACCTTCATGGTCCCAGTCCTGAAACTGGTAATTTCTTAAAGGAACTCTAGTTCATTTTTCTTTTCCCCAAATTTATAGCACATTGAGATGGAATTGTTTTGTTTTGCTTTTGATGACTGACTGGGATTCGTCTTGATATCTCTTTCATATTATCAATAGAGATTTTTTAAGGAATACGATACAGTGTATGGGAAAGACATGAGCTTTGGAAAGAGATCTGAGTCTGAACACTGGCTCTATTACTTGCTAAGGCTCTGATGCTGGGAAAGATTGAAGGCAAAAGGAGAAGAGGGCGGCAGATGACCAGATGGTTAAATAGCATCGCCAACTCAATGGATATGAGTTTGAGCAAACTCTGGGAGATAGTGAAGGAAAGGGAAGCCTGGCATGCTTGAGTCCATGGGGTCGCAGAATCAGACGTGACTTGGTGACTGAACAACAACAACAAAAGGGAATCTGTGAAATTTTCCCTTTTACTCCTTTTCCTCCATTTCCTGGTTCCTCTCCTCAAGGCAGGCAGCATTATCAACATTCCAAGAAAACAACAAAGTTATTTAACTTCTTTAAGCTTTTGTTTCTTCTACCTTAAAATGTGAGAATAATTCCACCTCACATGGTTATTATGAGGCTGAAAGGGACATAACAGCTTTAAAGTTGCAAACTAAGATCCTGATACTCAATAAATTTACTTTTAATCACATTATGCAATTTTAATGAGATTATTTTTTTCCTCTCACAATCCCTTCAACTGCTTCCTACAAAGCTCTAAAGAGCCATTGATTTAACTGCCCCTGGTACTGTTCATTATCTCCAAAAACTCTGCCCATAATCTCCAATTCTCACTTTATCCCCTCAGCATTCTTTGGCATAGGACAGATGCTTAATGATGTGATATGGGAAGGAAGGAAGAAAAATCATATGATTATCTAAGAACATGCAAACAAAGCATTCAATAAAGATCAGTGATCCCAGAGAACTATTTCCCTGAGTTTAAATAAACTACATGTCACAAACCTATATTAAACATCACATATAATAGAGAAACATTTCACTTATTTCCACTAATAATGAATACCAAACAAGAATGCCCCATATCACTTCTTCATTTAACAAGAGAAACTGACAAGTGCTATAAGGCAAAAAAGAAAAAAAAAAGACTTAAAAAGTATAAAGATTAGACAAAGAAGATAAAACTTACTGTGCCGAGATAATAGCATTATCTACAGAGAAAACTCAAGAGTTTCAATAAATTATTAATATTAGAACTTTTAGAGTTTAGCAAGAGTGTTATAAGATAAATCTACAAAAACAGCAATATCCCTCTATCCTAGCAATGATGAACTAGAAAGTAAGATTCCATTTACAATAACAAAAATTACAATGTATCTAGGAACTAATAATATGTGACCTTTATAAAGTAAACACTAAAAATATTCTATTAAAGTACATAAAGGAAAGTCTGAATAAATAGAGAAACACTGGAATGATGTCGATGCTTCTCAAATTAATCTATATACTCAAGGCAATCTCATCAAATTTCTAAGGGGATTTTTTAAAGAATTCCATAAACTCACTCTAAAATGTATATGGGAAACTGAAATTCCACAAATAGCTAAGGCAGTTTTGAAACAGACAATCAAGGAGACCTCACGCCACCAGATACTGAGACATATTACAAAGCTGCACAGACAGCATGGCACTGAACCAGGAATAACAGGCAAACAGACCAGTGGAAAAGAATAGAGTTTTCAGAAGCAACACCACACGTACACGGGAACTTCTGTGAGATAAAGGTGGTACCACAAAACAAGAAGAGAAGGATGAATCGTTTATATTAATAAATTCTGATGGGAAAGTAGATCACCAAGATGAGGCAAAATAAGGCTGGGCTTTAGAACTTATACGAGACTAGTAAAAAAAAAAGGTGTACTTCAGATAGATTAAAGGCACAAATGTGAGAGGTAACTTTATGAAGAAAATATAGGTGAGATATGAGGGAACAAAAAATGTAAAGAAAATGTACAATAGTACATTTTTTATATAGGGTTAATGGAAGACTTCTAGAACAAGACACTATAAACATGAATGCTAACATTAAAAAACTGATTTGACTGTGTCAAAATAAAGTTGCTCAGAAACAACAACAACAAAAGCAATAAAAAGATGAAAGAGAAATATGTGGTAGTAACCTAATGATTCCCCTGTGTTCCCGGCCCCTGGAATCCTATTTTGTCATCATTGCTGGCTAGTTTGTTACAAATTAGAAAAACAGGAATTTTGCAAGTTAGAAAAACAGGAATTTTGCAAGGCTGACTTCTTGTACAAATAGAGATGCTAGAATTTTTCAGGTAGAGAGGACAGAGCTACCTTGATGTTGTCCCCCAACTGAGACGAGATTGATCATGGGAGGTAATGAGCCACTGCCCACCTGGAAAGGAAAAAAAAGGATTATCAGTTTCCACTGTCAGATGGAAATGGATCATCAACAACATCAACAGACTTCCCAAGGGAGTCTGGGGGAGAATTGATATATTTGGCTGAGTCATTTTGCTGTTCACTTGAAATTCACAACAATGTTTGCTAATCAGCTATCAGTTCAGTTCAGTTCAGTCCCTCAGTCGTGTCCAACTCTTTGCAACCCCATGAATCGCAGCACGCCAGGCCTCCCTGTCCATCACCAACTCCCAGAGTTCACTTAGACTCACGTCCATCAAGTCAATGATGCCATCCAGACATTTCATCCTCTGTGGTCCCCTTCTCCTCCTGCCCCCAATCCCTCCCAGCATCAGAGTCTTTTCCAGTGAGTCAACTCTTTGCATGAGGTGGCCAAAGTACTGGAGTTTCAG
>SJYA01001205.1:36424-111156 GCA_006410615.1 Neotragus moschatus
GAGGAAGAAATGGCTATCCATTCTAGCTTTCTTGCCTGGAAAATCCCATGGACGGAGGAGTCTGATAGGTTTCAGTCCAAAAGGGTCACAAAGACTTGGACAGGACTGAGAGACCAAACACAGACCCATCCACTGTCATTCATCCTAAAAGTTCTCCGAGGCAAACACAGATAGGCTCAGTTTTGGGAGCAGAAAACTAAATAACTTCATCTGACTAGCAAGAGCCAGGTGGAACACAACCCAGGTCTTCCGGGATAGAACTCGAGACCTTGCACTCAGTGCCTTTTTAAACTGCCTCTGAGGTTTGTCCCTAGTTTTCAACAGTATTGTTTCCAGGCTCTGCTTGTGACCTACCAGCTGTCAAATGTCGGTGTTTCAGCTCTGTACAGGTCAACCACTTCCTTCCTCTCTGTGAAATGAGCAGCTAGCCTCCAGAAGTGCATCCCTTTGTACCAAGCTCCAGCGAACTGTTGCTGCTGCTAAGTCACTTCAGTCGTGCCCAACTCTGTGCGACCCCAGAGACGGCAGCCCACCAGGCTCCCCCGTCCCTGGGATTCTCCAGGCAAGAACACTGGAGTGAGTTGCCATTTCCTTCTCCAATGCATGAAAGTGAAAAGTGAAAGTGAGGTCGCTCAGTCATGTCCGACTCTTCACGACCCGATGGACTGCAGCCTACCAGGCTCCTCCATCCATGGGATTTTCCAGGCAAGAGTACTGGAGTGGGGAGCCACTGCCTTCTCCCCAGGGAACTAGAGGAGCTATAATTTCAGGGATATTCCCTGGTGACTGACAGCAGCGTGGCACATGCTCCTTGAGGCTCTCCCCACTGAGGGTTGAAAGGCGTTCGCATACTTTACGTGCTCCACTTGAAATATACATGCTGAAGCACCAGTATGATACATCTGTTCCCTTGACTTTTTAACCAAAGAGTGCTAGTTTATTGCTGAGCTTAAGGATAAAAGAAGCAAGAAATGAAAGTTGGGTTGATTTTTTTTCAAGTTTCCTCCTCACTAAGTACAATCAGATGTTGGACTCTCAGAGCCTGATGCTGGGTGGATGTTCATTTCACTTTGCCTTGCAATTTATCAGCTCATTTCTTGAGGTAACACTTTTCATCACAAAAGAAAACCCAGGACACTATGCAAATATTTTCAGTTAAACGCATCGAACAGCCCTAATGTTGTGTCTTAAAAAAATAAAATAAAATCAAACAAAAACAATATCAAAACTGATTTATGAGGTTTTATGGGAAAACAACTGTCCTTTCATCTCTAGAGACACAGTTTATCTTTGCCCTGGAGTACTTGCTGGAATTCTGGGCAAAGGGCACCTATTCAGAAGTAATCTATCCAAGACCTAAGGAGCTCTATCACGAACCAGAGATCAAATATGTTTTATGTTCTTTCTGGTCCAGGATTAAAACTGCAGACCTATTATATTTTAATGCACAAATAAAGAATCAAGCAGGGAAATCTGCTGCCTCAGCAAACACCTTCATCCCAAAGAAAAATTATTTGTGATATAAAAGCCAGTGAGTGTCTCCACTGAGTATTTCAAAGATGGGGAGGTAGGATGAGCCTTTGCAAAGGAAGTTAGGGGAAATGAATGTGTTAGTGGTTTGACATGTCTTTTCATGGGGAAAAGAAAATGCCAAAGTGCTCATGTTCACCCCTGTCTCTAAGAAATCTGTGTTCTTTTAGGGTGTGTGGTACGAGAAATTTCTCTACATCTTTATCCTATGGCCAAGAGGATCTTTTCCCCTGGGCCAGAGACTATGTGGTCTGCAAGTACATCATCCAGAGTTCCTCAAGATTTCTGTACCTGGATTTCAGCATAGGAACATACCAAGTGTACAGGGTTTTTTCAGGAAATGAAGAGATGCCTGAGCACCTAGAGAGACCTAGGACTAGCAAACTGTGGTTGGTACCAAATGGGGTCTACTTGACTCAGAAGTCTCTCTTCTGGTCTCTGGTAGCAATGCCTAGGCCTTATCTCTTCATCTTCCTGGCCAGGGTTGATTGGTCCAAGGCTGGTACTTTACCCAAGCCTGACCAATCAGAGTTCTGTCCCAGGACTTTTAAATGGAAGGAACAAAGGTAGGAATTCAGTATTCTCAGGGGTGAAAGCTATGAAATATGACGCTTGGGAGGGACTTGGTCTGCAATGAGAGCAAATGAAGGAGGAATACCGCAAGAAGAAGCCATGATAGGTGTTAGACATGAGAGAATCCAGTACAGAGATAAACGTCCCAGTTCCAGTTGTTTCTGAAGGGAAGCCTGGACATTTCCTTGCTTCTTTTGAGATTTTATTTATAAATCCTTCTTCAATTATATAAGAAACCCCTGTATTTCAAATATTCTCCATTTCTGCTTAAACTAAATGCTTAAGGGTTAGATTCCCGTCACTTGCAACACAAAGTATTCTAACACAACACCCAATACACAACCCTGTCAGCAGGAGTTGGTGAGTGGATATTCTTCTCCCAGGCACATATCAGTTTATGGAGGGCAGCGGTATTTCTGCAAACCCAAAATCCAGTCTACATCAAAAAACTTACTTTTTTGATGCCCTAAATCTGCAGAATACACTATCAAAATTATTCAAGATACACTGAATTTTGAGAACAAGTATAAATGAATCATGAATATGCCTTTCAAATACCTCTGCCCCTACCTTCATTTCAGTGTCCTAGTTTATTCTGTCTTATTTAGGGTTTAGGTCTCCTGCAAATAAAAGACCTAAAGATTACAGTAAGAGTTTGGAAAGAGGAACATTTCTATCCTGTCCTGATCTGGCAACCTCTAATATCTGGCATTCTCATCCTCAGTAGGCTTCACCTTGAGTGTAAGCCATTTTCAGTCATTACTTCATTATCAGAAAATTAGATACTGAAAAAAAATTGAAGTATACTTTGTGCATAAGTACTCATGTTTTTATAGTGATGAATTATGAAAAACTGCATCTTTAATTTTCTCAGGAAGAGTGCTGGATTCTGGTTAAGTGTTTCAAAATAGCATAGTCTAGGAAAATACAACTTGTTTAAAAATCAGCACTATGTCTGGCAGTGATCTGGGAACCTATTGGTTATGAACATCCACATTTTAAAAATCTTTCTTGATCACAAAGGTAGGCTGTAAGCTAAAAGGCTTTCCCACAAAAAAAAAAAAAAAGGCAGGTTAGAACATAGAATATAGCTGCCAGGAAAATCATTTTTGGAAAACTATGAAGATCGATATAATAATTATCCAAAGTTAGCATATACAAGTTAGCATATACTTATTGAGTGCACACAATACAAGACCTAATTTAAATCTGTGTGACATTCCCGGTGACATATATGTAAGTATTTCCACTTTATGGACAAGAACAGAAAGGCATAGAATATTTGTATCTTGCACAAAATTATACAAAAAANAATTATCCAAAGTTAGCATATACAAGTTAGCATATACTTATTGAGTGCACACAATACAAGACCTAATTTAAATCTGTGTGACATTCCCGGTGACATATATGTAAGTATTTCCACTTTATGGACAAGAACAGAAAGGCATAGAATATTTGTATCTTGCACAAAATTATACAAAAAATGTGTACATCCCAATAAGAGGTTTATGAAGTATTCCCTTAGTTCCCCTAGCTGGATGGAAAAGCATGCTAATCCATGTTTCCTCAGTATCTATCTGATCCATGAGATCATAACTAATCACCACTGCCTGGTAGCAGGTGCACCAAAAGGCAAGCAGAGTTCTGGAGTTAAATTTACAAACTCCAACCCCATGAGTTTTCATGGGTTGTGAAAGCTACAAGCTACAAGAGTTGTGAGTGATGAGTGTGATTCATGAGATTATGGAGGTTGAAATTCTTGCCATCTGCTAGCTGGAGACCCAGGACAGCCAGTGGTGTAATTCAGTATGAGTCCAAATGCCTGAAAACCAGGAGAGCCAAGTGTAAACCTCAGTCCAAAGGCAGAAGGTGAGATAAGACGTCTGAGTTCAAGCAGTGAGGCTGGAAAAAGGGACTCATTCTTCCTTCCTCTGTCTTTCATTCTATTTGGGCCCTCAGTGGACTGGACAATGCCCATCCACAGTGGAGAGGGCAGTCTACTTTACAGAGTCCTCCGACTCAAATGCTGATCTCGTTGGGAAGCACCCTCTCAGACACACCCAAAACTTATGTTTAATCTTGGGCACACTGAGGCCCCACCAAGATCACATGGTAAGATTAACCCTTTGTCAAACTGGCATCCACATGTGTCTCTTTAAACCATACTTAATCTTTAAATGAAACAGTAATAAGGTCATAATTCTGTCTAACATGATATAACTATCTTGTGTAGGGTGAAATCACAGTAACCTCCCCCTCAGAACAAACAGGAGGTAAAGTCTTTAAGTCATGTTTACTCTTCATCATATCCTGTTATTATANCTTAATCTTTAAATGAAACAGTAATAAGGTCATAATTCTGTCTAACATGATATAACTATCTTGTGTAGGGTGAAATCACAGTAACCTCCCCCTCAGAACAAACAGGAGGTAAAGTCTTTAAGTCATGTTTACTCTTCATCATATCCTGTTATTATAGACTATGATGTAAAATAATAATAAATAATATTAAATAATATTGAAATACTGTGACATAAAATTAATACATTTTATGCTACGTGATAAGGGAATAAGAGGAAAGAAAACCAAGACTATACACACACATATTCAATGCAAAATAGGGAGGAAACATTCATGACACTACCTGTGAGCAGGGAGTGCTTTTCAACTTGCCAGAAAAAGGCAGATCCTGGCTGGAGGCAGCCAGCCACCATGGCTGTGGCCACATTACTATATCATCTATTCGTCAGAATCCACTCTGTCATGGACACAGCCTTAGGATCCACTGTGATTCAGTGCTGCAAGGCAGGCCCTGCNGAATAAGAGGAAAGAAAACCAAGACTATACACACACATATTCAATGCAAAATAGGGAGGAAACATTCATGACACTACCTGTGAGCAGGGAGTGCTTTTCAACTTGCCAGAAAAAGGCAGATCCTGGCTGGAGGCAGCCAGCCACCATGGCTGTGGCCACATTACTATATCATCTATTCGTCAGAATCCACTCTGTCATGGACACAGCCTTAGGATCCACTGTGATTCAGTGCTGCAAGGCAGGCCCTGCAGGAATCTAAGCCTATAATATAAATGAGAAATACAGTGGTGTTTTCACTGTGAGTGAAGGTGGCTCGAATAATTTTGTCTTCCAAGTCTGATAAGGGAGCACTTTCAGAGGAAAGAAGGAAATGAAACTGAGCAACACATGCCATGGTCTAAAAGAAGGGAGTGGGATGCTGACCAAGTTGGCTGACAGATTTGGTTCTTACAAACAAGATGTCAGCGGTGTCATTCTGAGAGTACCTACAGACTGGGCTGTCATCATGAAGCCGTGATGCCCTCACCACACCTGCAGACAACTTTGATCCACACTTCCTAACGACCCATCTTCCCAGCCACCCTCACCTCTGCCAATATAACACAATGCGCTTTTCCCTCAAGATTCAACAAAGTCATTTGTTTTACTGGAAGTTGTGTGTGTGCGGACTTAGTAGCTCAGTCGTGTCCAACTCTTTGTGACCCCATGGACTGTAGCCCACCAGGCTCCTCTGTCCATGAGGATTCTCCAGGCAAGAATACTGGAGTGGGTAGCCATGCCCTCCTCCAGGGGATCTTCCCAACCCAGGGATCAAACTCAGGTCTCCAATGTTGCAGGCAGATTCTTTACTGTCTGAGCCACCAGGGAAGTACTTCACATTTAATCAAAATCTAATCACTTTATGCCACTTTGCATCTTTTGTCCCCACTTTCCTGAAACTGTCACCTCTAAAGGGAAGAGAGAAAGTTGGGTGCAGTGCCAAAGGGTATGGATTTTTGAGCCTGAGAGAACTAAAAACCTTGAACAGATTCTTTACTCAAGCTCACTCTCCTCATTTGTGTCTGTATCTCTTGTTATGACTTTTAAATGAAAGGTACCATGTCACAAGTAGTAGGTATTAGCTAACTCACTGGCCAATGTGCTCACACACATCTGTACACACACCTATACTCATCCCCAGCTTGGTGACAAGGAAAGCTCACCAGAATGAAAATCAAGGGATCTTCAAACCTGAACAGCTCACACTCCCGTAAGCCACAGTGTCCTCCTCTACACCATGAAAGTTTGCACAGTCTTCTCTCTCTGTATACAAAGGGAATGGATGGGGAGATTGGTTCTGAGAACCACGATAGACACAAAAATTTGTGAAGCTCAAATCCTGTAGATATAATGGTGTAGTACAATGAACACAATCACCCTTCAGTACTGAGGGTTCTGCATTCACTAATTCAACTGAATGGCAGCTCATTGGTTGAAACTGTGAATGTGAAATCCACAGATACAGAGAGCGGACTATACTGTGTATTAGTCGCTCAGTGGTGTCCAACTCTTTGCAACCCCATGGACTGTAGCCAGCTAGGCTCCTCTGTCCATGGAATTCTCCAGGCAAGAATACTGGAGTGGGTAGCCATGCCCTTCTCCAGGGGATCTTCCCAACCCAGGGATTGAACCTGGGTCTCCTGCATTGCAGGCGGACTCCTTACCATCTGAGAAGGTCATCTCTGAGAATCTAGTTCAAGACACAGAGTCTACATTAAGTCAACATTAAAGCAGCTCAACATGAATTGGCATGGAATGTGTCCCAGGATACAGTACTAAGGGCAAGGTGCAGAACTCTGCACATGTCATCTCCCATTCATGCATCTGTGTTCATAGATTATCTCTGGAAAGATATGTAGTGAATGAGCAATAGCAGTTGATTCTGAAGAGGGGAGTCAGGAGCTTACTTTACACTGCATATCGATTGTAGCCTTGCAGCATGTACATTCTTCACCTATTTTTTTAGTAGTTTAAAATCTAGAAAAGAAGTCCCTATTATGAGTGGGTACAAAATGGCTCGTTTATTATAGCATGTGTTTTCTTTCATGATAATTTTATGTTTATTATGTTATAAAATTAAATGACATAGTCTACAGTTCTGTAGAATCTCGAGGCTAAATTTTTCCATCTTAATAATTAGTCTTTAAAACCATGTAATTCTTGCAGACTGTTTGAAGTTACAGACTCTTGGTGAAAAGAAATACCTTCTAGGGAATATCACGGGTCACAGGTAGGGAGAGCAACTTGATTTGGATCAGGCCCTTTATATGCATTAAACTACTTAATCCTCTTAACAATTCTCTCTGATGTTATTGTCTCCACTGCACAGAAGGAAAAAAGGAAGTTCAGAGAAGTGAGATGACTGGCCAAGGATGAGCTAAATTAAGGATAAGCTAAACTTTAAATTGCTTTAACCTAACTCCAAGCCTGTATGCATTCGTTTGCCATGCTGCCTCCTGGAAGCAATCTAAGGAAACAGGTTCATATTAAGAATATTGGCCATTTAAGTGAGTGGAGAAAGGAAGAGAAATGCCATATAAAAAGTAGACTAGAGCTGACTTAGTGACTATGAGCCATGTCTGTTTCCTGTTGGAGGCTTTTCACCATCAGGGTAAGCTTCTTAAACACATCCTTTGGTTCATGCTTCAGATGTCCCCCCTGGACAATTTAGCTTTATTCCATATAAAGTGGATTTTAAAAAGTCTCTTTCCAGAGGATTAAAGCTACAGATGGAGCCCCGGCTGAATAGACCAGCCAGAGCCACCACAGCTCAGGGGTTCTGTTCAGTCTTCTTGCCAAGTGACAAGCATGTGGTCCACCAGGATTCAAACTCTGCCTTTCAACAGCCAAGTCTTTCAAGCCCATTTCATCAACCCTTGTTTTACAGATGGAAACAAAATCTGAGAAGTAAAAGGACAGAAACAGGAAGCATGAATTGGAACTCAGATCTCCCACCTCTCTATCCTTGTAAGCCAAGATATGAGCATGAAAAGGAGCTTCGTTTCATTTCTGTGAGGTTGCATAAGATGCAGGTTAAGAGTACACTCTCTGAAATTCCAGTGACCTGGGATTTTTCCCTACACAATCACGGCCCCAGTGTGTGATCCTGGGCAGGCTACTTCACTTCTCTAAGCCTGTGTTCTTACATGTAAAGTGAGGATAACAATTATACCTACTTCACAAGTTAAACTCTGTGTGAATTAAATGAGATAAAGCATGAAAAGTTTCAGACAAAAAAAGAACGTAAGTTAGCTCTTTCATCATTATCATCTTAGAGTTGGATTTTTGTAAAGAACAAAACCAAACCAAAAACCCACTAAGCATATATGTATGCTTCTGCTTCAGTAGGCTCTGAGCCCTTAGGGTGCAGGGACCATGTCTTACTAGTATTTTTAACTAATTTGTAAGGGGATATAGTATATTAATATTCCAAGAGCCCCCTATATCCAGTGAGAGGTTTCCTAGTGGAAAGCGCCATGGCTTATACCACAGGACTCCCCACGGAGACCAAGTCCAAGTACCTTACCTGTAAGGCTTGGGTGAAAGAAGACAACAGGAATTAGCTGAGTTCATCAGATCCTACTCTTGGTATAAAGGAAGGAGCTACAGTAGGGTGGGACAATAGCAGAGAAAGAAGCCAAAAGATGCACGTAGAGATAATAGTAAAGAAGGAAAATTAGAGGAAAGAGAGTGGGAACAGAGGAACAGCAGGCACACCCAGCAGATGCTTCATCAGAAGGGAGGAACCCTCCCCACTTTACCAAAAGGGATTACATTCAGCTGTTTGTAACCATGAGCCTGTGACAACAGCCCATGCACATAGTATCTCCCATAAAAGATGAACAAACAGAGGAAAGCAATCGAGGGCTGCTCTAGNGGAACAGAGGAACAGCAGGCACACCCAGCAGATGCTTCATCAGAAGGGAGGAACCCTCCCCACTTTACCAAAAGGGATTACATTCAGCTGTTTGTAACCATGAGCCTGTGACAACAGCCCATGCACATAGTATCTCCCATAAAAGATGAACAAACAGAGGAAAGCAATCGAGGGCTGCTCTAGCAGATCCTCTAAAGAAACAGGCACCTAGGCTTTTTTAATTTCTCTGCTTCAGCCTCCTTTGAACATGGCTGCCAATCTAAATGTCATCACGTGCTACAGGATTCTTCCAAATTCCAAGAATAAAGAATGCAAAACAGAAAAAATCCAGAAGAGCTCCTCCTTGTGGTTTCAGTCCCTGCTCAATATCAAGTCTGCCCATGGCTGTCCACCCATGCCACAATAGCTCAGTCATGTCCCACTCTTCTGACCCCATGGACTGAGGCCCGCCAGGCCCCTCTTCCCACGGGATTCTCCAGGCAAGGATACTGGAGTGGGTTGCCACACCTAGATNCATAAAAGATGAACAAACAGAGGAAAGCAATCGAGGGCTGCTCTAGCAGATCCTCTAAAGAAACAGGCACCTAGGCTTTTTTAATTTCTCTGCTTCAGCCTCCTTTGAACATGGCTGCCAACCTAAATGTCATCACATGCTACAGGATTCTTCCAAATTCCAAGAATAAAGAATGCAAAACAGAAAAAATCCAAACGAGCTCCTCCTTGTGGTTTCAGTCCCTGCTCCATATCAAGTCTGCCCATGGCTGTCCCCCCATGCCACAATAGCTACACACATGCGTGCTCAGTCGTGTCCCACTCTTCTGACCCCATGGACTGTGGCCCGCCAGGCCCCTCTTCCCACGGGATTCTCCAGGCAAGGATACTGGAGTGGGTTGCCACACCTAGATGCACACCAGGCTGGGAATGCAGACTTTTAGCTGGGCTTGTCACCAGTCCAAATAAATCGAGGGCTCTGTTACCAAAGGAGNGGCCCGCCAGGCCCCTCTTCCCACGGGATTCTCCAGGCAAGGATACTGGAGTGGGTTGCCACACCTAGATGCACACCAGGCTGGGAATGCAGACTTTTAGCTGGGCTTGTCACCAGTCCAAATAAATCGAGGGCTCTGTTACCAAAGGAGAGGAGAGTAGATATTGAAGAGGCAACTAGCACTTTCAGGTACTTTCCCTAGGCCACGCATTAACTGCCAAGGGAACAACAAGGAAGCCAGGTTGCCAGACCTGGACTGAACAACCTTATAGTGTTCAGACCATGTCCCAGTATTTGGGAGACCTGCTAAGTGCCAAGATTTCCACCCTCCTTATTTCCTTCTCTTTAAAATAAAATCTTATTTTAAAAAATAACTTAAGTAGTCTTCTGGGTTCTTTTTTCTACTTAAAAGAACCTAAATAATATAGGCCCACTTACCAGCAGGTATCTGGCATACAAAAAGTTCTCAGTCGATGTTCATTAAACTGAATTCCACGAATAACCACATACTCTAAACATGTTCAGATATAACAAGCTAAAAAACAACATAACTAAGGATGGTAGAGTATGATAAAAGCTTGGTACAACCATTAAAATAAGTATAAGTGGGTGCCACAAACCAAAGTGTACAAACTGCAGAATCCAGCCATATCAAAAACTAACAGCCCTAGGGCTTATTAAGAAATAAGCCTAAGCTTACAGACCTAGAATAGGAACAAAGAAAGTTAATCCAACAATAAATAAAATCAGGATGGCCAGTAGAATTCTAGTCCCAATTGAAAATCCAACCTCAAAATGAAGTGATGTCTTTATTATTCTACAGGGAATTGCAGACTCTCCTTTTCTTACTTCATCCTGACCTTCAGCCATTTCTTTGCTCTTTAATACTGCTGAGACTTTCCAGAAGACATTCCAGAAAGTTTCTTAATACAAGTTAATGCAAGTCTTTCAGTCTACAATTAGAATTAAGCTTTCAAATGAAAATGATGTGATAACACACTCAAACTCACATTAAAAGGTACATGACTGACACTGAAGCCTCTCTAGGCAAAGCAGAGCTAACTTGATGAGGAATGGAGATGGTTCACTACTAGGAGAGAGGGAAACCATATGGATGGGTATACACTTCAGAAAACGGAGTTCTTGAAGATGGGAAAGTGAAATCAGGAAGTAGGGACTAGGGGGGACTAGTAGGGACTAGATAGCTACACATCCATGTCCACAGCAGCATTAAAGCAACCCAAGTGTCCATCAACAGATGAAAGGATAAAGAAAATGTGGCATACACAGGCAACGGAATACTACTGTCTTACAAAGGAAGGAAATTCTGACATATGCTACAACATGAATAAAACTTTTAAGACAATATTCTAAGTGAAATAACCAGTCAGTCACAAAGGGACAAATACATGAGGTACCTAGAGTAGTCAGATTCACTGGTGGCTCAGTGTTAAGACTCTGCCTGCCAATGCAGGAGACACTGGTTTAATTCCTGGTCTGGGAAGATCCCACATACTGAAGGGCAACAAAACAAGTGTCCCACGACTACTGAGCCTGTGCTCTAGAGTCCAGGAACTACTGAGCCCATGCATCGCAACTGAAGCCTGAGCACCAGAAAGCCTGTGTTCTGCAACAGAAGTCACCACAGTGAGAAGCCCACACACCCCAACTAGACAGGAGCCCCTGCTCACCACTAGAGAAAAGCCCCACACAAAAGCAAGGAAGACTCAGCACAGTCATAAATAAATAAACAAAAGGAGAACGCTGTTTGTCAAGGGCTGTGGGGAGTAAGGAGTTATTGTTTAGTGGGTTAAAGGGTTTCAGTTTTGCGAGGTAAAGAGTTCTGGAGAGGGATGGCGGTTATGGTTGTACATAATGCGAATACTCTTAAATACCACTGACTGTGCACTTAAAAATGGTTAAGATGGTGATTTTTATGCTATGTGTATTTTATCACAATTGAAAATACATATTACTTTTCAACCAAATTGAAAGGATACCTAGGCATTAAAAAAAGGGAAAATGGAAGCAACTTGTTTGCTTCATGACTTTGCCTAGGTCTTCTACTTCTGCCACCAAAGGGTCAGAAAGAAAGGGAACTTTCGTAACTGACATGGCAAAATTGAGGGGACAGTACAGAGAACTCCCATGTTCCCCCTTCCCCAACACAGGTATAACCTCCCCATTATCAATATCCCCACTAGAGTGGAACGTTTGTTTTAACTAATGAAACCTCACTGTCACATTATAATCACCCAAAGTCCATAGTTTACATTAATATTCACTCTTGATGTCAGATATGCTATGGGTTTGGAGGGAAATTTTTTTTAATAACTCATAGTTACAGAAAACCCAAACAAACTTTTTGGCTAACCCAATATTAAATTATTCATGACAATTCTATTGCATTAGAACCCAACATGCACAGAAGAGTGTGTTAAATGTGCATTAAAATAATAGAAATGTAAACATTTGCTATTCAAAGCGTTGTCTAAAGACAGCAACACAGGCAGGCCCTGGGAGGAATGTTAGAAATGCAGAAGCTCAGGCCCATTCCAGACCTGCAGAATCAGAATGTGCATTTATCAAGACTCCCAGGTATTAAAGCATTTAATTTCATGCATTAAAGCTTGAAAAGCATTGTTGTAAAGGATTCAGAACTGCTTCATCCGTTGAGATGGAAGGAAAATAGGTTCTTAAAGTCATTATTGTACTGTTAAGTCAAATTGAGGGAAAGGTCCATGTTTTGCTATTCCTTAAGTTCTTAAAAATGATTAAAGTCAAATCCATTTGTTTTGAACATAAAAAATACTTAAACTGAAATTTTAATTCAATTTGTTGAAGACAGTATTCTCTGAAGACTGTACATAGCCAAATACTAGCTTTTACAGAAGAGAAAAGATTAAAAGCAACAAAGTGCCAAGCACAAAGCTCTCACTGAGTGGCTGATGGTAGATGTGAAATTCCAAGAACTCATCATTACAGCAGAATTAATGCATGGTAGAGTAATACATTCACCAAGGAAAGTACTGACCCTCATAAATGTTCAAAACAGTGAAATTTTGGTCACGGGTAATGTGAGGAAAACTACTAATATTCACAGCCAACTGGATTCACTTAATGAGATTAAAATGATACATTTAATGATTAAAATGATAGAGGTCAGAAAATATATGCTCAAATGTCCAGTGAACACAAAAGGGTAAAAAATTTGACAAATATATGTTCCCAATACTAAAATAGGGTAAGAAAAAGAGAAAACTCCACGTGTGGATTGAGAAAGCCTCCTCAGCGGGATTCTGCATGTGGTTTTATTCTGATGTGATTTCCCCCGTTGCCTCTGCAGCAGTTAGTCTCGATGCTAAGTTTATACTCAATGTGTGTGTGCATGCTCGGTCACTCAGTTGTGTCTTTTTCAACCCTTTGGACTGTAGTTGGCCAGGCTCTTTTCATGGGATTTTTCAGGCAAAATTACTGCAGTGGGTTGCCACTGCTTCCTCCAGGGGATCTTCCCAACCCANGTGTGTGTGCATGCTCGGTCACTCAGTTGTGTCTTTTTCAACCCTTTGGACTGTAGTTGGCCAGGCTCTTTTCATGGGATTTTTCAGGCAAAATTACTGCAGTGGGTTGCCACTGCTTCCTCCAGGGGATCTTCCCAACCCAGCAATCGATTCTACATCTCCTGTGTCTCCTGCATCGCAGGCAGATTCTTTACCTGCTGAGCCATCGGGGAAGCCCTTATACTTAATATGAAGAATAAATTCCTAATAGGAGGATAACAATTCGTAACTGTAAAGATAAAACAAAGATGACTGGGGGTGGGAGCAGCGGGGCAACTGCAGTGAAAGATTCTGTCTCTGACACCAGGAATTCATGACTGGAAAACACTTTGCACTTAATGAGAATCGTCAAGTTATTGGGATCTCCACCTGCTTTCATTTTCCTTTTTTCTGGCATACTTCCATTCACTCTGGCTTTTGCAACAGTATAAATAAGAAAATCTGACTCAACTAAACCAAGTGTTATTTTACAAGTACAAACTGAAAATCAGTCTACAGTCTGGCTTGTTTTTGTAACTGCTGTTGATTTTAAGCAACAATCCAGAGAACCCCTTGAGCCTTATATGAGCTCATCAGTAGCAAGAAAGTCATTCTTAAATAATTTTTAATGTTTTTCAGAGTGAAAAAGAAATTCTTCAAACTACTGAATGTCCTGGCACATTCCATATGCCTACCTAGTTTTCCTGTTACACAATGAGAGCAGACTTGGAAGTAAAACCTCACTCCATGGCAAAATTAGAGGTGGATTTGGCTCTTGATTGTTTGAAATGACCATAACATTTTAGTACTTGATTCCAGGTCCACAGGTGAAGTCTTCAGGGATGAATTTTATACTTTCATAAATGCCTTGCTGACATTTTATCAGTCTTATAGAACAGATAATATTTTTTTGAACAAAACAAGGGGATAACAACTTAAAAACAGGGAGAAAGTTGTAAGAAACAAGAAGCCACCCTTATGCTGTGATAAACATCTGCAGGCTTCGGCAACTGTCTGCTGAAGTGGTTTGAAGACAAAATGTTTTTACCTCAGAAGAGAGCTACATTGAAAGCTATACCTTTGACACTGGCAAAAATGTGGGACACATGAAGCTGAGACTCCCAGATCAGCTGCAAGCTGTGACTAGGTCTGATGCTAAATGCCTGCTGTCACCAGATCCCAGGAAAGAACAAAGTAACACAGAGCTGAGTTGGGGTTCACCATATGCAGGGGAATCTGCTCTGTGACTCCCAGAAACCTGAAAAAAATCACAGAATGAATGTTCAACCTAGAAAGGAAGCCTGAGGCCATCAGAGAAGGAAACTGGGACCCATTCCAAGAACCTATGTCATATAAATGAGATATTAAACTTCATTTCCCTTCAAATTAATTCAACTTTGTCCAATCACATAAAATGAAGATTCTATAAAGTAAATCTTTCCTATGTTCTCCTTATAGCTATTTTTGCCTCAGTATTGAATATCTACATTTAGATGCCCTCCAAAATGCACAACTAAGGCATTTTATAAGTGTTTCCCTATGGCTCCCAGAAACCATTAAGAGCACCTGGAAATACACAGAATCACAGAAAAATAAAGAACACATTTCATNTAAATCTTTCCTATGTTCTCCTTATAGCTATTTTTGCCTCAGTATTGAATATCTACATTTAGATGCCCTCCAAAATGCACAACTAAGGCATTTTATAAGTGTTTCCCTATGGCTCCCAGAAACCATTAAGAGCACCTGGAAATACACAGAATCACAGAAAAATAAAGAACACATTTCATGGACATTTGCTTTTTCACCTAGACAAACTATGTACTTAAGCAAATTCTGGGTCTTTTAGAAGACAGTGTCAATTTTATTGCTTTTTGAAATGGTATGTAAAGCCTGAAAATTTGCACATAAGCAATTTCCATCTTTAAATATATTTATGTGGTAAAGTACATGCATATGAATATACAGAATTTTTTTAATCATCATCATTTACATTAGAAATTTCTTTATACAATTTTTATCTTTAAAAAAAATTAGTGACTGGTAAGAATCCTCTGAGATGGCAGCAAATCCAGCTTTCCATTTAAGCAGCCTTTCACTGAGAGACATGAGTGACGGCAGATGAAGGCCTCTTAAGAATAGACTCAACAGAAAATGACAGGGGTTCATTCACTGAGAGTTTTGTTCCGACTTGTTTGGCTACGAAAAGGTCTTTTGCACATCTATCTATTGTAAATGTGTATTTCTGATTCTCCTTGACTAAACACTCCCTGGGTTTCTTAGGGGCCTCTTCAAAGGCCTCCTTGACAGATGATGTTTTCAACTCGGGACCTGATTTGTCATTATGAGTTTGTTGGAATAATGAGTGGAATGGATTATGTTTAAGTGGCAGAGGGTGCCTGGTGCTTTCTTTGCTGATCTTGGTTAAGACGTGCCCTTGAGCTGCCAGAGTGTCCGTGTCAACAACAGGCGAGAAATTCCGTCTGGGTGGGGAGAATGCAGACCTCTCCGGGAGGGCTTGGTGACCCTGAAGGTCACTTCTTAAGATGTGACCCTCAGGAGTGTGAGGCAGCACCAGAGAGCCTTCCAATTTCGGTGGCATCATGTCATGATCTGCTCCAAGTCCATCCTGCAGTTGTACTCCCTTCAAGTCCCAGCTGGTCCCAGGCTTCAGGGCCTGAACTGACGTGGTAGCGTTCAGCAGGCACTGCTGGTAGAGGAGGGTGTCACTAATGGGGCCACACTTGGGCCACACTAAAAGTCTCGAGGATAGGGGATACTGTCTGTAAGTCGTGGCCACGCTGACATTGGAAGAAATTAGTTCCATATTCCCAGAGCCTGAATACTGCATGGTAAGATCAAGGCAGGTGGGCAAAAAATTGCAGAAGTCTTTGTTTGGTGGTTCCACTGGGGTGGGGCTGTAGGCACTTTTGTAGGAGCTGTACTCAGAACTATGCACCATGCGGTTGGGCAGGAATAAGGCAGCAGCTTGGGAAGCTTCCAGCATCTCCCTCTCTTTATACTCTCTCTCCAGCATAATGTTCTCCAACTCTTTATCAGCAAAAGCCCGCCTTTTCCTCATCCGGTCACTTACGGGGGGAGGTAGAGGTAAACTCCCTCCCACATAAGTCTCTGATGGAATGGGGCGGTAGCCTAAAATAAGTAAGCATTGCACATGACAGAGATTAACATCTAATGAGGAAAAATCTGGAAATCCAGAAGGCAACAGAAACAATGTACATTAGCACAACAGTTATGTACAGTTCCATATCACTGGTATTTTCATACAGAAAGCAAAAGTATGGGTTCAATTTTAAATGAATCCCTTCCCAAGGAAGGATATCCATACTGTAACTTTTTGTTGTTGTTGCTGTTGTTGTTATGATAGGTTTATTTTGACAGGCATACTTTACTGACTGAAATTTTAATATTCTCCCGAGGCTCCTATATATTCAGAAGACAAGGCAAGGCTGCTCAGCTTGCTTCAATCAATTCTTTATTACTATCCATGTCACCTTTTTCCATTATTTAAAAAAAGATATCTATACCTAGAGCTGATGTCACTTTTATTTTCTAAAGTTGGCTCATTATGTACACATTGTTACAGTTGCAGAATAATCCAAGGAGAACTAGGGAAAAAGAGAAAGTTAAAGAAGATTAGTGAGGAGAAAAAGAGGAAAGACTTAAGGAAACAGAAAAACATAGAAAATTGAAAAGAGCTGTTAACTAGTTAAAGAGACTCTGCAGTGAACAATTTAACCGGCCCCTACCCCCACCTCTGACTACCAGTACAAACAAAGGCCAGAGTATCCCCTGCTATATGGAAAATAACTGATCTAAAACATTTTTCACCAGTACTAATCATGTTGGCCAGATACCAAAATGGTTGAACAAGCAGTCACTAGAACATAGATTAAGTCATTATACATCTTATAAATAGGGATAAAGTAAAAAATAAAGATTAGTATAAAACATAAATAGAATTCCTGGCAGCATAAAATACTTTTGAGTCTTTCATCAGCCCCAAGCACTCACCACTGTCAAGTTTGTTTGAAGGATTCATTGTGATGTTTGTACACAGTGACAAACCCATCATACTCATTTGCAAATAAAATATAATTTGAAAATGAATGTGTACATTTCTATGGTGAGCTCTCGTGCCAGCAAGTTATTTACTTGGATTTTCTATTCCATTTCGTCCTCCCACTTCTCAAGTTGCTTTGGCACAATTTCAATTTATCAGTGTGGTCCCTATGGTTATAAATCTGTTTACCCAGTTTGTAACCAAATTCATTTTGAATGCATGAGAAGCCATTCTAAGGTCAGAAGTATACAGTGCAGGGTGAGACATGAACAAACTTTAAAACCTGTCCAGAAACAACTCAATTCAGAAGCCACATAGGAAAAACAATTCAAATGCCTACTTTAAAAAAATAAACCTGCTTTTCAACCTGAGCCTTATGAAATGGCAGCAATTAGAGCAAATATAAACTTTCCTTTTCTTTAAATGGCGAGAGACAGTCAATATATATCAATAAATAAATTCCATACCCAAACTGAACCATTTTTAAAAATCAGTAGTATTTTAAGAAAAATAGTAATATATCCCCAAGTTTTAGAGAAAACAAACACAGAGAGAGACATCACTCTGTTCAAATTCAACCTCCACTTCTCTTGTGTGATTCAAAACTTTTTCCACATTCTACAATCTACAAACTATCAATATACCAAAATGAAGCGTGGAATAACTGCAATTTAAGTAGATAATCCAGAGAGAAAAGGAGTACAATTAAAAAGAGAGGGATTAAAGGCTGGACTGCCCAGACTAAAGGCAGTGGGTAGCTCTTAAACTCACTTGACTCATTCTATTTAGTTCCAAATGAAACTAAAGATTTCTTTTCTTTTAATTTATTCCCTTCCAGGACATCTGCTCCAGGATCGCTTGGCAGTGTATCTGTACATCCCTCAGACTAGGGCAAATTTCACATGTACTCCATGTTAACCCATTAACTACTAGGCAGAAAACAAAATTACCAGTGAAAAAAAGGAGGTATGTGAGATTAGTTTTTTAGTTGGGATTAGTTTTTAGTTGGGATTTCCTTCCCAAACCCAAACTTTCCAATAAAAAGCAATTCCCCCTCAGACTGTTCCTTCACAGGTAAGTGAAAATGCCATGTGCCTGAATAATGAGAATCACTGAGAACACACTTTAAAAGACTAAAGGATAATTCTGCATTGCTTTACCTTCTAAAATGCTTTTGGCCAGCAAACTGGGTGCCCTGACTTGCCTCTGATACACTGCTTTGCGCTCGAAATTATTCTGTTTCCCGGAAAGCCCCTTCTTGTCCTGTAAACACAAGAAACATAATCAATAGAGCCCTGGGGGCAGGGGGAGTGTAAGAGAAGGGAGAGGCATGAAGGCATGAGCAATCGTCCTCGTTCTAGATGCATTTATTTTCCCATCCCATGTAAAGATGATTCTAAACAAAGTAATATCAGCACCCCTTAATTCCAGCACTATGACCTAGATGCTCTGTCCGAACCCTCCAATTGGGCGGCAAGGGCCCCCAATGACTCCATAGTCCACATTCAGAAGTGGAGAGACAGCGGGGAGGACGTCAAGTCCACAGTGGATGAGAAGGTAGGAGCCGGGCCTTAAAACAGAGCTTCGGGGAACCGCTGTGACCTCGGAGCCCAGCCTAGGGCCAAAGGCCGCCGGGCACCCAACGTTGGTCAGAGATGTGGAGCAGGTTTCTCTTCAAAGCAGGGCTGATGGATCCGGTACAGAGAGTTGACGGGGAAAAGTTGGAAGTTTTCAGGTCTGCCCAAAACTCCAAGCTCTTCACTGGGCACCAGAAGGTTAGCAAAACCAGAGTCGGGCGCACCCTCTGTCACCGCCTGGTAGGTGGAATTCCGGGCCCTTCCCCACCCGCGTCCCTGCCGGCAAGCCGCGAGGAGCGCGAGACGCGGGACACCGGAGGAGGCCGCACTGAGGCCCAGGCACCTCTGGAGTCCAGCGCGCCGCGCTCTCTGGGGCCCTTGGGAGGTTTCCCATGAGGATCACTGCCCAAGGCTTGCATGTGATCCACTTCCCGGCCCCTTCTCGCCAAAAAGTAATATCAAAAATTCTCCATCCACCCCCAAGTGGGAGCTGCCCGCGCAACTTCTCTCTTCGGAGCGCGCTTGCACAGGGACACAAGGAAACACAGTCCCAGGAAGACCCTTCCCCTTCTTGCCCCGCGCTGGTGGCAGAGACTTGTCAACTGGTCCTTAGGTAGTTCTCCTCAAAGTTAGAGGTCTCTTCTAAATTACCACGTCACTTTTGCTCTCATCTGTAAGAAACGGCAACCCACTCCAGTATTCCTGCGGGAAAACCCCCTGGACAGAGAAGCCTGGTGGACTACAGTCCGTGGGGTCGCAGAGTAGGACACGACTGACACACATGTAAATAGGCAGCACTTTCCTAAGTGGCCTGTGACTGCGGAAGCGCTGTGAGCTCTACGTGCTGGGTGGTTTTTCTTCTTGATAATATGGCCATGGACTTAGGGCGCTGCATCGGCCTCTGTCCTCGTCCTCTGTCCTCTGCTTCCCCCAACATCACCAAAATAAACGATAAAATATAGAAAATCGAAATAAAATAATGTCCCCAACGGAACTTAACCACTTTCTGCTTGCTTCTTAACACAAAATCTTTTCTGCTAAGTTCCCCAGCGATGGCATGGCTTCCTGCCTCCCGACACCGTAGGCCAGCGTGGGCAGAAGTGTCCTCACATCCGTCTGAGGCAGGGCCAGGCGCCTCGAAGACCCAGGCCGAAGAGTGTGCGTTACCCGCGTCCCCGACTCCCGACCCCCACCGCGGCCCCAGACACCCGGGAGGGGGCGAGCCGGCTGGCGGGTACGCACCTCCGTGGCCTGCTGCCTCCGGAGCGCCACCTGGGCGGCCATGACGCGCTGCCGCTCCACCACCAGCAGGCAGTTGGCGCACTGGCAGTCACGCCAGCGGCAGAAGCGCTTGTGGCCCTTGAGGCAGGACACCACGCCGTGGTTGCGGCAGCGCGCGCACTTGGGCGTGCGACTGAGCTTGCGCGGCTCCGCGCCGCCGCCCGCGTTTGCGCCGCGCTCCGGGGGCCCGGCGGGCGCCTGCGAGGCCTGCGGCGCCGTGGGCGGCCTGGGCGCCAGGGCTCCCTGACGCTCAGGCCGCCCCGGCACCCCTGGGGATGCGGCCGCCTCCTCCCCGTCGCCCTCGTCCTCCGCGTCGACGTCGTCCTCGTCCTCCGCGTCGTCGTCGTCCTCGTAGGCAGGCGGCGGGCTGGGCCCGGGCGGCGTTGGCGGCGGTGCCCCGCGGCTGTCCTCCTCCAGCTCCAGGCTCTCCACGTCGATCTCCCAGTCCACGACGGGACCCGGCTGCCCGTCCGCCATGGCGCTCCACGCCTCGCCCGGGCCTATGGTCAGTGGCCTGCACTCTGGAGAGACAAGAAAACATCCAAAGACCCACCGACCGACCTCTGTCAGGCACCGGCCCCAGGCTTGGGGCCCAGAACGCCTGGTCTGCCCGCCTCCGACCTCTTGAGAAGCCCATGTCTCTATACGTCTTTCACATCCAGACCACACGAGCATTTATTTCTTATATCTTTAGGCCCCCTCACGGTTCCCCAAGCCAGCAAGGTTCCTATCTGTGCATTCTAAGTGCTGTGTGAACACCAGCCCTCTCTGGCTTTTACACACACTTTGGGGACAAGTCCCTGGGTAAAGATAGCGTGTTCAACTACCACGGCCTTGGTCACTAGTCAGACTTTGCCATATCCAACTAGTATAGCCATGCTGAATATAAAAACGTCCATGGAAGAACTGTTTTCTTTCAGATCACAAGGGACCTTTGGACCCTGCGAGGTACCACCCACAATTCCCACATACCTGCCATCCTCCTACACCTGTCGGGCTTGGAGAGATTCTCTTATCCTCTCCAAACCCACCCCACACCCCAGCACACTCCCCCCCACCTCAGGATACTGCAGATTTAATCAACTAAAAATCAAAGTTGTTTTGCTGCCAATAGAGTCCCATGGGGACATTGGGAACAGAGCTGCAGACACCCGTCCAGCATCAACAGTGTTTCAGCCGCGCAGCACTAAGCCAGGCGGGCTCTGTGTACATCGTTCATGATTTGCACTTAAAGACAAGACATACAAGTAGAATAGGAAAGGTAGGGAAAGATGATTCACGCCCTTTGCCCACCCCAGCAACATCGCATTAACTCACCAAGACTCTGAGTCCCCGGCTAAGCAGCCTAGGCAAAAGAAATCCAGCCTTGGGACCTTGCTCTTGGGCTGCTGGCAGGGCTTGTAAACAGAATTCGGGTCGCCACACCCTGTCACGAAATCTGGGGCTGACAGCTGGAGGCCCGGAGTCCAGTGGATGAGGAGTGGAAGAGAAGGAGCATGGAGAAAGTGAGTCAAATTCTTAGCGATCACGCTCCGCACATCCCGGACTCTGATCATTCCTCAGCANTCCCTGGGTCGGGACGATCCCCTAAAGGAGGGCATGGCAACCCACTCCAGTGTTCTTGCTTGGAGAATCTCATGGACAGAGGAGTCTGGCGGGTCGCAAAGAGACGGACACGACAGAGCAACTGAGCAGGCAGGCAGGCAGAATTAACCAAGCTCAAAGAGGTGGGAACGAGGGAGCTTAGGAAAGACTACTGTGAAACTAACGCGATGTGCTGGAGGCGCAGGTATTCCAAATCCTCTGGCGATGCGGAAAGTTCTTCCCTAGTTACCAGGCACTGGGATTTCTCTCTGTGCGGGTTCTTCTCTCTCGAACCGCTTTCCGTGCCCAGCGAAGGAAGTAGAGAAACAGTTCTGTTTATTGCTTTGGGCTGCTCAGTCCCTCTGGGCATTTCGGAGGGTGACATGGGAGCTGTGACCACTCAAACACAGGACAAAGAGCCAAACAGACTCCTGTTTGACACCACCTGGAAACACTGATTCTTAACCTTTTACGTAGTTTCTTACACTCATCAATGCGCATTTACTTATCATGTTAGAGACTTAGAATTCTTGAGCGCAGAAGTGTGTTATTTGTCCCAATGATGAAACTGAAGTTCAAAGAGGAGCCCTGGGTCACGCAGTAGGAGGGCAATGGACTGGTATGCAAGGTCCTAGGTCGGCCTCTGTTCTGAAGTCTCAAACTTCGAAAAGCCCTTCGTTTCAAGCCAGAAAAACTCACAGTGGTTTCGTGTTTTTTATTTCCCTGCGCGGCTTCTGATTTTAGTACCTGCCCTTCTGCGTCTCTCCGTTAGCTACGTTTTTACCTTTGTAAACAGCCTTTTCATTGCTTCTACGGAGACGTGCTAACGAACTACAAACTTCCAATTCTGCTGGCTGCGTGGGAGGGGGCGGAGGACAGGAAATCACTAGCCCTTCGGTAGTTGTTTTAAATATTAAGAAACAAAATTAAGAAAGTAGGTTTGCTAAACTAGTGGTCACCCTAAAAGAGAGGGAAGTCACAAAAAAAGTTTGCAAATTTTGGGTAAATCAATTGAGGGGAAGGGGAACCAAGACAGAATGAAAAGGGAAAAGGGGCGGGATCTGCTGTTTCCTAAACATAAAATAAGACGGGCAGCCCTTACTAGTTCGAGTTGTAAAAGCTGCTACACAAGGAGGAAACACGTGGGATTTGTGAACAGTAAACCATGCGGGCTGAAACCTGGACAAGGGGTTGGAGTTGGGGGGAGGAAGACACCTGAGGACCATGAAGGCAGCTCCTGAAAGCGTATGGAGAGTGCGAGGCCCTCAGAAGTCTGAGCCCGATAGTGCCTTTCCCTGCGCTGCATCTGGCTAGATTTGGGGAAAGCAGTGCCCGAGAATTTTCTGGAGGGGTGGAGCTCTCTGGATCCAGGTGGGTGGGTCCTGGACCATTCCCTCCACTGCACGCCAGCCCCCACCCTTCGTCCCCCATTAAAAATCTACACTACAGCTACTTCTACATCTACACTACTTCCTCCGTCCAGGTACCTTCCCCAACCTGTCCTATTCTCTTTGCACCCCAACTTTGGGGGCAAGCAACTGTAATCGTGATCCCGTTGAATTACAGTCCATTCCCTGACCCTGAACTCCGCAAGAAGATCAAGATCCCTCCAATTGCTGAGAGGTGAGATGGTGTGGGAGTGGAGGTTTTTATCTTCGGAGGAGTTTAGGAAAATCTGAGGAACTCTAATATTAAATCAGAAATTATCTGGATGGAAGCGGGGCCATGACTGCACAAACTGGTTAGTAAACTAAATATACAGAGGCAGCGGGAGTGAGAGAGCCTGGGCTGGTTGTTGGCTGTTCCATCCATTACCTGATTTGGTTAATTATATCCCTGGGCCTCAGTTGCCTTACCTGCAAAATGGGAAGAATGTCCATCTTTGGCCCGTTGTAATAAAGAGGACAGCTTTCACATAATGGGAGTTTAATAAACGTTATTTGGCCAGTGGCCGCCGCCCTTGCAGCCCCAGGGGGGCCGGCCACCTAGTGTTTCCCCAACTGACTGACAAGTGAGGGTGCTAGGAACCCAGCTCCTTTCCCCAGGGCCCTCTCTGAAAAGGGGTCAGGCCCTGACTGCAGATCTATTAGGCGAAGAAACAGGTTCTTTTGGCTTGTAAACCAACACCAAATTACAAAGTGCAATTTGGCGTCTCTCTTGTAAATTACAAAACTGCGGGCCGCCACGGTCTCCGCCAGTCCCCCATGGTGGGTGTAGCTTCGGGAGTGTCTTCTTTCTGAGCTGGCCGGCGCTGAGGGCACCTTCTCCCTCTCCCTTTCCTCCAACTCTCTCTCATCTCGCACCCCTTTCCTTTCTCTTGAAGCTCGGACACACGCAATGCTAACTTCCCCCTACCCCACACCGAGTCAAGCAAGGGAACCTGGAGCGGGGGGCGGGGACAGAAAGGGGGCGCGGAGAGTTTCCCTCTTTCAAAATGATAGGGGTTTTCTTTTCTGTTCTCAAAATAAAATAAAAAATAAAAGCATGTTTCAAATTGGCCGCGCTCGCCCGTCAATTCCTTGCTAAGAATCGCAGCCGGCCGCCCACCACGCCAGCTCACGTCCCACTTCAGGACGCCTAGCTTTCCAAGCCTGGCCCGGCCACTTCCCGCCGAGTTCTCTGAGGCCCCGGCTGCTAGAATGGAGCGGGGTTTCTGGGTCCAGACTCCTCTAGGGTAACCAGCTTGGAGGCCGAGAGTCCAGGTTTGGGAATAGGCTCTCAGGGGTTAAAATGCTTGACCTGCGGTTCCCTGGCTGGGGACATCGAGGAGGGTCCTTAACTCCCTCTGCACCTTACTTTGCACAACTGCAAGGTGAAATTAACCTTAAAGGAAAAGATAGGTGCAGACTCCTTGGCAAGGTGACCCGCCCTCTAAACGGTCAGTACCTAGGAGTTATTTGTTTTAGTTTTATCATTTGAACTCAAGGAGCTGGCCTGCGGAGAGCCCAAGGGAGCCCGAAGCCGGGAAATACGAGCCCGATTTCCTGGGTCCTCGCCCGACTTTCCAGCATCCAGGCCAGGAAGTGAGGCCTGCGCTGCACCGCCAGCCTGAGCGGCCTCGCGACGTCAACCTGCCGGCAGCGCCCGGGGTGGTGAATGGTTTTTGGAACCGTCTAGGCATCTCATCTCAGAAGAGCTCTGCTTTGGCTGATAAACGCTCCGGTTTCTTTTCAGAAGACGACCTCAAATCCACCTCCTCTCGCGGAAGGCTACTCTTAACGTTATATCGTCTCACAACTTCGACCGGCTGTGGACGCAGCGAAATAAATAATCCCAGATGGGACTGCGGCGATTCGATTTCCCAATTTGCTTTGCGTAATCAAATATATGACCTGTCAGAAGCCAAGAGGAGGGGGCCGGGGGATGAGACAGCTAGCGGAAGATAACTGTTCTCCGCGAGGCTTTAGAAGTCTCCTTTTCCCTGCTCCTTGCTCTGCATGTCTAGGGAAAAAATGCTGAACAAAAGAGGACAATGTGATCTCCGCTCTCATCCCTCCTCCGTGGGAAGCAAGGTTTAAATCACTGGCATTTATGACAGAAGGGGACGCACTTAGTCAACGCCCCATCGTTTTACAAACGGAGAGAAAATTGAGTTTTGGAGAGTGCGTGGGACTTGCTAAGGAGACACGCAGCTCCACAGTGACTGCGTAAGACCAAAGGGTCCACAGTGACTCCCCCTCCACCTCAAAGTCTTCACACCATTCAAACAAACAAAAATGTACCCTTTGTAGGATGCGGGTGGAGTTAGATGCCGGGTGTGTGAAGCAATCCTAGAACATCCAAGGATCTGCCAGCCAGCCCGACCCAACCCCCAGGCGGTTTCCATCCTCCATGCTGGGAAATGTGGCTCAATTCACTTGGGGTCAAGTAGCTTCTAAGGGATGAAGCAACTGCAGGCGTCTATGACTTCTCAGTACCCATTCCAAATGGCCGTCAGGGGAGGCAGAGGCTCAGGCTTGTAGTGGGGCCTGGGATCCATCCCGTGGGCGTGTCCTTGCTTGTTGCCACCTCGGGAGGCACACTGCTGGGGGCCTCCCTGAAGCCCCTGGGGGCCTAATGCTTACCTGACCATGAACCCTTATCCCTGAGAACTGCTCACCTCTACTTTCATCCCATACTGGGCCTTACTGTCCTAATTTCCAGAGGACACCCTTTAACCACACTCAAATCACTCTCCATATTTTCCCAACAGTCCAACTATTAATATCAAGTAGAGAAGAAGAGGAAAGCAAAGTGTTTGTGGTGCAGGCACTATGGTGAAAATTTAATTCATCCCTGGTAGGACCCATTGAGTAAATCCTTTCACTTTCCTGGGCTTCCGGATTCTTGACTAAAGTGAAGAGTAAGTTTCATTGGTTTCCAAGTTCTCTCTCAAACAGTCACAAATGCAAACTACCATTTGATGGACTCATGGTTCAGATCATAAGGGCATGAAGAAAGGAGGACAAGAAGAGGAGAGAGGAAAAAGAATTAGAAACAAACTTGGTGCTGATTCTGACTTCTTGGTGATATTCTGCTCCTGCATATTTCCGTTACTGATCTTATCGAATCAAAATCCAAGTCAAGTATGTGATAATAAAACCCAAAAATGTCAACTAGTGAAAGAAAGGGACACGGAGTAATTTCACAAGATTCAGTCTCCTAGAGCCCAGATCCAGGGTGGTGAATTCATTCAAGTGACAAAGAGGGTCCTCGCATGTCATCAAGGTTCCATGATGCTGTAACTTCCAGATTCAGCCCAGATGGCTGAATTTTAAGAAAAGAAAAAAAAAAAATTACCAGGTCACTTAAATAGGCCTCCCTATCCCTATTCTGTGTGCTAAGCTCCTTCTGGGGTTTGAGTTTGCGCCATGGAGAGGGCCAAAATATCTTCTTTGCTGTTAACCCCAGGTAGTCTCCCTGAAATGTGTCCTTGCTGGCTAGCTGAATTCCTTCCAGTTTCTATCAGAAGCATCCCTATGGTCAAGCTTTACTCTAACCTACTGGAAGATTCCAACAGTGTGACACAAATAGCACAGATGCTCCCTCCTGATGGATTTGGGGTGGGGAGGGAGTGGCTAAGAAGAGGATCAAACTGTACTTGGCTCCTGCTCTTCCTGGATTCACATACACAGCAAGCAGCTATCCATACATCCAAGTGACTGAAGTGTGATCACAGGTCTGGAAGCCAACTGGCAAAAACACAGACACTTCTACACAGCACTTGACCTGTCTGAGACAGTTCTAAGATTCTTTTCTTCTATGAAATAAGCAGTGTAAAAAAAGTAGAAGAGTCTCCAGGGATTTTCCTGTTCTAGTCTTGGTTTTACCAACTAAAGTCACCCTTGACCTTGGGCCAATTTACTCACCATTACTTCTTTAGGCTTTGATTGGCTACTCTGCAAAATGAAAGACTTGAACCAAATCACCTCTAAAGGTCCTTCCCATACTTTTTAAAAAATACTTTTGGGTGGGGTGAGAAATTGAAAAAGGCTTCTGTGATGGTTTCTCCACGGAGGTGTGTTGGGGGAGAGGGGATGGGGAAAGACGAAAGCCCAGCTTGAGCGCGCACAATCTTACAAAGTGCTACATAAACTTGAAGAGCCAGGAGGAAATACTCTCTTTGAAACGCTGACCCCAGACAGCAGGCGGGGTGTTCTAAGGAAGGAAGATGAGGAGTTTGAAGGGGGCAGGCAAAGGGGAGATGTCACTTGCTTCACACTGATTTAACGGAGCGGGAGTGCAGGTGCAAGAAACTCCCATTCTCGCCTCCTGGTCACCAAGCCTCCCCACCCCGCCCCCTGCCCTTCACCCCTGCCCCTTCTTTCGTAGAAAATTTATTGGCGAGGTGAAGCCAAGCTAACAAAACTGCAACCCCGGGTGCCTGCCTCAGACCCCGCAAGAATGCTTTGATCCTCCCACAGTGCCTAGTGGACCCTAGCCGATTGTATTGTCAAATGCCAGGGACCCCCTGGGCCAGGCCACTGCCCAAGAATCCAGCTTCCTCCAAAACAGGGACCGGTGCATCCTCCCTACCACAAGAAGCCACACGGGGGCGCAAGGGGGCGGGCGCGCTAACCAGCACTTAATAGACCCGGCTGAGACGCAGAGCACCAATTGAAATCTCCCTGGCCTTCCCGTGCTCTTTTCTAGGTGGGGTCAGTGGTCAGTAGCACTGACCGACTGGAAGTCTGAAGGGTCATCAGCGAGAGATTTAAGCGTCGTTTGCTTGTGGCGGGGGGTGAGTCGGGGGCTGGAGGGGCGGCGGGTGGAGCGGTTCTGAATCCCAGTCTTAGCCTTTTAAGCAACTACCTAGAAGAATGGAGAGGGGCCTTTCTTGCATTGACTGTTGGACTGCATTTCCCAGGAAGGATAAGAGAAGTAGGATTCACAACTATTGAGGGCCCACAGTTGTCAGTTTTGGTGCTGGACCCTTCTAGCTTGGTGTTATCGACTCTTCACAGCTTTTCATTTGACAGTTAAAGATGCGGGTTCTAAGAGGCTGTCCTATCCAGGGGGCTAGGACAACAGAACCCAGATCTGAATCTGAACCATCCCATTCCAGCACACTTCCCACCTGGAGTTAGCAAGACCTAGGTCCCAGCTGCTTCTGAAGGAAACCAATCCCCCAAACTAAGAAATGACCCAAGACAAACCCACACAATGCCAAGGTCACAGGAAGCTGTGTAAACCACTCTAGGCTCTGAAAGCATAGAAGACCTAAAATCATTTCCAGGGCTCCTGAGAAGTTTTGGTCAAGGCCCTTGACCTGTCTATGTCTCAGCTGCTCATTTATAACATGGAGATAATAAATACTTTTTCCTTACCAATACAAGTGGTTTTCTAAGTTCAAAATGAAAACAAACAAACAAACAAAAAACCCTGGAATTATTTGAAAATCATAAAGCATTTTGAACATAAGGTATTAGTGAGGTCCCCCTTGTCTTATTTTGTCAAATCAAGAACATTGTGCCCTGGGTAAGCAAGTTGATAAGATTATGACTGTGAACAGCACAAAGGGGACTACTGTGCTGGTTTTATTAATGATTGTTCAAGCAATACCCTTCTCTGAAATGACGCTGCCATTATGTTCCTTCATTTGCCAAATAAAAAAAGTACTTTACTTTCCTTGTGCCAATGGGAAACAAAGTTCTGGAATGCTTATAGATTTCTTTATCTGTGTGAAAGCATTGAGAAGGAAATATTCTCATTTTGAAGAGCAGGCTGCTGCTACTGCTGCTAAGTCACTTCAGNGCCATTATGTTCCTTCATTTGCCCAATAAAAAAAGTACTTTACTTTCCTTGTGCCAATGGGAAACAAAGTTCTGGAATGCTTATAGATTTCTTTATCTGTGTGAAAGCATTGAGAAGGAAATATTCTCATTTTGAAGAGCAGGCTGCTGCTACTGCTGCTAAGTCACTTCAGTCGTGTCCGACTCTGTGAGACCCCATAGACAGCAGCCCACCAGGCTCCCCTATCCCTGGGATTCTCCAGGCAAGAACACTGGACTGGGTTGCCATTTCCTTCTCCAATGCATGAAAGTGAAAAGTGAAAGTGAAGTTGCTCAGTCAGGAGGGAGGCTAAAGGGTAACAAAACCTTGCTAAATAAACACACTGACCCACAGGCTTTCAATTTCTCTTCCAAAAAATCCTTCGTGTCATTATGCAGGGAGGAACAGGTTCATCTTTAACTGTCTTATCTCAGTCTGCTAAAATTGGTTTCCAGCTAGAACTTTAAGCTAAACTGTTTTCCTTCCATTTCTTTTTCTTCTGCTTTTAATAATGGAAATGTTAAACAAAATACAAAGGCAGGTCAAATAGTGTCATGTCCATTAGTAAAATCCAATAGTGTACTATCCATGCTATTCACATATCCATATGGATACACAATATGTATATATCCGTTAGCCAGACTTAACAGTTGTCATGGGCTGGTCTTTCTGCTCCTCTGTTCTCAGAAGAATACTTCAGAGAGTCCAATGCTTTTATGTCAATTAAAGCTTCAGCCCCATGGCCTGAGTTGGTAAGATTTAATTACAGTAATTGGATAGAATTTCTTGGGTCACTGATCTGATATCTTCTAGAATTCACAACCTTGTGATAAATCACTCCAGCAAAATACTCATTTGGGCACTTGGCTTGATGCCAGTGGACTGGAATCAGAGACACAGGTGGCAGAAGTGAATCATGGCTCTAGATTCTACAGTCTACAAACTGAATTCCTACTTTTCTAGTGCAGCCTGCTTTTCTAAGCAACTTGGAGGACTCCCTCAAACACACATAGTAATTAATTACTCTTTCAAAAGGTTTAGAATTTTTACACTGTACGAGCCTGGAATTAGTTACTCTTGCAGAGTTTTAACTAAAGTAGTTCAGCACTGGTGTAGATCTATGGAGATGTAGGAACCAGTGAAGATCTATGAACCAGTTGCACTCTCTACACTCAAAGAATTTTACCTTTTGTCCAAGACACATCTTGAGCCCAGCCTAAGACATCTTCACCCGCCTCACACTGATGTGAACAGACTACCTCCCAGGAGCTCAAACACTAGTTTCATTGTCACTGTGTTTTCTTTTTAACGGTTTTTCTTCAGCCCAGTTTGCACCATGCATGCAGACATCTGCACACTTAACCTTCATCTATTTAAGAGTTACAAGGAGGAGAGAGGGACGACAGAGGATGAGATGGTTGGATGGCATCACCAACTCAATGGACATGAGTCTGAGTAAGCTCTGGCAGTTGGTGATGGACAGGGAGGCCTGGCCTGCTGCAGTCCATGGGGTTGCAAAGAGTTGGACACGACTGAGCAACTGAACTGAACTGAGTCGGTAGACGGCTTATCTTTTTCAAAAGAACTAGAACTGGCCTCAGTACACAGTCCACCATATGGAAGCAGATAATCAAGTTCCAGTTACAGTATTCTCTATAGTATTCCCAGATGCTCTGGGTCACTTGGCAAATCTATAATGTAATAATATTGATGGTTCCCTCACATGTGGTGTTAAGATTTGCTCAGCCAAATATTCTTTTTCTGCACTCTCTTTTAAAAATATGTCACTAGAGTTGTCCTGAAATTTGTTTGTACTCTGGCAGCTTTATTTAAATGTCAACCAGATGCAGAATTTCACTGTAGTTTTTTTTTTTTTTTTTTTAGTTTGTCCCTGTGGATTATTGGTGTTTTGAAACATTTTTTAAAAGTCTTTCTAAATATGTTAGTTGCTGACTGAAGATAAAAGATTTTAAAAATTAATGAACTTCCTCAGTTAACATGTGTTAATTTTCCCTTCTGGTTACAGGATCATGGTTTCTGAATTTCAAATGTTTTTCAAGTCAAGACAGAAGTAGAGGAACTGCCTCATTGAGTGCAGCTTAACATTACTGTAACAGTGATTTCTGCAGCACAGAAGGGATGTGTGGCAACACCCCCCCCTCCTTTTCCAGTTACACACACTTCCATTCAAAACCCTGTTCTCGCTCCTTCCGAAAAACATTATGGTTCTGGGGCGAAATTTTTCACGCATAACCTCAGCTCAACCAGTGACTTTCTTTGAACAAAAAAAAAGGAACTCTGATTATTCTGTGTTGTACTCAGAAAAGCAAAATAAGTTTCAGTAAATTTAGAATATACAGTTAAAAATCTATATTGTAGATAAATTTTCCTGAAGATATTATGGGTGGAATTTTATCTAGAATTTTTTATCAATTTACACCATAGTGAGATTAATGCTAGTTTTGTCTGTGTGTCTGTAAAACAANAAAAGGAACTCTGATTATTCTGTGTTGTACTCAGAAAAGCAAAATAAGTTTCAGTAAATTTAGAATATACAGTTAAAAATCTATATTGTAGATAAATTTTCCTGAAGATATTATGGGTGGAATTTTATCTAGAATTTTTTATCAATTTACACCATAGTGAGATTAATGCTAGTTTTGTCTGTGTGTCTGTAAAACAAAGTTTTATTAACCAAATTTATTCATACTTGAAACAAATTAGAAATAGAATTTAAAAGTTTTTCTAAAAGTACAGTTTAGCTTTTACTTCTTTTGTAAAATTAGTTTCTCTAAAAACTATGAAATTAATTAAACTGATATGAAAAATACAAAATGTGTGGTGCCTGCTTTGGGGAAGGTGATGACTCGGTGGTGCCAATCATTTCATTTCTGTTTCTTATTAGCTGCTTTCAAAACTTTAAATGAAAAAAGCCACAAGAGGCTACTCTTAAAATTACTCAATAATTACAATAATCTAACAAAAGAACTTGGGAGTACAATTTATCATGTTCAATGCTATTCAGGATGACAGGCAAGGGATTTTTCATGCAATGCTGCTTGCTTTATGGTACTGTGTTATTTGATAACCATCCCCAGGACAGGGGTCCCAGTCTTACCTTGAGCTGAATCTCATGGAATCAAGAGATAATTAATCTCAATCTGAGTCAACCCTACTAAGCTTCAGCAGGGCCATACTTAGATCTGGAGCAGCCACTAATTATAACCCAGAATAGAGGGAAAAGCTACATGTACTACTGTACCAGTTATTGCCTCTGGGAAAGCAGATCTTAATGGGCTTTAGAAGGCATTTCTATGAATGCATTTTTTCACTCTTACTTAGGTTTAGAACGTTGAAGGAGCTTCCTTCTTCTGTGGGCAATGAATTTTTTAATTCAACTGTCAGTGAAATCATAAGAAAAATTCTAAGTCCATATTTGAAGGCTTGCCAAGATTCCAAGTCATAATTAGACCTCAGATATACAGATGACACCACCCTTATAGCAGAAAGTGAAGAGGAACTAAAAAGCCTGAAAGAGGAGAGTGAAAAAGTTGGCTTAAAGCNAGACTCTGATGCTGGGAGGGATTGGGGGCAGGAGGAGAAGGGGACGACAGAGGATGAGATGGCTGGATGGCATCACTGACTCGATGGGCATGAGTCTGAGTGAACTCCAGGAGTTGGTGATGGACAAGGAGGCCTGGCGTGCTGTGATTCATGGGGTCGCAAACAGTCGGACACGACTGAGCATCTGAACTGAACTGAACTGAACTGAATCAGCTAACACCCAGACTGGACAAAGTAATCCACCCCCAGCCCATCTGTCTGCCAGAATTAGATCACATGACTGTGGAAGTTAAAAAACAAATGAACAAACAAAAACCAGAAGACTCAACAGATAAGCTATTATTAATAGAATAAATAAGTGAATTTAGTTAGCAGGTATCTGGATAAAAGGCCCAAGTACAAAAGCCAATTGCATTTCTACATATCACTTAGAAAATATTTTTAAATGAAATATTTATTACTTGACCATTTGCAATAGCATCAAAATATCAAATGTCTGGGAATAAATCCATCAAAAGATATACAAGACCTTTATATAGAAAATGATAAAATATTACTGAATGTAATTAGAAAAGACTTAAATAAATGGAGGGAGACATCCTGAGCTGGAAGACTCAAGACTGTAAAGCTATCAGTCCCTTCCAACTTGATCTATAGATTCAATTTATTCCCAATCAAAATCCCAATATGCTTCTTTTTCCCCTGAAGAAGCTGACAAGCTAAAGCTACAATTTATTTGGAAATACATATGACCATGAAAAGGCAATAAAATCTTAAAGTATAAAACTAAAGGAACTCTATGGCAAGATATCAAGACCGTAGAGCTATAGTAATTAAGACAATGTAATTCTGACAGAAGGATAAACAGGCTGACCAAAGGACCTGAAACAGTCCAGGAACAAACCTCGTACAGTCATGTGATTTGTGCTGGGTCAGTCGGAAACCTATATGAAGAAAAACCAACAATCTTGACCCTTACCTCATTCTATACACAAAAATCAATTCCAGATGAATTGCTATTCTAACTCTGGAATGTAAAACAATAAAGCTCCTGATGAATACATAAGAGAATATCTTCATAACCTTGGAGTTCACTAAAATTAAGAACTTCAGTTATTTATACATCCAATAATAGACTTTAATTCACAACATATAAAACCTTCTACACATCAGTAAGTAAAAGACAGATAATTGTAACGAAAAAAGACTGCAAATAGACACTACATAAAAGAGAATATCCAAATGGTTAATAAACATGAGAAAAAGTGCTCAGCATCATCAGTTGTCAGGAAAATACACACAAAATTACAGTGAGACAATCACTGAACACCCTCCAGAATAGTTAAAATAGTTAAAATTAGTTAAAAATAGTTAAAATTAGAAAGACTGACAGTACCAACTGTTGGCAAGAACATGGAACATCATTCACTGCTGGCAGAAGTATAAATTGCTACGCCTCTGGAAAACTGGCAGGATTAACTTAAACTGAACATACGTGTACTCTGCTCCAGCAACTCCGCTTCTAGGAATACATGTAACAGATAAATGCACATGTGTCCACCAAAAGACAAAGGTAAGAATGCTTACAGAAGCACAGTTCCAGGAGCGAAGATCCAAAAACAGCTCAAAAATCCATTGCCCATAGAATGGATAAACTATGGCATATTTATACAATAGAATACAAAAAAAAAATAAAAACCGCAATAACATGGATGAACGTCACTGATGTAACACTGAGTGTTCCACGGGTGTAATACTGAGTAAAAGGAACCAGTCACAAAAGTTAGGATTCCATTTTCATAAAGTGCAAAACAGCCAAAATGAAGCTAGTGTTCAGTTCAGTTCAGCTCAGTCGCTCAGTCGTGTCTGACTCTTTGCAACCCCATGAACCGCAGCACGCCAGGCCTCCCTGTCCATCACCAACTCCTGGAGTTCACTCAGACTCACGCCCATCGAATCAGTGATGCCATCCAGCCATCTCATCCTCTGTCGTCCCCTTCTCCTCCTGCCCCCAATCCCTCCCAGCATCAGAGTCTTTTCCAATGAGTCAACTCTTCGCATGAGGTGGCCAAAGTACTGGAGCTTCAGCTTTAGCATCATTCCTTCTAAAGAAATCCCAGGGCTGATCTTCTTCAGAATGGACTGGTTGGCTCTCCTTGCAGTCCAAGGGACTCTCAAGAGTCTTCTCCAACACCACACTTCAAAAGGGCATCAATTCTTTGGTGCTCAGCCTTCTTCACAGTCCAACTCTCACATTCATACACAATCACAGGAAAAACCATAGCCTTGACTAGACGGACCTTAGTCAGCAAAGTAATGTCTCTGCTTTTGAATATGCTATCTAGGTTGGTCATAACTTTTCTTCCAAGGAGTAAGCGTCTTTTGATTTCATGGCTGCAGTCACCATCTGCAGTGATAGAAGTAAGATTTGGAGTTACCTATTTTTGGGAAGCTGATGATGAGAAGGACAAAGTTTTAAGTTTCAATCCAGGTGCTGATGACTGTGCTCATCTTGTGAAAATTCATCTTGCTATACAGTGATCTGTGCTCTTTCCTGTAGGGATATTCAAAACTCTATTTCTAAACTGTCATTGCAAATCTACATTTTACTAGCTTTGTTTGTATTTACTTTGTATAAAACTATAAGGATAGGAATATCTAGTCATGTTAGCACATGTTTAACTTATATTGTAATAAAAAATAATTTTTAAAAACAGTGGGGGGAAGATTAATGTATTAGAATTATTTTTAACACTTTGGTTGAATCTTAGATATTGCTAAATGATGCAGGGTAAAATGTTCAGAAAATCTAAGGTCTTAAATTTCCCTCCATCTCCTTCTCCTAACCTTCTGTTTTTATTGTTAGTTTTATTTTGTCATCTTATAACATTTACATCCTGTTCAATAATCACAGCCTTATGGTCGTTCTATTCTTTGCTCTGGTTTGTATCAGTCACATCTCACCACCGATTTATTTTCCTTCAACTTTTTTGCTCCTGAATTCATCAAAGCATGAAACCATTCTTTAATATCTGAAATAAAAAAGACAAACCTGAAACAACTGCTGTATTAAGGTCTCTCCAGCAGACCAGACTACTGACCTCACTCACCTAGGGGGTGGGGGAAGGTAGATGACATCACTGAATGGGACAGTTGTTGGCTGGCTGGCACTCAGAGACTTGTTTATAGGAGCGAGTCCTTCTATGCTTGGCCATCTTTCCCAGGGGAGGCCATAGCGCTCACCCAGTGGTGGGTGTGTAAAAGTCTGTTTACTGAATTTCAGTGTTATTGGTCCATTGACGGCTTTAAAACCGGGAATGTGTCTCAATCTCTTCACAGTATAATGGCTCCATTTCCATGGCATTTTATCATCTCATTTTTGAGTTCTCTTTTCCTTTGGGTATTTTTTTCCTTCTAGACGGAGCTGTTCATCTATCTTTATATGCTCTGTTTGGCTCATTCCTTTCCTTTCCTGTAGTATTTTATACATTTACCATGTCATTTCTTTTCATCTTCTTCATGCTTAACATGGGCAACTTCATCCAGATGTTCTACATCAAACAAACGCACCTTGCAAAACAATCATGTGTTTTGTTCGGCCCACTTGATATTTTCTACAAAATGTAAACCTATTACTGGAATTTAAAAACTAGGAGATCCCACATAAAATCCCACAATTTAAGCTTCTCTTTAAAATAAAATTGTAAGATATGACAACACAGGACTTACATTCTCAGCAACAATCAGCTAGAGAATTTTTACTCTGGCAGTTCTTAATCTTTAGTGAACATAGGACTATCTGGGAAGCTTATTAAAACAGTTTTTCCTGGGCTCCATCCACAGAGTTTGTTTATAAGAGATATGCATTTCTAACCAGTCCCTAGGTGATGCTGATATTGGCTGGGGCCCACACTTTAAGAACCATCGCTTGAGGTGAACCTTTTACTCTCTAGTTCCCACAGACCACAGCACTCCCTATGGTGTTACACCTAACCAGCATCACTTACTTCTAGCACATATCTGGCCCCTACAGGCAATTAGATTTATAATACCTGCAGTCTATTTGATCCGAACCTTTCTTGAAAACCTGAGACCTGGTCATCCACAGCCCAAACTGCTGCTGTTGTTCACTCACAAAGTCATGTCTGACTCTTTGTGACCCCATGAACTGCAGCATGCCAAGTTTCCCTGACCTCTATCAGCTGGAGTGTGCTTGAACTCATGTCCACTGAGTCAGTGATGCCATCCAACCATCCTACCTTCTGTTGCCCCCTTCTCTTGCACTCAATCTTTCCCAGCATCAGAGTCTTTTTCAGTGAGTCAACTCTTCCCAACCAGGTGGCCAAAGTATTGGAATTTCAGCTTCAGCATCAGTTCTTCCAATGAATATTCAGGATTTCATTTAGGTTTGACTGGTCTGATCCCCTTGCAGCAGTCCAAGGGATTCTCAAGAGTCTTCTCCAACACCACAGTTCAAAAGCATCGATTCTTTGGCACTCAGCCTTCTTTATGGTCCAGCTCCTACATCCATACATAACTACTAGAAAAACCATAGCTTTGACTAGACGGACTTTGGTTGGTAAAGTGATNCAAGAGTCTTCTCCAACACCACAGTTCAAAAGCATCGATTCTTTGGCACTCAGCCTTCTTTATGGTCCAGCTCCTACATCCATACATAACTACTAGAAAAACCATAGCTTTGACTAGACGGACTTTGGTTGGTAAAGTGATGTCTCTGCTTTATAACACGCTGTCTAGGTGTGTCATAGCTTTAAAGCTGCATAACGTGCACTATCCAATTTTCACAGCCTAAAGGCACACACAGCTCTTAATAAAACAGAATCTTATTTCCATGGATGGGTACCTGCAGGGAACACTCACCAGGATCTGACAGGGTCACTGGGAAACAGGCTCTCTGTTGATTTTCTTGCCTCTGCTGAGGTCCCAAGAACTCGTAATACTCTTAACTTTTACTTTAGGCTGCCTAGTCACTCTCCAGGGCTCTTTTCCCCTTTTATTGGTAGATAGTAGCGGGAATTCTCAGGATTTTGTCACCAGCCTCCTTTCCTTGAAGCACCCTCCGCTGCAAGTTTGGGTAGGTTGGCCTTCTCAGTTCTACAGCAGAATCTTCTATTTATTTTCTTGTCCACCACATTTTAAAGTGTTAAAGCCTTTCACTAGAATTTGTACCTCTTCCTTAGCTTGCTTGCTGCTCCTGGAGCATTTTCGCTGGGTTTTGACACTTTTTGTGAGGTCTTCAGTAAAGAAGATTTTGTGGCCCAGCTTCCCGAAACAGCTTTATGGGGAAGTCTAGCTCTGGGTAACTGTCTGAACCTATTTTAAAAGGCCAGCCACTGTGTAAATCTGTGTCTCGTCGGCAGAGAATCTAATGAAATCAGTCTAGGGTGAGCAGTGGGTGTTAGTATCTTTAAATGCTCCGGGGTTACTCTAATGTGTAGCAGAAGCTGAGAACCACTGCTATAGCTTAGTGCTTTTTAAATTGTAAAGTGCGTACAAATTACTGAGGGTCTCCTTAAAATCCAGAGTCTGAACCAGAAGGTCCGGTATGTCACTGCAGAGTCTGCACTACTAGTGAGTTCTCAGTGTTGCTGCTGGTGCAGGTCCTTGGGCCACTCCTTGTAGCAGGCTTCTGCAATTCTTTTAGCTAATAATCTTGCCTGGACACCCTTGGTCTCTCATGTCCTCAGACACACAGTGGCCTCATCCATCCTCCTGGTGTGCAGACACCCTGCCTGAAGCAACATACAGTCGTATACACAGACTGTTCCTTTTGGAAAGTGTTCCAGACTTGTGTGACAGTGAGTTCTAATTACAGAGACTGTAAATGCGCAAATCTACCTCAGAACAAGCTTAAGTTGTTTTTACCCAGGTTCTTGGCATCTGTCACCCCTTCTCCCAAGCAAATACAGGGCCACACAAGTAGACTCCGCATTGAGAGGCACGGGGGTAAAGTAGAGCCAGAGAGGAGCGGTGAGCAACGGTGCCATCATCTCCAGAGCCGATGGAGCTGAGGCAGCTGGCCGCACTTTATGAAGTGTGAAAGACAAGGAGACAAAAACAGGGATTCCCGAGGATGTTCCTGGTAGAGCAGAGAGCGAGTGAAAAGCCTGGGCTAGGAGCCAAATTGTGTTAGCGCAACTCCACCACAAGATGGCGGCATTGGCTCAAGGAACATACGGTGTCAGTAATAGTGCAACAGGAATTTTGTTCAGCCCTAATTTAGGGAACAATCCTTAGACAGGTGGGTTGAAAATGATAAGGAGTTAAAAAAAAAAAAAAACCACAGAGCTGCTAGATGCTGCTTTTCATCTGGCCAGGAATCTCTGAATCCCAAACCATCTAGCAATGTCTAAGAAAGAAAGTGAAAGTGAAGTCCAACTCTGCGGACCCCATGCACTGTAGCCCGCCAGGCTCCTCTATCCTTGAGATTCTCCAAGTGTACTGGACTGAGTTGCTCATTCTCCAGGGGATCTTCCTGACCCAGGGATCGAACCCGGATCTCCTGCATTGTAAGCAGACGCTTTACCATCTGAGCCACCAGGGAAACCCTAAGAAATAATGTCTAAAGGGACCCCTAAGATCATGGCATCTGGTCCAATTACTTCGTGGCAAATAGATGGGGAAAAACCCTGAATGTTTATTGAAAGGACTGAAACTGAAGCTCTAATACTTTGGCCATCTGATGCGAAGAGTTGACTCATTGGAAAAGACTCTGATGCTGGGAAAGATAAAGGGCAGGAGGAGTAGGGAGCAACAGAGGATGAGATGGTTGGAAGGCATCACCAACTCAACGGACATGAGTTTAAGCAAACTCCAGGAGACAGTGACGGGCAGGGAAACCTGGTATGCTGCAGTCCATGGGGTCACAAAGAGTCAGACACCATGGAGTGACTGAACACCACCAATAAGGGGCAGCCAGGTCACTCTTTTATGTGAAAGAAAGATCCCCAGACAGTTGTGTGCCCTCTGGATGAGTGACAATGAAATCTTTTTCTACAAACAGTAGTAGAACCCTTTTACAAAGTGAAAAAAAAAGCCTCTTCCTTTTTACATTTTTAAACTCTTTTTCAAAGTTATTATGTATTGAGGGCTTGTGTAAATGGAAATGTGTTTAGTGCTGTAAGTGCTGCTGCTGCTGCTAAGTCACTTTGATCGTGTCTGACTCTGTGCGACCCCATAGACGGCAGCCCACTAGGCTCCCCCGTCCCTGGGATTCTCCAGGCAAGAACACTGGAGTGGGTTGCCATTTCCTTCTCCAATGCATGAACGTGAAAAGTGAAGTTGCTCAGTCATGTCTAACTCTTAGCATCACTTTTCACTTATTTTTGTAGCAATCCTATGGTCTTATTACTATTATCCCCATTTTACAGGCAGGAAAACTGAGGGCTGAAGCTATTAAAGAAGCTTGTCCAAATGAGGAAGCCAGGACTTGTACTAAGCTTGACCTGTCTCCAAATCCTGTGAACTTAACCACTGTGCTATATTAATTTTCCAATCAATATTCATTCACAAAAGTACATGTCTACACAATGGTCTTTCTTACTGTGGTGTTCTTGACTTGCAGCAAAAAACATCATTCATGATACACTATGGGTCAAGAAAATAAGAGATACAAAGGGAACATTTCCTGCAAAGATGAGCACAATAAAGGACAGAAATGGTATGGACCTAACAGAAAAGCAGAAAATGTTAAGAAGAGGTGGCAAGAATACACAGAGGAACCATACAAAAAAGATCTCAGTGACTCAGATAACTATGATGGTGTGAACACTCACCCAGAGCCAGACATCCTGGAATGCAAAGTCAAGTTGGCCTTAGGAAATATGACTACAAACAAAGCTAGTGGAGGTGATAGAATTCCAGTTGAGTCACTTCAAATACTAAAAAATGATGCTGTGAAAGTGCTGCGCTCAATATGCCAGCAAACTTGGAAAACTCAGCAGAGGCCACAGAACCAGAAAAGGTCAGTTTTCATCCCAATCCCAAAGTAAGACAATGCCAAAGAATGTTCAAACTACCACACAATTGCACTCATCTCACACACCAGCAAAGTAACGCTCAAAATTCTCCATGCCACGCTTCAACAGTACGTGAACCATGAACTTCCAGATGTGCAAGCTGGATTTAGAAAAGCCAGAGGAACCAGGGATCAAATTGCCAACATCTATTGGATCATCAAAAAAGCAAGAGAGTTCCCGAAAAACATCTACTTCTGCTTTATTGATTATGCCAAAGCCTTTGACTGTGTGGATCACAACAAATTGTGGAAAATTCTTCAAGAGATGGGAGTATCAGACCACCTGACCTGTCTCCTGAGAAATCTATATACAGGTCAATAAGCAACAGTTAGAACTGGACCTGGAACAACAGACTGGTTCCAGATTGGGAAAGGAGTACGTAAAGACTGTATATACAATATACAATATACAGCATATTTAACTTCTATGCAGAGTACATCATGAGAAACACTGGGCTGGATGAAGCACAAGCTGGAATCAAGATTACCGGGAAAAATATCAATAACCTCAGATATGCAGATAACACCATCCTTATGGCAGAAAGTGAAGAAGAACTAAAGAGCCTCTTGATGAAAATGAAAGAGAAGAGTGAAAAAGCTGGCCTGAAACTCAACATTCAGAAAACAAAGGTCATGGCATCGGGTGCCATCACTTCATGGCAAATAGATGGGGAAACAATGGAAATGGTGACAGACTTTATTTGGGGGGCTCCAAAATCACTGCAGATGCTGACTGCAGCCATGAAATTAAAAGACACTTGCTCCTTGGAAGAAAAGCTCTGACCGACCTAGGCAGCATATTAAAAAGCAGAGACATTACTTTGTCAACAAAGGTCCATCTAGTCAAAGCTATGGTTTTTCCAGTGGTCATGTATGGATGTAAGAGTTGGACTATAAAGAAATCTGAGGCCAAAGAATTGATGCTTTTGAACTTTGGTATTGGAGAAGACTCTTGAGAGTACTTTGGACTCCAAGGACAACCAACCAGTCCATCATCCTAAAGGAAATCAGTCCTGAATATTCTTTGGAAGGACTTCTTATAGTGAAGCTGAAACTCCAATACTTTGGCCACCTGATGCGAAGAACTGGCTCATTGGAAAAGACCTTGATGCTGGGAAAGATTGAAGGCAGGAGGAGAAGGGGACGACAGAGGATGAGATGGTTGGATGGCATCACCAACTCAATGGACATGAGTCTGAGTAAGCTCTGGGAGTTGGTGATGGACAGGGAAGCCTAGTGTTCTGCAGTCCATGGGGTTGAAAAGAGTCAGATAGGACTGAACTGAACTGAATGAAATAACTGATTCAGGCAACAGAGTCAGTAGATGAAACCACTGTGTGAAATGTTGAAAGGGGAAGACTGAAGGGGACATTTACAATGCAAAGGCCTGGCTGACATCACTTGACCCCTTTGATTTTGCTTAGTGAGATGAAAGACCCATCTTGGTGACTCCTAAAATGATCCAAGAACAGGTGCCTTTTCCTGTAGACTCTCACCCAAATATCCAAATCCATATCAAACAAGCTTCTAGAAGTCGCTTCCACTCTCCAGGAAATACAGGGGATTTCAGGAACAAATTAAATGATCCCCAAATGAAGCAAAAATACAGATTTATAGAATGGATGGCATTCTGCTGAAAAAGGCTTGACAGTGGACTGTCTCCTCACAAAGGGAGAGAGGGGTCTGCTGTGAAATAGAGAATCTTTAAGGAATGTAAGAACCATGCACTGTATGTGGACCCTGATCAAACAAACCAATGGTAAAAGAAGAGAGAGACATGAGACAATCGTGAAATTTTTACGAGATGTAGGTATTTGATGACACCAAGAAATGGCTGCCAATTTGGTCAGATATGGTAATGACATTCCAGTGATGTATGAAAACACTCGTTTTATAGATATGTCTACTTTAGTATATTGGAGAAGGCAAATGGCACCCCACTCCTCTTGCCTGGAAAATCCCAGGGACAGGGGAGCCTGGTGGGCTGCCGTTTATGGGGTCACACAGGGTCAGACACGACTGAAGCGACTTAGCGGCAGCAACAACTTTAGTATATAAGAGTAAAATGACATTATTTGTTTTAAAATCCGAATCAAAAGGAAGCGGAAATGGGATATATGAATCAAGCGTTATATAGTCTTCAATGGTTTAATCTTGGGGATGCAGATACTGGGGCTCACTTTACTGTTCTCTATATGTGTATTTTTGTTTCATAATAAAAAGATGTTTTTTAATAATCAGAAAGTAAAAGGCCATGCCCACTTCCATGATATTGGGTGAGGTACCAAGTCAATGAGGTCAAAGCTGAAAGCTTTGATGGGACATAACCCCAGCTGACAATAGAGCTCCATCAGTGTTAAGCCAGGACCCAAATGTTCCCCTGATCAAACTGCATCACATTCTATTTATCCATCTTAGGACAGATGGAACCAACAGCCTGGTTAGGATTCGTTCCTGCACCTCCCAGCACTTCAGTGGAATGCAAGCAACTTCCTCCTTAAGACACTCACCTATGAGTCTGGGTGGTTGGCAGCCACAGGGTCTTCCAGCTTTGAGCTTAGGTCAGGGACCTGCTCAAAGCCAACAATCCCCCTAGAACTCTAAGGAAGAAATGCTCGTTGAATGCAGATGGCTCTAAAACATAAAAGATGCTCAGTCTCCTTCATAATAAGAGAACGCAAACTAAACACACTGAGATTTCCAGGCTGTGGAAAATCAGACAATTGAAAACACACTTGCCAAAGATATTGGAAAACAGACATTCTCAGACTTCAGTAGTTGGAGTATACACTGGAATAATATTTACAGAGGGACAATTTACAGCACCTAGAAAACTTACAAATACATATGATCTTTGGCCCAGGAAGTCCTCTTCAATGAATTTATCCAATTTACACTTGCTTCTACCTCAATCCACGTTTGTCTAAGGTTCCTCATTGCCACATTGAAGGAGACTGCTAAATAAATGGGCTTCCCCGATAGCTCAGTTGGTAAAGAATCCACCTGCAGTGCAGGAGACCCCAGTTCGATTCCAGGGTTGGGAATATCTACTGGAGAAGAGATAGATTACCCACTGTAGTATTACCACATTAATCCTGGGCTTCCCTTGTGGCTCAGCTGGTAAAGAATCTGCCTGCAATGCAGGAGACCTGGGTTCAATCTCGGGGTTCGGAAGATGCCCTAGAGAAGGGAAAGGCTACCCACTCTAGTATTCTGGCCTGGAGAAATCCATGGTCTGTGTAGTCTATGGGGTTGTAAAGAGTTGGACATGACTGAGCAACTTTGGCTTTCACTTTCACTTTTGGGACTCTGCGCTGGCAACAGGGGCCAAGTCCAAATATCGTCCTGTGATAACATGGGTTAGTAGAGCAAGTATCAGTGGCCCTGTTTAGGGAAGAAGACTCGCTGTACAGACAGCATAGGTGGCAGCCGACTGTGAAGCTGGGTGGAGGATTTTCTCTTGACTCTTAAACTCTGTAGATGTAGGACCTGTTCAAAACGTAAAGATAAAAATAATTTCCAACAACAAAAAAGGAGAGTCAGTTGAAAAACCAAGCTTATAGAGAAACAGTAGTTATTCAGATTCAGGGCTGAGCTAGGCCAGAGCGCCAGAGAGTTGGAAAATATGCCTGCTGAAATGTGCGCCACTGGACAATATAAAGAACAAAATCCAGTTCAAGCCCCTTCTAGGGATGACGAATAATCCATTTTAAATCAAATTAAAGCTAGGTCATGCTAGCTGGTCAAAGTAATGCCAGCTTAACCTTGTACTCAGAATGGAGTCTCCAGACACAAAGGTCTCTAGAATCCTGAGAAGAGGGCTCTGGAAGCTAGCTGGACCTGCCCAAACCCCAGAGCCTGGCGATCAGAAGGCCAGCAAAGGCAAAGCCCCCAGGGCCCAAACTCTGCAATGCAGCTTCCAGGAAGCTCCTCCTGCCCCAGCGAGCTGTGTGCTCCCAGCAAGGGCTCCAGGGGCTGCAGGCCTTCTGCTGGGTAAACGCGCACACATAGAAGGACCCACTGAAACCGGGGCCCGTGGAATCCAGATCACACTTCATTTTCCAAGTATGTCAGTTCAAATACAGACAGTGCCTGTTTTTCAAATCTACAAAACATGTACCAGTAATAAAAATAAATAAAGAAATAAATAGGAAAAGTATCTATCTGGGAGGGCTGTTGTAAAAATAAACTGGTCAGTACATGCATACAGTAAGTCAAAGGTTTAACTATCATAATTAGTAAGAAAGAGATGGGATTTGGAGACATAAAAGATCATAATATCTGTAGTGTCTGATATGTGTCGGTCACCATCCAGGGCAAGCAGGTATACCTACCCCACACCCTCCAGCCACACTGAAGGAGAGGATGTGGGATCTGGGGGCTGGAAGGGGGCCATGGATCACCCCAAGTCCCTGTGGTCTTCCCTTTTAGCTCACTATATGCATTTCTCTGCTCCTTCTCGGGGGTACAGAAAACCATAATTTCCAGCCCTTTGCCCTTGAGTGAGGCCATGAGATTGGATCCTGCCAATGACACCTGAGCAAGGAGGGACTCCCCCAAAGCCCATTAGCTATCTCTTCTCCCACCATAAAAGCCACTGTTGAGATGGCAGAGCCACAGCAGAGGTGGAAACTGAATCCTTGTGTCTGAACCCACAGAGCTGCCAAAGTGCGGGCACAACTGTCTGGGCTTGATCTACGTGCTAAGCCAACAACATTTTGGAGTTTGCTCATCTTCAGCACGGCTAAGACTGAGCTGACTGATCTGGCCCCCAACCACTAGGGGCTCTAAAGAGAGCCTGGGGCAGCTGAATGTATTTTCAGTCAGGTTATAAGAGCCAACAGAATGTTTTCTGCTTTTTGAGGGAATTTGGTCAATGAGGTGTGGTGACACTGGTTAGCTTTCGGGCTGGCCAGAATTCAGCCTGTTGGTAGTATGTGTCATTGGGCTTAGGTAAACAAGATCTTTCAAGATGTTAGGTCCACAGTGACATGAGGTTGATAAAACACAACTTTTGGTACCAAAAAAAAAGTTAGAAAACATAGATCTTCTTCCCTTCAATTTTAGAAATAAAAACAGACTCAGAGGGAGTCTTGGAGACTAAGTTCCATGTCATACCTAAGCCCTTCCAAGGAGCCAGGCCCCAGGTAAGAGCAGAGGGTAGGAGATCGGAGCTCCCACGTTTAAGATCCTCCTGGTCAGGGTCAGCAGTCACTCTGGACTTTCAGGACCAAACAAAATGCCTCCCCGCTCAGCCGCAAGACTTAGGAAACTAAATGCTCTGGATAAGTCCACCCTAAACTCAGCCACAGGGACCAGGCATAGATGAGTGAGACCAGGGCAGGCATCCAGAGAGACCTAGTGATAAAGAACCCACCTGCCAATGCAGGAGACATAAGAGACCCAGGTTCAGTCCCTGGGTCAGGAAGATCCCCTGGAGAAGGGAATGGCAACCCACTCCAATGTGCTTGCCTGGAGAATCCCACGGACAGAGGAGCCTGACGGGCTAAGGTCCATGCGGTCACAAAGAGTAGGAAGTGACTTACTACACAAGGCAGGCACTAGCCAACCCACCCGCTTCCATGCAGTACTGCTAGATCTCCCACTTCTTCTAGAATAGCCCCAAGATCTTGTCATATGTGAGAACTCCCATTTTTTTTTCTTTTTTGCTTTCTCCCAATTTTTAAGTGATGGTAAGCATGGGAAATGAAAATAAAGCCTCCATACTGGCCTAACAAAATACCTCTGTGGGCTAGATGAGGCTTTCAGCCCAATATAAAACCTCAGCTCTCCCATTTGCTTGACTGCAGGGGTGTGACCACAGCCAAGGCCACAGAAGCACTGTTCTCCTGATAGAATTGCCAGATTTAGCAAATAAAAGCACAGGACACCGGGTTAAACTGGACTTCAGATAAACATTGAGTAATTTTTTAGTACAAGTCTGTATAAGCAATATTTATATTGAAGAATACTTATACGTACTTTACAAACACACACACATGCATGTGTGTGTGTGTGTGTGTGTGTGTAAACAGATGCTGATACAACTATTGCCTGGGACATATAGTAAAAAAATTATCCACAGTTGATCTGAAATACAAGTTCAACTCATGTATTGTATCTGGTTCCTGACTCAGACAGACCATTAATGAATTCTTCTTGCTTCAGCTGCAGTTAGCCGGGAAATCTGGAAAACTGTGTTTGAAGCCACCTAGGCTCATAGCAAGTCAGCAAAGCTCTGTAGTGTGACCGGCTGCCTGCAGTAGTGCGGGAAGGAGCGAGCCTAATCTCACCGCAGAGAGCGCTGCTGGGCAGGCAGGGCCCTGGGCACTGGAAGAAGCTGTCGGGTCAGGCACCCACAAGCTGGCTCCCCCTCCCCTCTCCCCCTCTCTTTGAGCCACTGAAGGCTCGGCCCTCTACCCGTGGTTAACTCTCTGCAGACTGCCCTGCACCCACACCCTAGGCTGTCTCTGCCCTGAGGGCTGCAGCTGGATGCTCATCCTGGAACCCAAGTTAGCTCACCCTACCTTCGCGGTAGGTCCTGGTGGGGCCTAGGGGCATGTGGAACCCTGCTGGGGTTGCTCCAGGTCTTCTACCCTCTGTGAGTGGGAGGCCTGCCCAGAATCCACAGTCCTCCTTCTTAAGGACTTCACTGTCTGACACTGTCTACCATTAGAAAGGGAAAACTTTTCCTCTACGCGCTTATGTTTAGTAAAATGTGTGTATGTGTGTTAGTCACTCAGTTGTGTCCGATTCTTTGAGACCTCATAGGCTGTAGCCCTCCAGGTTCCTCTGTCCATGGGATTCTCCAGGCAAGAATACTGGAGTCGGTAGCCATTTCCTTCTCCAGGGCATCTTCCCAACCCAGGGATAGAACCTGGGTCTCCTGTATTGCAGGCAGATTCTGTACCATCTGAGCCACCAGGGAAGCCTTTAGTAACTGGAGATCTGCTAATTAACAAAGACAGATTAACAGGAGAAAAGGTACTCAATTTTCATTAATATTTACATGTAGGTGGGTTCGCAGAAGAGAAGTCAAACTCAAAGAAGCAGTCAGATTCAGGGGTAAGGAAAGGTTTGAGCTTCAAAAGATGAAAAATTGAGACTTCCCTGGTGGTTCAGTGGTGAAGAATCTGCCTTGCAATGCAGGGATGCAGGTTCAGTCCCTGGTCAGGGAATTAAGATCTCTTATGCCACAGAGCAACGAAGCCCTTGCACCAGAACTACTGAGTCTGAGCACTCTGGAGCCCTGAGCTCTGGAGCCTGAAGCCAGAACGAGAAAGTCCATGTGCTACAAGGAAAGAACACACAAGATGCAACAAAGATTCCATGTGCAAGACTGGACACAGCCAACATGCCTTTCTTGTTTAGCCAAAGGATTAATTATGAACAACAAACAGGGAAAATGCTGACTTCATCCGCTATATCCCCACTGACCTCCAGGGGGCAGCAGAGACAGGAAGACCATTCATTAAGGCCAGCAGAGCGTCATCCTCTGTCCAACTGTACTGACTGGTTCACTGATGGAAGACGGAGGACAGGGAGGTTTCTGCTTGCCTGAGAGCCCAGGATTCTGCAGCCATGGTTGCATTTCCCACTTCTGGTGGAGGCATCTCTGGACCTCGGAGAAAACAGGGGTCTGGGCAAAAAAAGACACAGGGCCTCTAAAACACTCTGAACTCTAAGCCCACAGAATGGACCCAAATTGCTACGACTGAAACCCACATCCACCACTTCTAGGTAGTATCCTTTGGCAGTTACTTCTTTACTTCCTTATCTATGAAAGGTGAACAGTAATACTAGCTACCTTATATGACTGATGGGAGATGAAATGAGTTCATAGTTGTTAATCCTGAAGAAGACTGGCTAGAGTAAGTGCTTTATTAATGACTGTTCCTGAGTCACACAGAACTCCAAGCCATTTCTGAAAAATGCTAGACTCTAGTTAGTATTGATTTTTAAAAGTTTTCATTTGGGTTGGTCCCAGGCAGACCTTTTAAAAATTATTAACATCTAACAGGCACTTTGAATTGTTAATTTGAACAAGTCAGTGTTGGGTTAACAAGATTTAGACGAGGGTATAAACACAAATATACAGAACATGTTTCTGACAGATACATACCAGGTCCTTTGGCAAATCAAATAGTCTATTAATACGGAGTTATACATGTGTCATAACCTGGTGACTTAATGGTAAAGAATCCCGCTTGCCAATGCAAGAGCCACAGGTTCGATCCCTGAGTCAGGAAGATCCCTTGGAGGAGGGCATGGCAACCCATTGCAGTATTCTTGCCTAGAGAATCCCATGGATAGAGGAGCCTGGTGGGCTTCAGTCCTTGGGGTCGCAAAAGAGTCAGACACAACTTAAGTGACTAAACAATGCCAACAATAGAGATACACAACTGCCAATTTTGAAAACTACATAATAAAATATTGTTAATGCTAAAAACACATTAGACATAATGTTTCTTGAAGATTCAGGGTCTGTTGTGAATTGGAGATATTTGGTAGGTTGGTCACATGGACCACAGCCTTGTCGAACTCAATGAAACTATGAGCCATGCCAGATAGGGCCACCCAAGACGGACAGGTCATGGTGGGTTCTGACAGAATGTGGTCCACCAGAGAAGGGAAAGGCAAACCACTTCAGTATTCTTGCCTTGAGAACCCCATGAACAGTATGAAAAGACGAAAAGATGGGAAACTGAAAGATGAATTCCCCAAGTAGGTAGCTGTCCAATATGTTACTGGAGAACAGTGGAGAAATAATGAAAGAATTATTTCTCCAGAAAGAATGAAGATCTTCATGACCCAGATAACCACGATGGCATGATCACTCACCTAGAGCCAGACATCCTGGAATGTGAAGTCAAGTGGGCCTTAGGAAGCACGACTACAAACAAAGCTAGTGGAGGTGATGGAATTCCAGTTGAGCTGTTTCAAATCCTAAAAGATGATGCTGTGAAAGTGCTGCACTCAATATGCCAGCAAACTTGGAAAACTCAGCAGAGGCCACAGGACCAGAAAAGGTCAGCTTTCATCTCAATCCCAAAGAAAGGCAATGCCAAAGAATGCTCAAACTATCACACAATTGTACTCATCTCATACACCAGCAAAGTAATGCTCAAAATTCTCCATGCCAGGCTTCAACAGTACGTGAACCATGAACTTCCAGATGCTCAAGCTGGATTTAGAAAAGCCAGAGGAACCAGGGATCATATTTCCAACATCCACTGGATCATCAGAAGAGCAAGAGAGTTCCTGAAAAACATCTACTTCTGCTTTATTGACTATGCCAAAGCCTTTGACTGTGTGGATCACAACAAATTGTGGAAAATTCTGAGAGAGATGGGAATATTAGACCACCTGACACACCACCTGACCTGCCTCTTGAGAAATCTGTAAGCAAGTCAAGAAGCAACAGTTAGAACTGGACATGGAACAACAGACTGGTTCCAAATAGGAAAAGGAGTATGTCAAGGCTGTATATTGTCACCCTGCTTATTTAACTTATATGCAGAGTATATCATGTGAAATGCTGGGCTGGATGAAGCACAAACTGGAATCAAGATTGCCAGGAGAAATATCAATAACCTCAGATATGCAGATGATACCAGTCTTATAGCAGAAAGCGAAGAAGAACTAAAGAGCCTCTTGAGGAAAGTGAAAGAGAAGAGTAAAAAAGCTGGCTTGAAACTCAACATTCAGAAAACAAAGATCATGGTATCAGGTGCCATCACTTCATGGCAAATAGACGGGGAAACAATGGAAATGGTGACAGACTTTATTTTGGGGGGGCTCCAAAAATCACTGCAGATGCTGACTGCAGCCATGAAATTAAAAGACCCTTGCTCCTTGGAAGAAAAGCTATGACTAACTTAGACAGCATATTAAACAGCAGAGATATTACCTTGCCAACAAAGGTCCATCTAGTCAAAGCTATGGTTTTTCCAGTAGTCATGTATAGATGTGAGAGTTGGACTATAAAGAAATCTGAGGCCAAAGAATTGATGCTTTTGAACTGTGATGTTGGAGAAGACTCTTTTTGAGAGTCCCTTGGACAGCAAGGACACCCAACCAGTGAATCTTAAAGGAAATCAGTCCTGAATATTCTTTGGAAGGATTGATGGTGAAGCTGAAACTCCAACACTTTGGCCTCCTCATGTGAAGAGCTGACTCATTGGAAAAGACCCTGACGCTGGGAGGGATTGGGGGCAGGAAGAGAAGGGGACGACAGAGGATGAGATGGCTGGATGGCATCACTGACTCAATGGACATGAGTGTGAGTAAGATCCAGGAGCTGGTGATGGACAGGGAAGCCTGGTGTTCTGCAGTCCATGGGGTCCCAAGAGTCAGACACAACTGAGCAACTGAACTGAACTGGCAGGCTGGTTCACGGTACTCTCCCGGAGGTAGGAAACTGCACATACCAAGGTTCGCCGCAGGACTTTTCATTCATTCATCAGTTGTTTGCCATACACTGTTGTCCACTCAAGCAGCCCCAAATGACATCAATCTGCTTGGCTGCTGGTGGCCTAAGCTGGTTTTAGAGCAGAAAAGTCCTCAGAGACGTACTGAAGTCAGAAAGGCCTCGTGGCCTGAGATAACAAATGTGATCAGTGGGTGTTCAATAAAGGCTAGTTCTCCTGCCTCCCTTTCTGACATCTCCCTGCATGCCTAATCTCAACTCCAGTGAGTGAGTTTTTGTGGGTTTTTTTTTTAACATTCTAAGAACTACTTCCTGTTTTTTCAGGGGACAGGTTGATGGAGATGGAGATGGCAAAGACTTTTTTTTAAATTTATTTTACATTGGAGTACAGCCAATTAACAACATTGTGATAAATTTCAAGTGGACAGCAAAGGCACTCAACAATATGTATAGATGAACCCCTTCTCCCCCAAAGTTCCCTCCCATCCAGGCTGCCACATAACACTGAACAGAGTGCCCTGTGCTATATAGCAGGTCTTTGCTGGTTGGGATGCCAAGGACTTATCAATGGCTTTCATAGCTACTTCTTTGTATACTCTGTTCTTTCACAGCCCATTCACTCTTTTTCCTTCTCCCTATCTTTCCCCAGAGTCCCTGCTACACTTAGTACATGTCTCTGCAGAGGTGAACAAGACACCTCCCAAAACAGCACCCTTTCTGGTCTGGCAAATTAGAAAAGAACATTCTGGAGCTGAGCCCCAAAGCACTCGCTTGGTTGAGCCTCTTGGTGCAAAACAAAATATACAACCATCCACAGCAGCCAGTGTCACCCAGTTCAGTTCGGTTCAGTTCAGTCGTTCAGTCGTGCCCGACTCTTTGTGACCCCATGAATTGCAGCACACCAGGCCTTACTATCCATCACCAACTCCCGGAGTTCACTCAGACTCATGCCCATTGAGTCAGTGATCCCATCCAGCCATCTCATCCTCGGTTGTCCCCTTCTCCTCCTGCCCCCAATCCTTCCCAGCATCAGAGTCTTTTCCAATGAGTCAACACTTTGCATGAGGTGGCCAAAGTACTGGAGCTTCAGCTTTAGCATCATCCCTTCCAAAGACATCTCAGGGCTGATCTCTTTCAGAATGGACTGGTTGGATCTCCTTGCAGTTCAAGGGACTCTCAAGAGTCTTCTCCAACACCACACTTCAAAAGCATCAATTCTTTGGCGCTCAGCCTTCTTCACAGTCCAACTCTCACATCCATACACAATCACAGGAAAAACCATAGCCTTGACTAGACGGACCTTAGTCGGCAAAGTCATGTCTCTGCTTTTGAATATGCTACCTAGGTTGGTCATAACTTTTCTTCCAAGGAGTAAGCATCTTTTAATTTCATGGCTGCAGTCACCATCTGCAGTGATTTTGGAGCCCCCCCCAAAAATAAAGTCTGACACTGTTTCCACTGTTTCCCCATCTATTTCCCATGAAGTGATGGGACCAGATGCCATGATCTTCGTTTTCTGAATGTTGAGCCTTAAGCCAACTTTTTCACTCTCCACTTTTACTTTCATCAAGGGGCTTTTTAGTTCCTCTTCACTTTCTGCCATAAGGGTGGTGTCATCTGCATATCTGAGGTTATTGATATTTCTCCCAGCAATCTTGATTCCAGCTTGCGTTTCTTCCAGCCCAGTGTTTCTCATGATGTACTCTCCATAGAAGTTAAATAAGCAGGGTGACAGTATACAGCCTTGACATACTCCTTTTCCTATTTGGAACCAGTCTGTTGTTCCATGTCCAGTTCTAACTGTTGCTTCCTGATCTGCATACAGATTTCTCAAGAGGCAGGTCAGGTGGTCTGGTATTCCCATTTCTTGAAGAATTTTTCACAGTTTATTGTGATCCACACAGTCAAAGGCTTTGGCATAGTCAATAAAGCAGAAATAGATGTTTTTCTGGAACTCTCTTGCTTTTTCGATGATCCAGCGGATGTTGGTAATGTGATCTCTGGTTCCTCTGCCATTTCTAAAACCAGGTTGAACATCAGGGAGGTCACAGTTCACGTATTGCTGAAGCCTGGCTTGGAGAATTGTGAGCATTACTTTACTAGCATGTGAGATGAGTGCAATTGTGCGGTAGTTTGAGCATTCTTTGGCATTGCCTTTCTTTGGGATTGGAATGAAAACGGACCTTTTCCAGTCCTGTGGCCACTGCTGAGTTTTCCAAATTTGCTAGCATATTGAGTGCAGCACTTTCACAGCATCGCCTTTCAGGATTTTGAATAGCTCCACTGGAACTCCATCACCTCCACTAGCCTTGTTTGTACCAGTACTCCCTGAAGCAGGAGCCTATGAGGAAGGCTGGGGCCTGCATGGAGAGGCAGTGTCTGCTGGTGCAAACAGCTACTCCCATCACCAACACCACTGTGAGCCTGAAAGAGAGCTGGGACTTGCCCTTTTCTACAGAAATCACTACATATCTGGCTCACCATGTTTAGCTGGGAGACAGAGATTCTGTCTTTCCTCAAAAGACCCTTCCACAGATCTTTGGAGTCTTTCACTTAAGTCACAGGTTAAGTATGAAGCTCCTGTGGCTCAGCTGGTAAAGAATCTGCATGCAATGTGGGAGACCGGGGTTCTCTCCCTGGGTTAGGAAGATCCCCTGGAGAAGGGAATGGCCACCCACTCCAGCATTCTGGCCTGGAGAATTCCATGGAGAGAGGGGCCTGGAGGGCTACAGTCCATGGGGTCACAAAGAGTCAGACACGAAGGAGGGACCAACACGTTCACTTTTTCTTCATGTCTAAAATCACTAAGCAGTGACCGAAGTCTTCTGGAGGGATAATTTCTCTGAACAACTGCTAAGTTTACTTTTTTAAAAAATATTTTCCCAAAGTTCTTATGGAATTTGTTACAATATTGCTTCTATTTTATGTTTTGATTTTTTGGCCACAAGACATGGGATCTTGGCTCCCCATGAGGGATCAAACCCGAAACCTCTGCATTGGGAGGTGAAGTGTTAACCACTGGACCACCAGGGGAGTCCCCCTAAATTTACTTTTGGTTGAGTCCAGTAGCTTTGCCTGTGGGATATATAGAACTCTTGACACAGCCTGAAACCACAGCAAACTCTCAGAAACCAATTAGTAAATAAACTCCATTGTCATTTAAGAAAAAAACCCCTACCCTTGCTATTCACCCTTCACACTGAGATAGTAAATGATACTGTGGGAACAACGGAGCATGTCACTGAGGAGAACATCAGCAAAAGGCAAAATTGCCTCTTCCAAGACTCCTCTGCCTCTGAGATTGGAATCTGGGGAGGATGCATTCGGAAATGATTTTTTCCCCAGTAATGACAACACTCAGTACCACATAAGAAATGAAATTGAAGCATTGATCTTATTCTTCAAATACAGGATAGCTTCAATATTAAAATTAACATATAAATTTAGCATCCATCTTACTTTCAGCTCACTTCTGCTGAGGAAATGCACATATAAAGAATGAATCACTGAAACAGTATGCGATGAAATCAAGTTCATTTTTCAAAGATGTCAGTTCAAATGCAGGCAGCCCCTGTTTTCTGGGCACCCAACAAATGTTCCCAAGATGTCCCCCTCCTATCACCTCCCACCAACCCAGCCACAGGGCAACCTGGGGACCTTGGAAGAGTCCCTGAAGAACAGACCCCATAAAATATGACTGCTACACTGCACACCCTGTCCTCTGGTCCTATTCTTTTTATAAAGTTAAAATGTTCTTGTTCTCTTAGAAGCTGGTCAGTTAACTCTAACAGCTGAGACCAGAAGTCCAGAATTACCGCTCCCTTGCCCTGGTACCTGCTGCCTTCTCAGGTTGCTCTGCTCTCCATCTCAACCACATTCATGCCCTTGGCTAACAAATGCCTTGTTTCTCAAGACATTCGTGAGACTACTTTCAATTTTCCCATCATCAAGTGTTGAGATAGTATAGATATAATAGAAATGCTTCTACATTTCATGTGTATTTCCTGCAATCTAGCCCAGATGTGATAGCAACTTTAAAACAGGTTTGGGACTAAGCAGTTGACATTCATTTACAATGAACTTCTATTTCTACATATTGTTTCTGGAGATTCCACTGTGGAATTACGAAAGTATACTGCAAATTACTGAATTAGTTTTTTTTTCTGCACGTTTGTGACTCTATTTCATTTACTGTAAGTCTTATTCACTTCCTCACTGAAAAAAATTCAGGTAAGGGCAAAATCTCTTTTGAAAAATGTAAGGCTTTTTACTCAGATTATATTATCACCTGTAACTAATGTTAACCATGGACAGAAGAATAAAATCAAGTGAAATATTGCTTCTAAAAAGTACAAAAAATAAATAAATAAAAACAAGAAATAGGAAAAAAAAAAAAAAAAGCATTGGTATTTCACCACAGTGAGATATCACCTCATACCTGTTAGAATGGCTATTACCAAAAAGACAGGAGATAAGTGCTGGTGAGGATGTGGAGAAAAGGGAGCCCTCATGCACTTTCAAAAACTTAAAATAGAACTACATTCAGTTCAGTTGCTCAGTCGTGTCCGACTCTTTGCGACCTCATGAATCAAAGCACGCCAGGCCTCCCTGTCCATCACCAACTCCCGGAGTCCACCCAAACCCATGTCCATCAAGTTGGTGATGCCATCCAACCATCTCATCCTCTGTTGTCCCCTTCTCCTCCTGCCCTCAATCTTTCCCAGCATCAGGATCTTTTCAAATGAATCAGATCTTCGCATCAGATGGCCAAAGTATTGGAGTTTCAGCTTCAACATCAGTCCTTCCAATGAACACCCAGGACATATCTCCTTTAAGATGGACTAGTTGGATCTCCTTACAGTCCAAGGGACTCTCAAGAGTCTTCTCCAACAAATTCCACTTCTTGGAATCTATCTGAAGGCAATGAAAACACTGTCTCAGAAAACACTGCACTCTGTACCCAGCAGTATTATCCACAAGATATGGAAACAACCTGTCTCCATCCACGGATGAATTGATAAAAAAAATGTTACATCCTAAGTGAAATAAGCCAGTCACAAACAGACAAGTACTATATGATCTTACTTGTACATGGAATCTAAACAAAGCCACTTACAGAAATAGGGGCCTCCCCAGGTCGCACTAGTGATAAAGAATTCGCCTGCCAGTGCAGGAGACTAGGGTTTGATTGCAGAATTGGGAAGATCCCCTGAAAGTGGCACCCCACTCCAGTATTCTTGCCCAGAAAATTCCATGGACAGAGGAGCGTGGTGGGCTATAGTCCACTGGGACGCAGTGTCAGATACGACTAGGAGACTGAGCGCGCGCGCACACACAGAAATGAGAGTAAGTTTGCGGTTGCCAGGGGCTGAGGGGTGAGGGAAACAGGAGATGCTGATCTAAGTGTACAAACTTCCAATTATAAGATGAGTACGTCCTGGGGATCTGATGTACAGCATGGTAATTACAGTAAACAATACTGCATTGTATACTTGAAGGTTGCTAAGGGAACAGATTTTAAATATTCTCACTGCAAAAAAGTAATTAAGTGACGGATGTGTTCACTGATCTTATTATGGTAATCATTTTGCAACAGATACGTATGTCAAATCATTACACTGTACAACTTAAATGATGCTACATGTCCATTATACCTCAAAAAAGCTGGGGAAGGTTTATGAATATTTATTAGAATTCAAAGCTCTAGGGCAAAACCTATTTCTAGGTGTCACTATTAAGCCAGGAATCATGGAACAACTTAAAAACTGGCAAAACTCCCCTTGGGGGAAAGGGTAGCATGTTTATGCTAATATCTGGTCCTTTACTAATGGAAATTTCCAGAAACAGGCATTTCTGATCCCAAAGGGGCACTCAGTCTAATCACTAACACTGACCCTGAAGTTAACTTGAACTATCTCTAGGGTATGAGCTAAAGAAGACTGCATGCATGAACAGTGCAGTTTACTCTTGCAGAGGAAAGTAGGGAGGCGTGGAACGGGGCTTTCGAAATCCCCACCATCAGAGTTCACATCCCTTAACTCTTTTGCTATTACTTGACACAGGTCTAAGAAAGGAACCCAAGGATGTGACGCAGAGTGAGGTGGTTCTCAAATCCCAGTGAGTTTAAGAATTACCTGGAGAGGATGGTAAAAAGGCAGGAGCTCAGGCTACAGGGGTTGTGAACTCAACAAGAGGAGCCCAGGAAGCTCCTGGCTTCCCTTGAGCCCAGGAAATCAAGCCCTGGGTGCCTGGACCGCACTCTGAGACGAACTGCACAGGACACCATAACTCACCCACCCTGACATCACAGATGAACAAAGCATTTACCCCAAGACCAGCAGGTCCTCATCAGCAGGAGAGGCACTGTGGTTAACATGAGTTAACTACTATAAGCTTGGCCTGATTCAACCACAAGAGTACAGCCATGTACCCAGATATTTTGTCTGTGTGATGATGCAATTTAACTAGGAGTTGAATGATGCTGTTTTTCACTTTTCATCCAGATGTTGATTCTCCTGTGAAGGATTAACTGAGGCCCATGAGCAGAAGCAACCCACTCCGGTACTCTTGCCTGGAAAATCCCACGGACGGAGGGGCCTGGTAGGCTGCAGTCCATGGGGTCGGTAAAGAGTCGGGCATGACTTCCCTTTCACTTTTCACTCTCATGCATTGGAGAAGGAAATAGCAACCCACTCCAGTGTTCTTGCCTGGAGAATCCCAGGGATGGGGGAGGCTGGTGGGCTGCCATCTATGGGGTCGCACAGAGTCGGACACGACTGAAGCGACTTAGCAGCAGCAGCACGAGCAGAAGAGTGTTCATTTCCCTTGATTCTACACGCTATCATGGCAGGATGGTCTCAGAGCTGGAATCTAAAAGGTTTTGCCACTTTTACCAGAGGGGCCTTAGCTGTCAGAGCTGCAGGAGAAGCAAAGCTGAACACAGGAAGCAGGGCACAGGATCTTTACCATCGATTTCGCCCTCTGACCCCTGACTACACTTACCGCACCAAAGTGAGTTCTTTCTTGCTTCAGAAGATTATGCTGTGGATCAAACATACCTGTGGTAGCCCAGGAATGAGATGCCATTAATTCCATATTGCTGCCATTGGAAAAAGCCGGCAAGGACTCTGATAATCTCTGGGCAAAATCAAATTATCAGGATATGGTATCTTAAGCCAAGTTTTGTCAATCCAGGTCACTCAACCTAAAGATATGACAGATTTTATAGTTCTATCACCTCGTATGGGATTTGTGATCACTTACTTGTTAGATAAATATAGATAAACTTTTGAGATGAAGATACCTCTGAAAATCCAATTGTGTTAGGTAGGCTCAAACATTAGCCCATCACTACCATATAAAATGTCCTAGACACGTGTTTTTAGAATCAGGGGTTATATTAGTCTATCCCTCACTTCCTTCATTTATGTAAATACTAATATTTCAATATAACCTTAACCTAGAGGGGTGGGATGGGAAGGGGGGAAGGGAGGCTCAAGAAGAAGGGGAGATACATACACACATACACACAAAACTGACTGGTGTTGTGTACAGCCTAAACCCACATAATATTATAAGGCAATAATCCTTCAAATAAAAAATAAATATAACCCTAACAACAAATCACACTTACTTTGAAACACCCTGGTACGAAATCATGTCAATTAAACACAATATTAGTCCAACTAATATAAGGAGTTTTTCTCAATGATTTCTCATTCCCAAGGTGCCCAACAGAAATAAAAACGAGATTTTAAGCATCTTTTGTTCTCCTGGGACCCATGCAAGGATGGCTGGCAGGTGACATTAACTCCTGTTCCTCACTGAGGAAGCGCCTCAGGGCAAGAGGATTTGCCCTTCTCCTCCAAGACTGAAGAGCCCTTTAAGACTTACTCTTGTGCAGGGAGCTCTCTCTTTCTGCATCCTTGCCATGTAGAGGCTTTCGCTTATCTTCTTTCCCTTCCACAATCACAAGTTTATTGTCTAACCTGGACAGTCACCTTTCCTCTCCAGCACTCTGAAGAAAGGAAACAGTTACGAAGTGGCTGGTGTGGGCACCACTGTATAGTACTGTTTAAAAACTCCCTTATAAAAGTATCTGACCAAATACAGCACCACCCAAATGCTTTCTAAACGAAGGGGGAAACTCCTAATTTCCAACATTTTGTTGTGGTTATCTGCCAAACCGGAATGGCACCTTCTCTGGTGAGAATGAAGGAATTCACTTCTACAATCCTGGCTGCAAATAGGAGTATAACCTGAACCTAATAGGAGTCAACTGCTCTCCTTTATTGAGTACTTTCTCTATGTCAGGGACCATGCTAAGCACTTTGCTTACTTTCCACACTGTTGATTGTTTCATTTTTACTTTGTTTTTAATGAGATTCTCCATTATATAATCCCTGCTATCTTGGACTCATGGGTAGATAACTTGGACAATGACATACAAAGAGCATCCTCTTACACAGAGTAGGCACTCAGTAAGTATCTGTTGAAGAAACGAACAGATAGAGGAATTAACTCTCTTCTTGAACAATAAATTCTGTCTTTCTGAATGCAGCCTCAAAGCTTTGCCATTCATATTTCTCAAGCAGCATCATGTTTAACTGAAACCTTGATCCATGCACTAGTAAGTAGCTTTTTTTTTTATCAAGTTTCTATTTTTAGAGATCCTCTTTCCATAGGCAGAAATGACATAAACCAAGATCATCTCCTTAGTTTATTTTTTTTCTAGAGTCCTTAGCATGCTACATTAACCTGACAAAGCTTAATCTTGTGTTCATTTCACAATATATTTCATGCAGTTCACAGCTGTGATTGGGTTTACATTGACATTACACATGTTTTGATTCAGCCATGTGAAAAGAATAATTCTTAATGGAGTCTGTCTCTGAAAACTGTCCAAGCTTAAATAAGCATGTGAGTAGTTCACTCTATTAAGTACAGTCTCTCTTTAAAATGCAAGGATTTTTAGCATAGGAATATGAGGCCCCTGTTTATAGTCCGTTTGCAACCAAACCACTTCTTTAGGTTTCATTATCATGAGGAATCCTCTTTTACAGAATTGCATTCAAGTACACTATGTTCTGAAGATTCCAGGTTGAGTCTAGGGGTAGGGCCGACCTTCAGCTTTATGTCCCCAAAGACATCTTCCATGGGCCCAGGTTTTCCCCAGACCATTCTTAGCATCAGGCTCTCTTTTACAACCAACATTCAGCACTAAAGCCACAGAGCAGAGCTATTTGGCATTTTCCAGTGAAGTGCAAGAAATTAAATAAGTTATGTTTTTCATTGCTAAGGTCTAGAATCAAGCAGGGTCACTTTGTCATATGGCAGGAGAAGGTATACACAAGACGTGGCCTCTCCACAAGGGGAGGGGCGCAGGGTTCAAATGCGCAGAAAATGTCACCTGGTCAATCCCATTGGGCGGCACTTTAAGATGACGAGTTGAGTATTCGGGAGTCTGAGGAGTCAGATCTCTCATCATAGTCGTCCTCGGTGTAAATGGACTGCTTTGACACCATGGGACACCCGTCATCGGGGATAGCGATCCGAGGGTCTTCGGGGGTGCGGGCGGGGAGGACGGGCGAGCTTCTGAAGACGCTGGTGGAGTTAGTGGGGAAAGGGCTGACATACTGGGACCGCAGCTGGTACTGCTGCTGCAGCGTCATGGTGTTCCACAGGGTGACATCGTTGGGTAAAAAGGGGCTCGACTGGTTTCTCGCCAGAGTATTCCTCAGCATCAGAGGGTACCGGGGCGGCTGGGGAAACGGGTGCTGCAGGGGCACGGCCAGGGGGTTGGGGACCACGTTGGTGGAGTCGGCAGAAAACCTCAGCGTGTCGGGGACTCTGAAGGCCGACCCCACAGACCACTTGGACGAGGAGAGGGGGTAGGAGCTCAAGGTGTGCTCGAAGAGGTGCCCGTTGGAGGGCAGCACCAGGCCCTCGGGCTCCCCAGCAGAAGTCCGGTCAGCGGCCGAGGCAGACGAGCGGCTGGAGAGCAGGACCTCCACGGCGCTCACCAGGTCTCCCCCGCAGCCCTTGAGGATTAACTCCAGCACCGCGGGCTTCTGGTGGGGGAATATCTTTTTCAACACTTCTAGGGGCGGTCTGTTGGCTTTCAAGCTGAAGGGCAGAGACACGGTCCCCGAGGGGCCCTCGATCAGGAGGTGGCTCTGCTCCCCGGGGTACTTGGGGCTGTCGGGCCGGCTCTCTGAGCTGGCCCCGTTCTTCTGGACCGCAAACCCCGCTTCCTCCACTGACACGATCTCGGGGCTCTCGGGTGTGAAGCAGCCCTTACTTTTGGCCACATCTGGGGAGCTCCTCTGGTCCGTGTCTTTGTCACTGAAAGTCTCAGCACTGTCAGCGGTGCTGCCGTCCCCAAGTCGTTCTTCTGTCAAATCTGAAAAGCAGAGAACAGCTGGTTGAATCCTCTCCTGGTGTGCAAAGAACACATGTGCTCAGGAGAGGGCCCTACCTGCCCTTTTTGCAAGGGGAACTGCTTCTCTGTGGGTTATAACATACTGCAAGCCAGAAAACTATCCAAACTATGTCATTAGCAAATGGCAAAAAAACGAACAAACCCTGTAAGTAAGGATCTAGACATCAGAGTGATTTAAGTAAGGATCTAGACATCAGAGTGATTTCTCAGAATGGGCTGTTCAGGAAAGCTTGCCTTCAACACAAAACGGTACAGAAAGAACCACTACCACAGATGATGTGGCTATCTAGCAGTAACAGTCTAAATGCGGATCAGACTAGGGATAAACACCATCCAGGGACAAACAGAAAAATGAGCTTGGGCTTGTTTTCTAGCTCCTCTTCTCCAAATGAGGGGTCTGGTTGCCACCAAAGGACATCAACAGCTGCAACAGCTGGTGCACGACCCATACACCCAAGGGAAATTTTAATATTTTAAAACCATTTTCCCTAAGCAGATTCTGTGTTATATGTGAACTAGTCATCAGTATGTTTCATCAGGATACCATGTAGAATAACAAGTCAATATGATTGCCAGAGTGAAAGAAGCCTCCATACGTGGAAACCTCTCTTAAAAGGCCACGCAAGTTCCCAGAAGACTTGGTTACCTATAACCCACACCAGAGGGCAAGCAATACCAGCTGTGAAACCTGGGTGTGGGACAGGCTGCAGAGAGGGAGAAAGAGATGCCTGGAGAAGGCTTATGAAACTGGAGGAAGACCCACCAATGAAACAGTGTGTCCATAACTCCAGGACCTGGGGTGTAAGAAGCGTTTAGGATGGACTTCAAGATACCTTCCTGAACTATATTTTAAAAAGAGAGAGAGAGAAACAAAGCTTCCCAAATAAAGCAGAGCTTTGCTGTGAAGTAAACCAGTAAACCAGCTGTAAATCTAACACTTTGGTCTAAGACATCACTCACCCCCTGACAAGGGCTAGTATTACTGTGCTAAAGAGCTAGAAAGGAAGGAAGAAGTAAGAAAGACTGGTTTGGTTGCAGAAGTAGGTTCTAAGAGACCTTTATAATAAAGGAGCATATTCTTTATTAACAAGTTATATACAAGCGGATTTTTATCTTTCTTAAAACATGTACTGGCTGTGTCTACTCAGAGCCAATGTAACTGATCTGAAGATGGAAATTATTAATGACCCAGTTGTCAGGTTGTAAACAACCGGTTGGCCTGTGCTTTCCACTGCCCCTGCCTGAATAGGCCCATTGTCGCCTCCTCCCTGGGCACACCTGATGATGTGTAGAGAGCCAGCTGGTGAAATTTCATCAAAGCAGCATCTAAAATCCATCTCCTCCTATTTGTTGTTGTTGATTTTAAAAGCCTTAAACAAAGACCCATTTGTGAGGTTTTTTCTAACATGGGATGTACTTTAATTATAATTGAAAGACAAAACTTTGATTCTTTACAAACCAATAAATATGTTCTAAGCATAAATAAATACTTCCAAAAATATCCTTAAACTATATCAGTGAAACTTTTGACTGTAAATCTGATACAAATTCATACCTATCCCAAATTTGCATTTAAACTGCTTCATTTTCCAATACAAAATATCAGCTGTCAGTGTGGGGACCATCTTCAGCCAACACGCATGAAGCCATTTTTGCTTTCTGTAACAATTCCGGGATATGCAGAAAAGACCTTTCTGCAAGAGAAATATGACATATCCTCTTCAGCAGCATCCTAGGATTGGTGACCTAATTTTCATCTCCTGGGTTAATGTGGTAGTTGTCCTTGATCCAAATGAGAAAAACAGCAACAGAAAAGCTTCCACAGGTTCATAGTGCAAGCAGGTAGACCTGTCTAAAGTTTCCTGACCCATGACCCTACACCTACCTCTCGGTGTTACTCTATCATTAAACACTTGACAATGAGCAGACAATGACAGTATGTTAACGCAGCACTGAACTCAAGGCACAATTGGATCTTGGCCTCTGCTCACTGGAGCTTAGGAAAACAAGTCAAATACTCTACCGGGGGAAATAAGGACATAAAGTAAGGCTTTAAACACTGTGCTTCTCTAAACAGTTTTCTTATTTAACTTTCATTATCTATTATTATCAGCATCAAGTACTTTTATCACTGTACCCTGCAAGACATCGAGGGCAGAAAACATCAGCAGATATAAGACTGGCCCCTAACTTGTGGAATTTATTATCAAGTTGGGGAGATGAGATGCATGTGCGGGGGTGGGGGGGAGCAAACACAGCCAGGGAAAAATTGCTAAGTGGCAAATATGCACACACAGAACACAAATGTTCGCAGCAGCATTATCCACAAGAGACAAAGGGTGGAAGAAATCCAGCACCCGTCAATGATGGATGAACGGATAAATAAAATGTGGTCTGTACATACAATCAAATATTATTCAGCCTCAAAAACGAATGAAATTCTCACATATGCTACAATGTGGATGAACCATGAATATATGCTAAGTAAAATAAGGCAGACACAAAAGGAAAACCATTCTATGATACCAGTTATATAACATACCTAGAACAGGCAAACTCATAGCGACAGAAAGGGAAAGAGTGTTGGCAGGGACTGGGAGAGGGAGTAACGGAGATGTACTGTCTAATAGGTATTGAGTTTCAGTTAGGGATGATAAAAAGTTCTGAAAATGGAAAGTGGTAAGGGCTGTACAACATTATGAATGTGCTTAATGTCACTATATTGTATCCCTAAAACGGGTTAAAATAGTAAAATTTATGTGTATTTTACTACAATGAAAAAGTGAAAGAAATATGATACACAGTGTCACAGCAATATAAGGGATGGTGGGATTGTTTTAAAGCAAGAAACAGCTGGCTCTTCTAGAAAAGAAAGGGTAACAACAAAATTTTTTAAAGCTCTAACTTTGATATTTTGATATTTTCAAAAGCAGTGTGTGAACCTAACTTCCCATTTTAAATGGTAACTTTTCCCCCACCCTGGATCAGTTGCAGACACTGAAGACATTTGGGAAAAATGTCTCTAGATCTATCACCAAGTTCATTCTTCCACAGAATGCTTCAGACTACAGAAGAAGTGATCCAAAGGGCAAGTTTAGCCAAAGGAGAACTAAGGAATAATGTTCTGGCTAATCTGCCATATCTACCATTAAGAAAATGTAGTAGTTTTTTCAAGACAGTAAAGGATGCACTGTTCCAAACAACTGGATACTGGATGGCAGGATTATAAATCAGACAATACAAAATTTTATTTTTGAGCCTATCTTCCTGATCTGCAGAGCAGGCCACAGTAGAATCCTCTCTGGTCAGCAGTTTGTCCACCAGTCACGAGCCGCTGGGCGGCATCAAGTCCCTTCTGCATTCTCTTGTGCCCCCTTGTGTGCCTGCCACTGTGACATCCCCAGTGCAGCAAGCACTTGTGGTCACTTCTCAGAGAGTGATGTTGGATTGTACTGATTTGTCCACTGTCTCTCTGCAGATTTCTCGGCTGATCAACCTCTCCGAGGGGTGTGCCGGCTATGGCCAAAAAGTGAGAAAATCTAACGTGATGTCACGGGAATCAAACGTACAAATTCAGAATATTCCAACCAACCAAGTTCATCCCAGTTACACCATGTCCAGTGGGAAGACAGACGCTGTTGAAGGAAGCCATGAGTGGAACACACCTATGCCGTCCACACACCTGAGCACCATGTGAAGGGGTGCCGGGTAAACAGAATCCCGGCCAACATCCAGGGATGCCGGGGTTTCAAAACTGGGCAAGGGAAGACTAGCCTCTCACCTTACACCAAGAATAACTCCTTACCCAGCAATAATGCCTACAGGGCAGAATATATGATCCCTGCAAGTTCATGGTGTCCAGTGTTGGTTGTATTGTTATAGCTAAACTACAAGTATTGTAAATTATTCTGTCATAAATACAGACTTTCACAAGTAATTATAGAGGGCGAATCTTGGGCCCAGTGATAAAGTATAATTTAATAACAGGTGTTTCTTTGTATCTCTAGATTTTTTTTTCCTAAATGAACTTTATAAACTGCTCCTGTTGGTTTAAAATACAAAGACTTTTTGAGATATAGAAATGTGAAACTGCCAAGTAGCAAAATGAAAAACGAAATGTTCTCCAAATGTTTTAACCTCTTTCTTCTTGAAACTGACACCCTAATTCCTAGAACATTAAAGAGTAAGAATATATTTCAATTGATAATATTTTCACTCCTAATACACAGGCACCAAAAACTGCTAGACAAAAAGTAGAAAGAAATCACTCATCTGCTATTGCAAACCGGTTATTGAAAGTGATATAATTTGCTATTTCTAAAGCTAAACATCTAGACATTTAAAAATCTTCTATATGTTCACACTTCAATTTCGTATTTTTCGTGATGTAGAAACACTCACAGCTATCCCTGAAATAAACTCTTCACAAGGGTAAAGATGTTTTTTTGAAAGTAGATACTCAATTAAGAAGGAAAGTTTTTCTCTGGGCAACAGTGCTACCAACTTCAAAAATATATCTGTGCCATAAGAAGCTACAAGACTTTAAAAACAGAAAATGAACACTCACACAAAAATGACTTCCAATCTAAAATTACAGTTTGCAAATTTTAACTTTCTCTAGTGGATTTTTTTTTCATATGAAAATGCAACTTTAAAAACAATCCCAAGTATTTATTTCAGAGATTTTGAGAAAGTCTGCCACATATACGAAACAGGCACTGTGCTCAAGACACAGAAAAATGAAAAACCCTCCTCACTGAGATGTAGGGGTTTTAATCCATGCTATCCAATGATATCTACAAAAACAAAATACAGCATCCATCCAGAATAAAAAACAAGAAAGCACTGGCATAGGGAGAATTGTTTGCCAGTGGGAAAGTCACTGGATTTAATTTTTTTCTGTTTGAAATCATGTCACGCATTTTGAAACATGGGATTGTGACGTCCTCATCTGTTCACTTGAGTTTTGAGGAACACACCTCTAAATAACTGTTTACTGATGGCTTGTTTTCAAAGCACACAAATCTCACAATGGCAGGGAAGAAGTCCTGGCTGGATAGGGCTTTCAAAAAAGACCACTGCCCAATCAGAAGTCAAACAGGAGACATGCTTTTTACATTTTGTTACCTTTATCTTGCACTAGAAGTGCTGAACCATAAAAAACCCAATGGATAAAAAAGCTTAGCGTCCAGCAAGGGATGAATGGCAGTTAAAATCTTTATTTTTCTTCCTGAGGTGGGGGGAAAGCCTATGAAAATTAAATAGTCATGCTTTTAAAAATCAATGACAACACTGACTTAATAACATATGAAGAAATCAAGATGATTCCTAGGGACCAATACTTTGGCAGACATTGATATAGGAAGGGCTGGACTTAAGGAAGGATGGTTTGCAACTGTGGGACTTTATAAATCCTGCAAAAACTTAGTTCTGACCGCTTTCTTGACTCTGAAAGGAATATTTTTCGTGAAGCAGGAGGGAAATTATCTATAAATATACAAGTATGTTTGGTACTTATAAAAATGCAGCTAGCTACTTATTCAGTTGTCTATTTAACAAGTTTTAAATCTTTAACCATGTCCCCTTCCACTGTGCTAGGTAAGATTATACAGAGATGATCAAAGCATTTACTTTGTGACCTCTGAGAGGCTTACTGTTTACTAATGAATATTTTGCAAAATTTCCAAGTTACCTATGCAATGAGTCGTATTTACATCGAAACACAGCAGGTAACCCAAAGGCCAGCAGCTGGGCAGACTGTATTCATGGGAGGGAATGCTGTTGTAAACAGTCATATAATGGCTATGAGTGGAACATATACTGAACAGGTAATAATTGCAGGGTGGTGGGGCAGAACACTGATCTCAGCTTCGTAAAATTTGTGTCTGCCTAGTCACTGGCATCAAAAGAGATTAGAGATTTGTTAGAAAACCCATGATTTGAATGTTAAATTTTCCATAATATTGTTATTCAGGAGTTGATTGTGCTGATTTTCTTATAGTTGTTTAACTGTATAGTAAGATATAAAAAATTAAAAATAAAGCCTGCCTAGTTATGGTTTAGTTTCCCCTCAGTTTCTTCAGAGGACAGTGATTTGCAGGGCTCAAACAAGAGGGTGATTCCCTAAAGCCACATGGGACTCTTGGACGCTGTGTGACAGGATCCCAAGGTGATGGGCCTGCAATGGCCAGCATTCCACTACTCGGGCCCCAATCTCTGCCAGGAGAGGCCATGCAAACCCCAATGCAAGGCCCAGCCTGCCATCAGAGCCATATGACACAAGACATGGGCGTCCAGGACCCTAGTGACTAATGGCTGAGGGGCCGCTACAGGTTCAAAAGCCAAGTGAAGGAGAAAAGGAAAAGAAAGGGGAGGCAGGCGGGCAAGCAGGTTTTCACAGGACTCTGTGCAACATTTCCCAGAAAGGGGCTCGGAGTCCTCCAGGCGCGTTGATTTATGAAGACTTACTCCCTTTCCCTCTGTAAAGCTGTTAGCTGAAAGTGCTGACTGGCTGCAGTGAAGAATTTCTCATCAATGCTCTTTGATTGTATTTTGCAAACAAAATGCCTGTTGCTTGGTAACATTTCACTTGAGCCTGACCTTCCCCGAAAGTTATTGCTATCAGATTCGATTTACACTGTCCTCTTGTGATTACTGTAATCTTTTAAACTCGGGAGTTCATCCATCAGTGAAAAGAAAAGTTGGTTGTGTAAGTCGAGAACAGGACTATCCGCCAGATTTATAACCCAGAGGGGTGTGCTGTGTTGGGGGGGAGAGGTTCTGTCCTGGGTGGCAGGGAAACTCTGGTTCTGAGATGTGGAAAATGCCCTCGGGGTTCCCCACTCCCAGTGCTCTGACCCACAAGATGGACACCAGCACCTCGCTGAATCTCTGGGGGCAGTTTGGGCTCCCCGGGGAGAAAGGGGCCGGGAGACTAGCCAGAGGGCCCACCCCGAGGGGCGCGCCCAGGGCAATGGGGCTTGGTCCACCTCCCAGGATGGAGCTGCCAGATAAAATTGTCCGCAGGATGCCCAGTGGAATCTGCACTTAGGAAAAACAACAAAGAATGTTTTAGAAGTTTGCCCTGTGCAGTATTTGACATCTCATTTTTGTGTATGTTTATCTGTAGGCTTTTTGCTAAATCTGGCACTCTGCCGAAGCAGGGAGGCGGCAGGGAAGGAGCGGGTAGCGGGAAAGCAGAGAGTCAGGCAAAGCTGAACAGGGACAGCCAAGCAGTGGAGCCCTGCCGGTGGGGCTAAGAGCCCACTGTTCATCGTAGAAGGAGCCGGGGAAGGAGGCAGCCTCGGCTGCGGTGCCACCAGACAGGGACAAGGTTCAAGGGGAAGCGGTCCAGGGCAGCCGCAGGGGAGCCACAGGCACACAGCTACCACGGCAAAACACGGCTGCCATGGCCTCTATGGGTCTCCTGACTGTCCCAGCTCCAGCCCCGGTCCCCGACCAATCACCCACTTGCCGAGCTGGGGAGCCAAGGCAGCCACTGGCCGGCGCGGGAGGGAAAGACTGGAGCTGAGAGCTGTCCGAGCTGGCCACAGTCAGGCTTGGAAGAGACTAATCAGCCTCGTGTCTTCCTTTTGGTTTGGTTGGGTTTTATTACTTAAAACTAAACCCTTTGCCCCAAATCAAAACGTCTGAAGTAACCAGACCTTGTTTTAAATTCTCAGGTGCGCTTCAGGAAAGACTTTGGGGCCTCCTACCACTTTTCCTGGGCTTCAAGTCCCTGGTCGTTGAGCATTTCCCATCCTGGCCTGGACCAGCGCTCTGCCCACAACTTAGTACCGGTACAGGTGTGTGTGTCTCTCTCTTTTTTAATTAAAAGTAAAATTTAAAATTAGGAAGCTGACAAGACAGGACCTAATCAAGCTGGAACTGAAAAGCCCAGAGTAAGGTTCAAGATGTGAGGAAGTGCCAGCCAGGAGGTAAGATAAAATAAAGGCAGTTTTCCAAAATCTCCCAACTTCCCTCCCTACAGGCCTCTTGCTTCGCTTCTTTTCAGGAGAAATAAACAGGAAAGAAGATCCTACTTTCTTAATCCTGCTCTCTTATTCCTAATCAAATATGATGCTTTCGATTTCTTTACCTTCAAGAAATGTTAAAACTTGCTCACGCATTTCTTTTGATGGCAGATGTAAACCTAGCGAGAGTCTATAGCCACAAACCTGTCCTCTCTCAGCCTAAGGAGACCCAGGACACTCTTCAGAAAGAAGAGGAAGATGTGGGGGGAGGGAGCCACACACAGGAATGTAACTTTAGCTTCCCACCTTGGTCATGACCCTTAACTTTCCTGGGCTCTGGAGCGCAGTCGAAAAAGGCAGGCTTGGCTGGCTGAAGCTGCTGACTCAGATAACACTAAGAGCTGAAAGATGTTCAAGCTTCCCTAGATATTTTCATGAAGGGAAGGAGGAGGGGAGTGAGAAGGATGAAGAGGGAATGGGAGAGGAACGAATCAACAGGGTAGATTTAAAGAAGCTGAGACTAGAATTTGAGGTTCCATCAAAATCTACTAATTCCAGGCCAGTCACAGATGATACTCAAGCAGCAGAGGAAATGTACTCTCAAAAAAGAAAAAAAAAAAATGCTCTAATCCATTGCTAAAAGTAATAATCTGAGAATATGAAATTTCTCCTTAAAACTACTGCCACTTTTAAAAGGATGTTAAACATGATACACCATTAGATAATATAATTCCTGTTCCTTTAAAGAATCTGAAGCATAATTTGGGAAATACATTTCTTCCAGCTACAAACCTGAGTTTTGGTATTAATGCTGCTCACTGCACAAGGTGTTTTTTCTCCAGCAGTTGCCCAAAAAACATTCCCTTCTCCGGGGCGTGTGCTTTTCTTAAGGATCTCTGGAGAGGGGGAAAGATACCGTGTGTATGTTTCTGCACCTGCATTTGGAGCCAATAAAAAAAGCCAATGTCTCCACAGCTATGTACTTGAACAAAATCTCCATAATCCCACAGAAACAAATCTCTATAAATCACCAGCAGATATTCAGATTCCTAATGGTCTGTGAGGACTTCCCTGGTAGCTCAGCAGTAAAGAATCCGCCTGCAGTGCAGGAAACATGGGTCAGATCCCTGGGTCAAGAAGATCCCCTGGAGAAGGAAATGGCAACCCACTCCAGTACTCTTGCCTGGAAAATTCCATGGACAGAGGAGCCTGGCAGCCCACAGTCCATGGGATCACAAGAGTCAGACAGGACTTAGCGACTAAACCACCACCACTCACCAGTGGTCTGTGAACTTACTGTACATGTGGACCTAAAATTCAAATAGTGCTTCACCTCCCTAAGTAGTGAGTTACTTGCCCAGGACCATACCTAACAGGCTTCTCAATACGCATGGTACGTTACATGCAAATAAATCCTAAGAACATCTGCAAAAAAATACGTACAGCAACCAGCAGTCCCATCCAAGCAGTTCTCCCTAACTTAAATCCCAAATGGGCTTTCTCCGTATAAAGCACTGCATAGAGCTGATCCACTTGTGTGCCTGCCTTCCTAGTGGAAAACAACTATCTAGTCCTTTCCTGCCCTCTCTCATCATCATCAGATTGGTGACTGGCTTTTTTGTTGGTGTTAAGTGGAATTACGGGATCAAACCAATTGAAAGGAGAAAACAGAAGTTACATAAATAATACGTGCANCCCACAGTCCATGGGATCACAAGAGTCAGACAGGACTTAGCGACTAAACCACCACCACTCACCAGTGGTCTGTGAACTTACTGTACATGTGGACCTAAAATTCAAATAGTGCTTCACCTCCCTAAGTAGTGAGTTACTTGCCCAGGACCATACCTAACAGGCTTCTCAATACGCATGGTACGTTACATGCAAATAAATCCTAAGAACATCTGCAAAAAAATACGTACAGCAACCAGCAGTCCCATCCAAGCAGTTCTCCCTAACTTAAATCCCAAATGGGCTTTCTCCGTATAAAGCACTGCATAGAGCTGATCCACTTGTGTGCCTGCCTTCCTAGTGGAAAACAACTATCTAGTCCTTTCCTGCCCTCTCTCATCATCATCAGATTGGTGACTGGCTTTTTTGTTGGTGTTAAGTGGAATTACGGGATCAAACCAATTGAAAGGAGAAAACAGAAGTTACATAAATAATACGTGCAAGGTACACAGCAGGACCAGCTGGAAACTGAGCTGCTGGTCCCTGACAGCTTAGTCCCCCAAAGCCATCACTCTGACCTCTTCTTGTGTCAAATCCTATTCTCCTTTGCAATTACCGGTTTTCAATTCGAAAGGCTCAAGCGATCCCGGAACACTTGGTTCCCCTTGAAAGAGAGCGCACCAGGCTTGGTGTGTCTGGTTGCCATCAGTCTCCCTCTCTTCCTCACCCCAAGCTTGTATCTTTCTCCAGCCGTTGCAGCTGCTGCTCCACCTTTCTGCCTGCCCTCACTCTCCACCTCTCAGGGCTGTTTTTGGTCTTGATGCTTTCGAAACGGTGAACTTTGGCTATCCCAGAGAACAGGTGTGAAGAGCACAGGATGGGAAGGGAACCAAACCGCTCTTGAACAGGGACCCCAGAACCCAATGCACTATTATAGGGGTGCTCCCTGCACTATCACAAACGCTGCCTGAGTGTTGGGGGAAATGGAGACAGAGGAGCTGGAAATGGGAAGGTTCAGAAAAGTCACTGGCATAGATCAACTTTGAGAACTGAGATAAAACTCTCCTAGTTACCTGCCCTAATTTAAAAGAGAAAAAGGTTCTTTCCCCTCCCCTCTGACTCCTCTGTGGCAAACCTATAAAACATGAAGAGATCACACTGACCAAAGAGAGTCACCAGGAAGTGAGTGGAGGTACTCAGGGAAAGGCTTATATTCTACCTCGGATTAAACAGTCACAAAATCCACGTTCAGCAAACTCACTTCTGTCCTTAAACACCCAGTTCTGTTCTTCACATAAAACGTTCTCAGAGGTTGGGTCTGCAGAGCATAACTGAGGAACAGGGCAGCAAGAACGGGACCTGCCAGGCGGCCTACCAGCTTATCCCCCCAAAAAACAGCATGTTCCCAGCCCCACCCAGCAATCCAGTGCTCCAGAAAGCCTCTCTCCAGAAACCAGAAGTATTGCATTTTGGAGGGGAGGCAGTTAGGGGTAGGCAAAAGCTTTACCACCCACAGGAGGGCTTTGGTCCTTCGAGAGCCTTCCACCTCTGAGTCCCAGCATACCTCTCAACCCTCTCCCTGAGAAGATGGGGTTTCTTTCCTTTGCACATCTGCCCCAGTGAAAGGGAAACACCAAACACCTGTCCACTGAATTCCAAGGGGTTAAAAACCAAAGGAGCACTTGGGCTGGGCAGGACAGTTGCAAGCTAGTAAGTCTCCAGGAGGAAAGGCTCCAGTGGGGTGTGCAAGGTTTTGGTGGCCTGAAGGAGGGAACCGGATAAAAAGGTGGGCAGGAGAATCTGCGCAGCTCCAGGACTCAGGGCAGACCCCTGCTCTCTAGAACACGGCAGAGGAGGAGGGAGAGGAGAGGAGAGGGCCGCAGGTGGCCCAGGCCCACGGAGAACTGGGGAAAAGGCTCTCCAGGCTTAGCCTTCCTCACTGTAGGTCAGGTTTTGTCTTTCTTTAAAACTGCAGACTACAGGGGACTGCCTGCGAAATGGTATTACAGGACGTGAACTCCTGCAAAAGGAGTTGGTTGGCTCTGGGTACACCAGATTGAGTCCCCGCTAACAGTTTTGGGAGTCTTTCTGGTCCCTTTCTACTGTTGCTTCTGAACAGGGCTTCCTTCAACAAACTGCAAAAGGCTGGAGACCACAGCAGACTACTAGAAGGGCTTCAGGTTCGCTCCAGTTGCCGGGTGCCGAGAAAATCGCCCAGAGTAGGCCAAATCGTGGGCCTGGGCTCCTTCTCTGCCCTCCCGTCCCAACCTCCAGATGAGAGGCCTCTCAAGCCCACAGTCGGAAAGCCTGGCGTGTGTGCGCCCGCGTGGATTTTAATCTGGTCCTTTTCGACCTCTTTATCTACCCGTCCCCTTAAACTTAGAGCAGGCACTTGGCGAGCCCGAGGCGCCTTCCCCGAGGGCACCTGGGTTCTACCTCCTACCTCGCCGGGGTCCAGACTGAACGCCGCTTCTGCCGAGGGAGTAAGGACCGGCTTGGCGGGAGTTGGGAGGGAAGGTCGCGCCCAGCCCACTCCCGCCACACTCGCCTTCGGGCCTGCCGGCCAAAGCCTCCAGAGCTGCTTCCAAGGGTTTCCGCCCGGGCGCCAGCCCGGCGCGGCCCCGCTGCGGCCCTTACCTGGCTTAGCGAGCGGCGCCTGCAGCGCCCCGGGCGGGGGATCGGCGGCCCAGCGCAGCGCGGCGGCCGCAGCCAACTCGGCGGCTGGGCGCGACGGCGGCTGCGACGGCTGCGAGGTCGGCGGCGGCTGCGGGGCGGCGGCGGCGTCTCCCGGCGGCGGGGGTCCCGGCAGGGCGCGCAGCGAGTCGGGGATGAGGCTCTCGAGGCTCTCGTTGGCCTGCTGCCTGCGCAGCGCCACCTGCGCCGCCATGACCCGCTGCCGCTCGATGATGAGGATGCACTTCTCACAGGTGCAGTCTTTGAAGCGGCAGTAGCGCTTGTGGCCCTTGAGCCAGGACAGCACGCCGTGGTTGCGGCAGCGCGCGCACTTGGGCGTGCGCTGCAGGGGCGCCCGCGGCGGCTGCGACACCGGGCCGCCCATGTACAGGTAGGGGGAGCCGTAGCCGTTCATGCCCCGGGCTCCCGACAGAGCTGGCAAGCTGGCGGCGGGAGCCGCTACGGGGCCGCTGGACGGCGGGGCTGAGAGGCCCTCTCGAAAGCGGCCTCCGGGCGGCGCAGTCCTCGGTCCCGCAGTCCAGGCGGCCTCGAGCGCTTCGGAGTGGCTGGAGGGGCCGCGGCCGTCTTTACGGCTCCCGGCGGGCGCTTCCCCACTCCCTAGTCGGCCGAGTCTCCGCCCGCCGCTCCTTTGGCCGGCACGCCCTCCGCGGCCGAGGCGCGGCGGCGGCTGCCGGAGCCGGCGAGAGCTCTGGTTAAGGTCTGAGGCTGCTGGTCTGCAGCTCCCGCGCGCAGACCGGCCGGCACGTCCTCCGCCGCCCTCCCCCCGCCTCCCTCCCCCGCCA
>SJYA01001205.1:120999-166317 GCA_006410615.1 Neotragus moschatus
AATAAATTTGAAAAACAAAGTAGGTAACTTCCTGACAATTTACTTTTGATGAGAGTATTTGTTTAGATTCAGTAAATTAAATAAAAAGCAAGGATACTAATTGGTAAGGTTTTGTTTTTTTTTAAGAAAGCACTGATTGTTAAGAAGTACTTTACAAATGTCCACAAAAGTGTCCACGTGCATGTATAAATACATAATAGCAACCGAAAGAACTTGGAACTTCGAAAACCTGAAGCTTTCTTCTCTTGTTTTGCTATTCATAAAGGCTTCTTACTAAATTTGAACTGTTATATGGATTTAAATTTCCATGCAAATCCAAGATAATCTCTGAGTTGTGTTACATACCCAAGGATGCTGTATCTACAGACAGCAGACTTTGCTCTGACATCCTGTCACTACACCCAGCCCTGGAGAGCCAGCTAAGGGCCAAGCAGAGTCTGTGAGTTAACCTGCCCACCCCCATCCTCACCTCAAGCCAGTAACAGAAGGTCCTCTGTACATGAGATGGGAAAGGGAATGAATGTTCTCTGACTACTTCTTGTGTGTCACCTACTTCAATGAGTATGTAAATTTAACCCTTAAACCATCCACTGAGAGAATCAGTCTGCCATTTTACAAAGGGGACCCTGTGGAAGCTGCCACGGGCAGTGCAACCCTGGTCAGCCCCACCTTCTGGCTTGTTCTCAACCAGTCACTAGCCCACCCTTGGGTGCCATATTTAGTCAGTGGCCACTGAAACTTCCTAATGTCTGTGTGAATTTGAGGCGGCAAAATAACTGACCCTTGTCAACTTGATTCAGAGGCTATAAAGGAACCCGTGAGCATTCTCCAGACAAGTTCTGAGCCCTGAGACTGCCTTCCCCTACAGGTAACAACAGCTCACCTAGGGATGCCTCCCACACCCTGACACCCCCATTCAGCTGACTTGGGACTGGAAAAGGGAAGAGCGGGAATTCTGCAAAAGAAAGGGGTCTGGGGATAGCCCCCTTTCACTCTCACTTGCCTTGTGGATATTTTCCTGGAAAGTATTCCTCTGACCTGGGGCTGTGAACATGTGCAGAATGTGTCACCTGAATAGACCAGGGAGGCTCCAAGCCTGCTTAATGCATGACTGCACTCCAGAGAAGACGCAAATAAATGAACTCAAACTGTTTGGGGAAACGTCTACATTTTTAAAGCTTTTCTCCTCTCAAACTTTAAATCCATGTTCATTTTACTCTTGTTGAAAGGCTTAGCACTGTCTTTCAATGTTGAAGTTAAGGACGTATCTGTTTAACTCATTTTGTATAGCACCTCATAAAAGTAGTTCCAAGTGCATCAAAGATTTATTAAGTATTTACCTTAGTGGCTAATTTCCAAAATTTATTTTACTATCACCCTTAAACATAGTCCCTCGGGTACCCTCTTCATTTACATGCCGCTTCATTAAACTTCACTGGGGCAAAGAACAATTGATCATTTTAAATCACTTTATACCAATTAAAAATCAAAAAGCCAAAATTCTCTTTTTGTGTGTGTTGATTCTAATAAGCCCTAAAGGCGGCTAATTTCAATTTAAAAGGTTCCTCTATATTATTTTGTAAAAATGCTAATGCTTAGACCATGTGACTGTGGGGAAAGATATGCGGTTGGTAGCACTAGAAATTGGTTCAATCTTTCTGGACAGCAATCTAGTGACATGTAATAAGAACCGTAAAACTGTTCATACCCTCTGACCTGGTAATTCCACTCTGGGGAATAAACCCAAAGAAAGAAAGAATAATTTGCCGGAGATGCTCAACACACCACTATTTGCATGAGTGAAGATGGGAGTGCTTTGCTCTGGTGGTGGGGGTGGGGATGGGAGCAGGAAGCTCTCTCAAGCAATAGACAAATCAGGATTGTGCCACTCTGTAATCATCAGTGGGCTCCCAGCATTTACAGAAATGGAAGAAAGGACTTCTGGAGGCCAAAGTAGAGACTGAAAAGTAAGAAAACGGGCAAAGTGCCCATCTGATCTTTTTTTCATGTTACAGTGAAAGGTGGGTAAACCTCTGAGGCTGACCCTGCTTTGAACTAGCAAGCCTAGTATCTGTTTTCTCTCAAGTAGCCTATTCATCTACAGAAGCTAACCGGTCTGTCTTTATTACTTCAAAACAAACCTTACCCATAATCACTTGCATCAATGCCGAGGGGAAAAAACCAGATGATTTCCGTGATGTCATCTAATCACAGATATTCTTCTTGGAGCATATTATAGACTATCCCCCCAAACCCACCTCTCTACAACAAAACCGAGTCTAACTGCTAAATCTTTTGACATTGCAAAGACCCTTGACTTTTAATTTGAATGATCTGTTGGGAGTCAGTGTACTGGAATGAATAATTCTCTTCCAGTGAGGTGAAAAAACAGGATATTAATGCTTGAGAAAAAAAAATTGTTTTCTGTATATGCTAAATACTAGTAAGCTCCCAGTAAGAAACCATTTTAAAAATAAAAATGCAAGTGTTATTCTTCAACTATTAACAACTCTTCACCTAAATGCTGACAGAAAAAAAAGCAAAAGTGCGGGCCTCTTTGGTTTCCTCAAGTTTGCAGGCCTAAGAGGCTGATGAAAAGCTGATGAAAATGTCTTCAACAACGAATTCTTCCACTTCATGATAACCATGGTGTTTGGAAATAAAATCATGTCCAATCAATACCACTTAGCAGACATTTCATGTTTCACAAGAGGACTCTATTCCGGAGTAGAACTGCTGCCCTTCTCACTAACATTTAAAATAATTAGGATTATCTTAGCTGTCCAAAGCTTGGCAGGTTCAGCTTGTACTTTCAAACAGCATTAATTCTTGGCACTCGGAACAAGGGATAAAAGGTAAAGATATGAATAGAGATCTTTATTCCACCTGATCTATCAAGGATTAGCTCATTCTTTTCCAGTCCATGCCTGCACGCTAGTGAAGAGGAAGGCTAAGCTGTAACTGATGTAATTAGAAACCACAAGCTGAGAATAAAATAGCCCTTTATTAATCTCCCCCATTTACTATAAATTTACTAAAAAAAATCATAATTGTAGAAACAATTAAACGTGGTCTTTTTTTCCAATTGTGTGTAATCAAAGAGTAGTGAGTGGGGCTATAGGGAGGGTGTTTTTAGGATGACCATTTCTCTGAAAACATCATCGTAATTGTGAGTTAAAATCTAGCACAGTGTTGAGAAGGGCCAGCTGGCCACTGTGCACACTGCGGAGAGAAGTCAAGCATCATAAAGGAAGCTCAGGCAAGTGAACGAGGGGCATGGCTGCTGCTTCTCCTGGGTCCTGCTACCTACACACTGCCCTGGCAAGCTCTTGAGAAAGCCATCTTTACAAATAAGGGAACTGATAACAGAAAGCACCTATTTAACCATTATCAACACAGCCCCCTTAGCACCTACAGAGTTCAGCTGAAATGCTCTGATTCTGTCTGTAAGTGAAAGTCGCTCAGTCATGTCCAACTCTTTGCAACTCCATGGACTATACAGTCCACGGAATTCTCCAGGCCAGAATACTGGAGTGAGTAACCTTTCCCTTCTCCGGGGAATCTTCCCAGCCCAGGGATCGAACTCAGGTCTCCCGCATCTCTGGTCCAGGGGGATCTGGCAAAGGAGGGCAGCCCATCTGCAGTGGGGGCAGGGGAGGAAGGCCTGGGCCAGAGACGGTTCTGCCTGGGTCCCAGGTGAGCTGGAGAGCTGAACCACATCCCTTCTCTGTTCCCTTTTTGTATGCTACCTTACAGACAGAAAAAAGAAGAACAGAAGGGATGTGGTTCAGCCAGCCAGCTCACCTGGGACCAGGCAGAACCGTCCCGGCCCAAGCCTTCCTCCCCTGCTGCGCTCCTTTGCCAGATCCCCCAGACCAGTGTGGCAGCTGCCAGAACCCCACACTCCCCAGTTTATTTCACAGAGGGGTCACCAAACCTACTTGAGTCTCAAAGCAAGCCTTTAAACAAGCGACAAGTCTGTGCCAATGGCCCTGCCTGAGAGGGGCTCACCCTCTAAGTACCCCCTCAATTGTCACCTCCCCAGAAACCGCTTGCCCATGACTGTGGTGACGCTCCTGGCTGCTCCCTCACCCCCAAAGTGGCACCGTGAATCGTGGAGAATTTTCTCTCACTGACATTTCTTCCTGTGAGAGGTTAACTCATTATGGCTGGCACAGCGGACATGTCTAGTCCAGGGAAGCAGTAACTGGGTGACGTAAATGGTCCAAAGATTCAAAGATGCTCTGATTCACTGTCTTTTAACCAAAATACACTCGGTTTCAAAACCTAAACATAGTGTGGCTTCTTCCTGCCCTTCATGACAACATTCTGAGGTAAATCCTCACACAGGCTAATTCTGCTCTATTTTCCTCATCACTGAAATAAAACCAACTTTAATGGAATCCCCTAAACTACTTGGACGTGGACTTCAACATTAGCTTCCCCATCTCTGAGGTGAGGCTGATGGCAGGCCACTGTGATGATGCCTGAGCACACAGGGGTTTCCTTACTCCCTCTGTCTGCAGTCTCAGTCTCTCCACACTAGATGACTCTTGCTTTGGAAGGAGCCACAATCCAGTCAGGATTTAGTACAAAGTCTACAAGAAGAGGTAAGAAAGCCTTCTTCAGCGATCAATGCAAAGAAATAGAGGAAAACAACAGAATGGGAAAGACTAGAGATCTCTTCAAGAAAATTAGAGATACCAAGGAACATTTCATGCAAAGATAGGCTCGATAAAGGACAGAAATGGTATGGACCTAACAGAAGCNCGTGCTGCGATTCATGGGGTCGCAAAGAGTCAGACATGACTGAGCGACTGAGCTGAACTGAACTGAACTACTCCCTCCAGGCCACACTTAATGTCCCTTGAGAGAGCCAGGAACCAGTGATAGACAGCTACTTAATTTGGGGCCCACATGAAAGCCAGAGTCAAATCCAGGAGGCACACAGCCTGGTCCTCCTTTAGCCAACCGGTCCCTCATGATGTAAGTTCTGCCTTTTTCATTCTTTGAGCAGGGGTAAGAAGACAGCTGGTGTCAAACTGAAATCAAGTAGCAGAATGCCTGTGGACCTGCTAAATCAAACCAAAACAGTTTTGTTATTTATTGACCAAGTGAACCATTCCTTCAGACAGCAGTATTTGAAGCAGAAAGTCTTCTTTCTGAGCTTACATTTGTCCTAAAAGATGAAAACCCTGGAAAGTACTAGGCACAGGCCTCAGTGCCCCAGAAGAAGTAGAGTTCTCACTGCCCCTCGTCAACAACTGCTGGGAACCTGGAGCCCTGGCCGGACGAGGCTTGCCAGGGACCAAAAGCTTACCCTCAGTCACAAGGCAGTACAGCAGGGCCGGGGGACGTGTGCCGGCTTGGGAGAAGGACCATCACTTACTAACTGAAAACCTGGGCCAAGCGCCTTACCCTCTCTGTACCTCTGTCTCCTCATCTGTAAAATGGGGACCGAGTAGACACTTAGGATGGTTCTACACGAAACAACACTGGGGCTCCATGAGGCCCACGTCACCACTGTGCACAGCTGTACCATTTAGCCATCCACACACGTGGCCCGCAGACAGCAGCACCTCAGCACTGGCCACAGGCCAAATTAAGCCCTATTCCTGGTTCCGCCCTTATCCTCCCCTCGGCTGACCTGTCTGCACCCACCCGCCCTGCTCAGTCTTCCTTGAGAGCTTGTCAGTTCCGGTCCAGCTTCTCCTCTCTGAGGAAGCAGACTATTTCCCTGGCACAGATGTGCACTGAAAAGGGCAGAAGGGCTGAGGGGGTCCTGCTCCCGGGCCCAGTCCTATTCATTCCAGAGGATCTGTTAGGCTGGGCTCAGCCCAGCTCCCAACAGTGGCCCCCTGAGAACCAATGTGGAAAGACCACGAGCTCTGCCATCAGACATGGCACCTCAATAAACACGGCTGAGCCTCAATTTCTCAATGTAAAAGGAGGGTAACAGTGTATCTCAGAAAGCTGCTTTGAAGATCAAAGAGATGATAAATGACAAAATCATTTGTAAATGTGAAGGCTCCTTGCCCTGGCATGAGTCTGTGCACTTCCCTAAAGAAGGAGTGTGATTCAGTCTCCATCCTCCACTGCCTAAGACAGGACCAGGAACTTGGTAAGATTTTTATTAAACACCGGTTGGGAAAGAAAAAAGAAAGAAATAGTGTTAACGTAACTCAAACCTCCCTAAATGTTTTCAGACAAGTTGCAGTTTCAATGTTCAGAGAAGGATGACTTTTACTTTTCTAAGTAAAATGAAGCACTTATTTCATTCATCCTTCTTTACACACCAGAAGGCTGAAAGTGAGATGAATTCCAACTGAAACCTGAACCTGTTATCTTGTGTTTTCCGGAGACTTCAGGTACACATTTCCTGAGGCTGGGCCAACAGGGAAGGAGACTTGACTGAACCAAGAGCAGGGGCAGGAGCCAGGGGAACCACCTCAAGGCAAGGAAAAAGTCTATGAGGCAAAACACTGAAACCTGCTAAACTGAAATCCAGCCAAGAACAAGTACGGTGCACTACTTAGCCCAGAGCAGTGCACCCAGGAGGTGTGTAACTATGGATGAGTGAGTGAGAAAGACCATGGAATTCGGTCTTCACAAGCCATGCTGCCACCATAAAACAGCACTAGCCCACACTGGCAGACAGTCTAAAAACAGTTTTGAAGATTTTACAGGACAAAGGCTTTAATTCTGTCTGTATTTGCTGGAAAGACTCTGGGCACCGAGGTAGAGAAAAGCCGCACCAAACACCCTGAGGCGTGATCTCAGCCAAGAGTCTGGCTCTCGGTAAGCCAGGACCTGATCCTTGGGGACTCAGAAATGCCTAGTCCACAGAAGACGGGGGCCACGACTGGGGTTCATTCGAGTAACTGCATTCGAAAACAGAGTTTAAATATGTGTGTGATCTTCTCAGGAACCAAGGCAGACGAGACTAAAAAAGCCTCCACAAGTAATCTCTGGAGGAGATTTCCCATTTGATTCTGGGAAAGCTGTTTACTCTGAGACAAAAGGCATCAAACCCACAAAGCAGGGTGCGGCATTTGCCAGCCTAGAAATGAGGTCAGTTCTGTCCAGATATTTTGCAACAAGAGACATTTTTAAAGTCGCTTTGCTGAGAGCTTCCTTCACACTGACAAGAAAGAATCTCAGGTGTTTCAACCTTAAAAGGTAATAGATGATGGAAAACTCAAACTTGATATAACTCCTGTTAAGACTAAGAAACAGGATGAAGTTCTGGTGTCAACAACACTGCTGGGAGAGCCAGGCAGGAGACGAGATGAGTTTCCGGCTAATCCACCAGCCTGGAGTCAGCCTTTCCCCGTGGGATCACATGGTCTTCGATAAAGCATGTTGTTACAAAACATGCAAGCTTTGGTTGTATGGCTTTTAGGAACACTTTCATTTTAAAATATCTGGATACTTTGCGATAAAATGAATAGAGGAGGAAGTTCATGAGCCATTTCTGCAGCTTATAATCTGAAAATAAATACTCTTTTCCAAATGACAGGCTAGAAGCAGGATAGAAAACTATGTCCAGTAAATACCTTCTTAAAAAAAAAAAAAAACAAATGCCAAACTTCATCAGCATTGGCTATTAATACTATGCCAACTTTTCCTTCCTCTTTCTAACTAGCATTATAGGAAATTTAAGATGAGTAATTATTAATACTTTTCTCTGATACAGAAGGAGGAAGCAAACATAAGGATGCACTTAAAACATACACCAGATGAAATCAATCAGGATAGAAAATTCCAGGCATTTCCAGACAGGAGGACACATGCCTACTCAGTCACACAGGTTATTTTATCTCCTAAATAAAACACAGCCACCATGGATGGATAAGGTAGTTCAGATTACAGGCTGAAGAAAACACTCTTTCAGAAAGGTGTGTGCTAAGGGTGAAGAGAAATAAGAAAATATTAATACTAAAAGCTATGCTTCTCAAGAGTATTGACACACTTTGCATAAGACTGCAGTTGCTTCAAAAAGTTCATATATGTACTTCTTGAAACACTTTCCTGTTTGTTTAAAATGCCTGTCAATTAGACCCCAAGAAATGACTTCACCCCCTCAAGAGGCTTGATCTGTGAGTGATATAAGGCATTCGGGGAATGTGACTGCATCCTTGCTTCTCCGGTGCTTTATGATATTTTTGTTTCAGGAGAGAAGAACTCACATTTTGAAAAGTATTTTACTTTGCTTTCAAAGAAAAGATCTTCTTTTCCCCCCTAACCACATCCTTTCTGAAGCCAAACTTGACTATTGCCTTTTTTTCAGGGACTTCTCAGACTAACCCACGTTCTCTGTGGGGGGAGAAGCTTCACTTATGGCCTGCTGGCCTTGGTCAACCAAGCTCAACTCTGAACCAAATGAAGGAAATAAAGGCCGGCAGGTATTGATCAAAGCGTAAGACCACTTTTATTTAATTCTCCCTCCCACTGGCCAAAAAACCAGTATTCTTTCAGGATTTTGTCTTCTGTTTATGAAAAGTATTTTTATTGTGGTAAAATACACAAACCATAAAGCTTTACCATTTTAACCACTTTTAAGCCTACAGTTCAGTGGTATTAACTGTATTCACACTGTTGTACAACCAGCATCATCCTGCCACCTCCAGAGCTCTGTCACCTTTCCAAACGGAAACCCGGTAACCATTACACAGAGCTCCACAATGCTTCTGCCCAGTCCCTGGTAACCCCCTGATACTTTCCAGCTCTCTAAATCTGACTATCTAGATACCTTATCTAAGTGCAATCACACCGTGTTTGTCTTTGTTCCTGGCTTATTAAACTGAGCGTCATGTCTCCAAGGTTCATCCATGTTGTAGCGTAGGGCAGTATTTCTCTCCTTCTACAGGCTGAATAACATTCCAGCCCATGTACACGAATGGAATGAACAGCCCATACTTTGTTTACCTGAGCATCTCGCAGTGGCTATTGGACTATGTCTGCCTTTTGGCTTTTGTGGATAATACTGGTATGAACACTGCGTGTGTGCCCAGTCGTGTTTGACTCTTTGCAATCTTACAGACTATAGCCCACCAGGTTCCTGTCCATGGGATTTTCCTGGCAAGAATACTGGAGTGGGTTACCAGGAAATCTTTCCAACCCAGGGATGGAATAGCTGTGTCTCCTGCATTGGAAGGTGGATTTTTTATCATTGTGCCACCTGGGAAACTGATGGTCAAATATCTGCTCAAGTCCCTCTTTTCACTTTGTTTGTATATATACCCAGAACTGGAATGGCTGGACCACATGTTAATTCTGTTTTTAAGTTTTTGAGGAACCACCAGACAGCTATCCACAGCAGGGGCACCATCCAGCAATGTATACAAGGGTTCCAATTCTCCATGTCTTCAACAACATGGTATTTTCTTTCTTTCTAAAATAATAGTCATCTGAATGGGTGTAAAGTGTGGGATTTTATTTTTTTATCCTTTTATATTAATCCTTTACTCCATTTCTTCCTCTCTTCCCCAACCCTGACCTACCACCCAGTCTCTGTTTATGATCACTGCCCACTACTCACTGGGTTATGCCTGGCAAACTGGTGGCTGCTTCATCTCCAGAAACACTTTCTCAAGGTCCCCCGCAGCCTGCTGGTCCCCAAAGCCAATGGCTGGTTTCCCTCTTGGCCCAGGAGCACTGACAGCTGACATGTCCTCTCCCTGCCACCCCCTCAGCTCTCCTCCAGGCTTTCTCCCCCCGAGCATCCTCCTCTCCAAGCCCAACCCTACATACAGACTCTCCAAACTACTCCACTTGGTCCTCTTATCCACACAAGCTTTAAATATCCCCTCCTTGCAAATGACTTCACACTTCATATCTCTTGCTCATATGTCTCACTCAGAACTACTTCTGTATTAAAAATATTGTCTGAACATCTCTGCCTGGATTAGCTTCCTGCCATGTAAACTCACCTGTTTAGAATTGAAGCCACCATCTTGTCCTCTCTTGAGTCCTGAGCTGGCACACATCACTTGCAGCTCAGGTGCTATCTCAGAACCACCCCCGTCCACCTAAGCCACTGCTCAGCCCCGCTGTCCTGAACTGCACAGAGCCCTCCTGCCATCTCCCTCCCTTCCAGTCACCCTCACCTGCAGGCAGCTGTTTGCCCTGTCCACTCTTCTCTACTTCATATCTACCTGGGATGGCTAGTTTGTTATTCTTCCAGAAGCATGTCTCTGACCAGATGTTTTTTCCTGAATAAACACACTGGGAAGCTTCTGAAAAACTCCAAACTCATTGGCTTGGCATTTGGGGAGCAATCTGATTTCTCACTTCTTCCTGCAGGTAAGCCGTGCTTCAGAGTCAGCCCTGCTCTCAATCCTTGCAGAGCTGGGTTCCCCACCTCAGACACTGAGCTCATGTGGGCCCCACCACCTCCCCAGTCTCCACAAGTCAAAAGCCAATCTTCCCCGATCTCTCTGCACAGAAACAACTCCTTCCCCTAACACCCAGCATGTTTTGCCTGGACCTCATTTGTGTCCATCACTTTCACCTTCCTATCACTTTCCATCACTGACCTAACTCCCCCAAAGAACAGGGAAGGATCCACATCATATTTGTGGTCAAATCCCTTTGATAGTCACCAGGTAAAAAGCCTTACCCCAGGTCAAGTACTTAACAGTGTTGGGGAATGAAAGTCTCACTGGCCAAAGTCAGCTAATCTGACTTTTCCTAGACCCCAACCATCATGGCCAGCATGACAGATGAGTCTGCATGGAAAGAACTGTGGGGAGGCAGCTACAGTGACGTCAGACAGAAGTGACAGGTGCCAGCCCGCATCAAGGAACACTTGAGAAAACCTCAAAAGCAGGTGGGGAAGCAGGAGAGCTGGGGGTAACAAACATAGAGCTCTGTGACAATGAACCTGAACCCTGAAGAAAGATCCAGTATCCTGAAGGTGAGAAAGAAGAGAATTTATTCTACAAAAGTCCCTGTCATCAAAGGTTGAGAGGCAGAGAACTCTGGCAATCACAGGAGACGTTATCAGTTGTTTGGAAAGTTCATTTATGCAAAACAGATCCTTTCTCAGTGATGGTGAGTTAATGTGACATTGTAAATCTGCCCTTAAACCCAGTCTTTGGACGGATGTAATTTCACCCTGGACACTAAGGACAGAAGCTGGAAGACTGAAAGGTAAACAGACACTTTACTTCCTCCATGACAAAAGAAGCTTATAAAAACTACTACCTTAAAAATACGTAATATGGTGCCCCTGGATAGACTTTGCATAGATTGCTTTCATTATTTTTGAGTGATTGATGACTGACTGAAGATGTGAGAACACAATAAAAACGCTTGATTCAACAAACTAATGCAGAACTCTGGCCCCAACAATAAGCTAATCCACATTCTTCCCAAGCATACCTGCAACATTAATACAAAATGACCATGTACTGATCTACAAAGCCAAGTCTCCACAAATCTTGAAGATGTATATCTTTCAAACCTTCAAAGTCTTGGAGATTTAAGCCTGCAGTCGATCAGAGTAACTACTAAGAAAAAAAAACCTTTCAGCTTTAAAAAATGATAAAGAAGAATATAAATTTCACTGACTCTGACTAACCAACAGGCCAGCATTTGGCCACAAAATAATTGATTTCACCCTTAATGCTACTGTTGAAGTATTTAAGTGCCTGGGCACTCACTCCAACCCCCACACTCCTCCTCGATCCCACATTCCAGTGGATCAGGTATTTTCACACACGGTTCATCTTCAGTGGAGTAATTAAATCTTTAATTTGAAAACAAGAGCGGAAGTCCAGCACTCAGTGCATTACTGGCTGCCCTCAAAGCTTAGAGCAAAAAGCAATCAAATAATAAATGGCGACCTCAGCTCCTTCAAGCTCAAGGTACCAGCCTCAAGGTGCAAGCTTCAAGGTACCAGCTCATCACAAAACTGACCAATTTACATGTGGGAATACCTTCCACAGTTATCTGCAAGCTTCCTGGGGATCAGAAACATTATTTAAATTATGCAAACTGTCAAGTTTATGTGCTGCCTAGCCTTTTGATTACACCATAATTTTTAAAGCATATATTTCAGAACATGCTTTATTTCATATTCAAGGTATAGGAAGAGACCTCTCAGGGAGCTGAGTACTCACGATACAGTGGCTACTGCTGGTCCTCTCTCTGTTTTCATCCACCTCCAGAACTAGCTAACACTCTTCTTAAGCATTAAAGAAGGCAGTGTGGTGCTAACCGGTTATTTAATTCGTGGAATATTTAGTGAGCATCTGCTCTGTGCTACAGCCATGAATAAAACAAGTCTCTGTTCTCATAAGAAAAAAACAGGGACACCTGTAATCAGAGACACTTGGGACCAGGTTCTGCTGGGTCCCTTACTAGTGATGTGCCTATGGGTAATAATTTAACACTCTGAGCCTCACTTCTGGACACTCATTAACATTAAAGGCTGTAGTAATTAAAACTAAAATACATTCAGTCGACACTATTCCTTCCTCTGCTTGTTGTCCCCTTCCGTAATAAGGGAGCAGTTAATCAGTAAGAGCTTCACAGGTACTGCAGGGACCATCTGAAGCAAAATCAGGGAGAAGGTAAATTTTCTCTCAGTTATGTTCTTCCCTGATCCTTTGTGCCTCCCTCACCTCTGAGCACTTTTTTTTTTTTTTTTTTTCTGTTCTTAGGTATCCAGTGCTCCCTGACCCTCTCCCTCTGGTCTCCCCTTGGCCGACTGACACCCAACACCTCCCCCAACCCCCTCCAGACATAGTTCTATTCTCTCAGTTTACTCCTTGGGGCTCTTGATGAAAGGCAAATGGCTAAACTAATTCACCCGAGAGCTGAACTCAGACTTCAGGCCCCCGCTCCTGTTGGTATTCTCATTTCAAGGAGCTGGCTTCTAGACACTGCAGAGATGTCACCTTTTGGGGCAGAGAAAATTTCTCAAGTGTTGCCTATACCGCTCAGCATACAAAAGGCACTACTATTATGTGAGAGAATTCCACAATTTTACTTTTCCTGTGTCAGGCTTCCATAATTTACAGAAAAGACGTATTCTTGCTGAGTAAGGTTCTGGACTCACATTGGTCTGGGTCCCCACCCTATAATGAACTCACAGCCTTTCAAAGCATCTACCCATAAGAGAATCTCAAGCTAATAATCAGCTTCCCCTTCACTTGGTCTCCAGGAACTTAATTAGAATGGAGTCCTGTGGCTAACCAGAAAATAACTGGTATTTAAAGAACTGACATTACAAGACGATTATTTTCGGCTAACAGTATGTCTCGTTTTCTAGTGCTTCAATGAGGCTCCAGAATTGTTCATGTTGGAGGAGAGGATAAAATGAACTTTTAATTATTTTCATTAAGAAATATTGCTAGTTGTAACACTGAACCAGATAAAACTGAAAGGAAAGAAAAATATACAAATATTAGCATTAGCTAATGAATGAGTTTGGTAGTTAAGGAAGAAATTTTTTATAATGCTAAACCAAGGTCATCCATTTATTTAAAAAGTCCTTAGAACCTTCTGTGAAAAAGCAAAAATTATCAGCTGCCACAGGCTCTAATTTGCTTTAATAAACACAGATTGCTTTTATAATAATAAAAAGTGAGATGAAAAGACAAAAAGCAAAGATAAGAGGAAATCAAAGAAAACAGAGGCCAGTGCTGGGAGCATGGCTCTCTGCTCTTTCACTGTAGGAGTGAACTGCTTTCTCTAATGAGCGCAGGCTGGCGATGCTGGGGCGACGAAACAGGACTCCGGAGGAAGGCTGGACTACCAGCCCCAGGCAGGAGCTGCTAAGTGCTGACTTAGGTGAGATGAGGTTCAGCCCACATTATTTATTAGCATAATTATTAATAATCATCGCCATCATTCATTGAGCCCCTATCACGTTGCAGGCACTGTGCTTTACTTACCATCTTCAAAAAAACCCTTTGGGGAGGTGGGTATTAACATCCTCATTTGACAGATTATAAACACTGAGGCTCAGAAAGGGTGATTAACATCCAAGGTCACACAAGTGCTGAGAGTCAGGGCCAGACTCTGTACTCAGGACTTGAACCTGGGTCTGTCCACCACGAGGCCACAGTCTGACAGGTTTGATTGTTTGATTTTTCACGCAGCCCACTCTGCGGATACGACCCAGAGAGCCACGAGCCCTCTTCACATTCGCAAAGCTGCTGCCTGAGCTCCCCTCCAGAAAGCCAAGATTTTGCTGAAAAAGACAGCTTTAAACCCCAAGCATCACCTGAGTTGCACGTTTGCCTTTTGCAAATGAACCCAGAAAAGCAGCTACCCAGTGGATCCTGGTGCCCATATCTTTCAAATCTACTTTCCACCCAAAGAGGCTTCAGGGATCCAACATGGAACTCGGTGAAGTCAGTGATTGGAGAAAGGTATCCATCTGCTGCCTATCAGATTCCAGGTGTTTCAGACAGTGTAGTGGGTGTCACAGGGCAGAACCCCATATTCTCTTCAGAAGTGACCCCCTGTTGAAGAACCCTCTGAGCCCCAAACAGCAGAGCGCATAGCAGGAGCGGGCAGGGAGGCTGCCGGGGCTGTGGGGGAGACGCTGACCCCTACCCAGAGTCCCCAGCCCCTGGCAGGAAAGTCGGATGTGGAACCATAGCATCTGGGAATGTGAGGGCAACCAGACACCGAGGCAGCAAAAAAAAAAAAAAAAAGTGACATCAAAAAAGATCAGTGGTGTCCCACAAAAAGGGGTCTGATTTTTCCCAGTTACGTCGGCCTGAGAAGAGAGGAGAGGGGCGCAGGAGCCCCCGCCTAATGCAGAAGTGATGCTCTCCCTCATCTAAGATAGTGATGACGGGCTCTGCAAAGCCCACGAGGAAGTGGGGGTGGGCATCAAAGCGGACCCATCCCACAGGCCCCACCAAGCATAAATGGACGCAAGACAAGAGGGCGGACTTCCCGGCTGATCCGTGCAGGTGAGCTTTCAGAGTGGTGAGTAACTACCCAATTCCACCTCCTGTGACTTTCCGTGAAAGCAGGACGGAGACAATAAAAAATGAACCAGTCAACCCAGCAAGCTCCCATACCTCCCGGTCAGCAGTATCAAGGGCTCCTGATACATCTAACAGAAATGCCGTGGGGCCTGACCAGGGCCCCCAGCAGGCAAACCTATCCATCAGCCAGGCTAACGCAGTCCAGTTCAGACTCAAATCTAAAACCAGAGCGTTAGGGGACAGTTTGCAGTAACACACTCTTGGATTCTACAGAATTTGTCTCTAAGACCACACCATCCCTTAGGCAAGTCACACATGGGGCCTCAGTTTCCACATCTATAAAGCGAGGGGGTTGAGCTTAATGGCTTCAAAATGCTCTCTCAGAGCTAAAATTCTTTTGTTTTACAACTCCTGAAATCTTCATTTCTTTTAAGCTCTAAAAGTTTAAGTGCCTACTTAAAGTCAAAATTAATGAAGTATAAACCAGAACTAACTCAGCATCAAGTGATTACTCCTGAAAGAAGATGTGATGACCTTTCTTCCCTAGTAGAGACATTAACGCTTTCTCTGTCAATGACACACTAAGCTCGTCCCAGTGCCTGGGATCCAGGCATTAAATAGGAGGCTCAATTCTTTATCCTCATGCTGCTGTAGAAGAGAGCTTCGGGTGCCACATGACAACGTCTGCCTCACAGTCAATGGCTGATTGTGTTGGGAGACTTGGTGGAAATCAGATCATTTATCCAACTTTTCACAACGAATTTCCTAACACTATAATTTTGCTGGTGTCTCAACTGACTCGGTCTATGAATCCAGTCCTTGAAAGAGTGTCAATCACTGCTTTTTGGTGTAAATCTCAACAGTTGCCAGTATGACCTCACAGACCTGGACGCGTGGCCCATTACATGGTGAGGCCACATCTTCAATTCTTCCTACAATGAAGACCGCACAGCACATTTTTAGCCCCAGTGGAAATGTAACTGTCCCCCAGGCTACGTCAACAAGAAAGCAGGTGGAACTGCTTTCTCTTCTGTGTTGTGGCCTGTGTTCTACCAAACTAGATCCTCTGGGAAGGAGAACACAGCTACAAGAGATGAAAATGGCTAGTCTGTCTGTCTGTCTATAAAGGAGCTGTTTTCCAAGGCTATTTTTGAGTACTCTCTCTCAAATCTCTGACTTGAGTACTTTTTAGACGAACACAGTACAAAACACAGCTGTACAGCAGGTTTAATCTTGATGGAAGTATAAATGGCTGATGGCAAACTAGTACGAAAGAAAAAAAGTAACTCTAGCGTAGTTATACTGTTCATATAGACCGATTTAACTATTTTGGTTTTTGAAAATCCTACTTTGCAAAAGATCTAATTCACTGATAAAATGTGCTGTGGATTTTATTCTTATTCCTTATTGGTTAAACACAGAAGGTCTTTATCAGAGGTCAGGACAATTCCTTAGGCTGTTGGTCATTTTGGGGTGTGTACTTTAGGCAAAAAGTTTACTAAATGATCCTGTTCATGAGTAGGCATGCACCTTCCAAAGTAAACAACTGACAACTAGAAAAAAATATACTATAATCTCTATGTTTGGAACATAAAATAACAATATTTTATGACACAGAAGTGTTGATATTACAGTAGGGGCACAAATATAGTATTTGGGATAAAGCCACATTTAAAGCACTTCAATCACCAACATGCTTGAGTCAGGCTTGGCTCCCTGTACACAAAAGAGGTGGTTATGTATGAAAGAGTGACTTAAAAATCAGGGGACAAGAGTCTGTCCTTAAAATATGCCTGCCACCCAAGGACCAAAGTATCTGAAATTCTACCATTAAAGATGCATTTCTTCAGAAGAAACCCTGATGTCCTTTTAAAATTCAAATACTCCAGAGGACTAAGACATAAAATCAATACTATTTTACCATGCTATTTAACAAATTGTTTTTTCTCAAAAAAGGGATGGATAAGAGTGGAGTAAGAAGTAAGAGAAAGTCCCATGTAAGTATGCATACTTATCGTGAGGATACTGAAGGAGAAATGACGAAAGTCCAACATGACATCATTCTGTTTCTTTCCTGGAATTGGTCCTGCCTGGAGCACTTTCAACTGTAACCTTTCTAAGAATGTCGGCAGGTTCAAACTCCACTGTGCATGCTTGCTAAGTAGCTTCAGTTGTGTCCAACTCTTTGCGACCCTATGGACTACAACCCGCCAGGCTCCTGTCCATGGGATTCTCCAGGCAGGAATACTGGAGTGGGTTGCAATGCCTTCCTCCAAGGGATGGAGAAGCTCCTTACAGCTCCTGCATTGCCAGGCAGGTTCTTTACCACTAGCACCACCTGGGATGACCCCTTTATACCTCATGAAGCAGCATAAGACAAGGGGGTGGGAGGAAGTGATAGATCTGAGTGTGAATCCTATGTATTTATTACACTATTTAGGGGAGGAACTTCTCTTAAGCCAGCTGGCTCTATCACCACAAATATCCACTTTTTCTGTGGGTCATAAAACAAACATGGAGACATAAAGACTTTCAAAAATCTCTTTAAGACAGTTATGTCTATCAAAATCTACACGTGAACAAATAAACTCATATGATGGTGATATGAAAGGACCAATAAAACAAACCAATCTTTAGAAAATCTAACCATGAACACAAGAAAGTAAGCATATAGAGAGAAAAGTATTACTATGAGAAAGTAGATACAACCATTAATAGAAGATGAGCAGAGGCGAAGTCAGGACTCAGGCATCATGTAGTTCTTAGAGGAATGGGGTATCCCTGGGACCCTGGAGGTAGCCCTCGAATGCCGTGGCTTTCACCCAATGAAGGGCAGTGTGGGTTATAATTGCCACCTGGAGCTGACAACCCCGCTACCCTAGCACCCCCCAGATCAGTGATTGTCTTCAACTCTAGAGTAACCTGAGATGGCTGCATGACACTGAATGCCCTTAATACCACTGAATTCTACACTTTAAAATGTTTAAAGTGCCAACTTTTGTTATTTGTGTTTAGCATAAAGGAAAAGTATAATAAAAATAAAAGATTATTAATGAGTCACTGAGCAGACATTATTAACGTACCTGGCAAGCCCCGTGGGAAAGGTAAGGCAAAGAAGACAACGGCCCAACCAAAAATAAGAAAAGAAAATCCTGAAATGGTTCTTCCAACCAGTGCTAAATGTGAAACAGATTTCATAATAATAGAGCCACCATGATCAAACTCAGTAACATCTGCACCCCAAGCACAGACTCTCAGACCTCTGGTCACTTTAAGCTGCAGAAGCAATGAATACAGCCACGTCCACCGTTTTCTCTCAGCTATCAGAACATGTAAGTACCAGGCAGCACACCTCCTTCATAAAGAAGCAGAGCCAAGGACTTTCCTGGTGGTCCAGGGGTTGAGAATCCACTTGCCAATGCCGGAAACACAGGTTCGATCCCTGGCTCAGGAACGAAGATCCCACACGCTGCAGAGCAACCATGCCCATGCGCCACAGACAACTGCAGCCCCGGTGCCTAAAGCCCGTGGTCCGCAACGGGAGGAGACCCCGCTCTCCGTAACTACCGAAAACCCGTGTGCGGCTACAGAGACCCAGTGGAGGCATAAGAAAAGAAGTCAGGAAGGAGTGAAGAAAAGAAGAAAGAAGCAGAGCCAAGGAATTCAGAGACAAATACTTTCCCAAATTTAGAAATTTAGAAATTTCTTGGGCAAGAAACCACACTCTCTTTTCAGAGCTCACTGCCTTTCTGGCACATTTTAAGTAGTGGTTAGAGACTAGGGTAACACCCAGAATTGGTCTTGAAAATGACTTTGGAATAATTTCACTTACTGCATGGGGAGATATTTCTTAACGAACTATATATGGAACTTCCTCTCTGGTTTAACAGCAGCAAAATGTAATCCACAGGATTAAAAACTAAGCAAATCATTTGCCTCCATTTCCAGGAGACAATATTTGGTTTGATAAGTAAACAAAAAATCATTTATATTCAAAAGACCACTTGGATGGATATAAGCAGTTCTGATTTACTCCAGTGGGTCTGGAGGGGGTGCAATTTATTACACTCCACTTAGCACTGTAACAACTGCTTTTCAAAAATCGACAGTGATTCATGAAAATGAACATACGGACTCTCTTTGCAGCATAAACCCCAACAGCCTCAGGCAAGTGCTGAGAGAAATGTAGTACAAGGCATGGCGGACCGATATGCGGAAGCGAGCAATTATGTCTTTATTTAACCCAATCCATTGCTCATCAGAAAAGCACTCAGCACGGGAGTCAGACCCAGACAAACTGACAAGGCACACAGCCACTTAACTGTCCCCGCCAGCAATTACACTCTCTCAACCCAAGAGTGTGTCAAATTAAAACAACTACACATTGACTTTTTACTCCTGTAAACATTAAGGGGTGATTGACAACTCTGGGCTGCAGCCAGCCAGTCTGGCATTCTCATTCACCGTCTTTGCTTATTTATCTGCTCGCAGCTCCAGAAGTGTTGCCTTGGGAATATTCCTAAGGACACAAAAGGATGCCATGGCTTTGCCACTGGGGCTCACTCAAAGAGGTTCTGCCACTTCTCACTGACAAGCAGCTTCAGACGACACCTTAAAACGGAGTATTTTAAAAATTAACATTTGTCTGTCCCTTTCTATTAGAAAAACTACTTCCAAGCAGAAAAATGGAAAGCCAGCCAGTTTTCCGTGCACTTCAGCTCTCACAGCGTCACCCACTAGGGTCCTGATTGTGGAAGGACCCCCTTCCCCTGCTATCCTATTCTTTATTTCAGCACTTGAAGGAGTGGCGGGGGGATACAGTAGAAATAGGAGGGAGACATAAGTAAACAAAAGTAAAAAATAACTCCAGGAAATCTACTTACCACAGAGACCCACTCCCTGCCAACGCAGGAGATGTAAGAGATTCAGTTTTGATCTCTGGGTCAGGAAGATCCCCTGAAGGAGGGCACAGTAACCCACTCCAGGTTTCTTGCCTGGAGAATCTCATGGGCAGAGGAGTTTGGCAGAAGGACGCGACTGAAGCAACTTTGCACACACGCACACACAGATCCAGGTGGATCATCAACTGCCAACTGTAGGCCTGTGCTGTGCATTCAGTGGTCAATGCCTACTCTTCTCTCATGATCATAGAGAAAAAGCCACAGGCAAGTGTCACACTTTGCCTCTTTCACCATTTTCCCCTTCTACCTTGTTCAATGAGGAAAGGGCAGGCTTTTCAATAAATGGGGCTGGGATGTCCACACGCAAAAGAATGAAACTAGACCCTTATCTTACACCATATATAAAAATTAACTCAAAGCAGGTCCAAACCCAACTTTTAGAAGAAAACATTGGGGAAAGCTTCATGACATTGGATTTGACAATGATGTACTGGTCATGACACTAAAAGCACAGGCGAGAAAAGGCAAAGTATGCAAACTGGACTTCATCACGGCTACAAATCTGTGTATCTGAGCACACAACCAACAGAGTAAAACGGAGCCCCAAGGAATGGGAAACAGTATCTGAAACTGCTGTATCTGAGAAGGGATCAGTGCCACTTTACCCTCCTGGTTTTACTGTAAGCAATCGTTGGCAAGGACCAACGATCGTCTCATGCTGCCCCATGCCCGTGAGACAAGTTTTCTGCCCTGGGCAAGCACTATCATTCCTGGACTAAGACCAACCAGGTTCTAGTTTAGTTCCTTCCATGTTATTTAAAACAAACAAACAAAAAAGCACACACCACAATTAGACCCAAAGATCAACTAACACTTATCAGAGTTCAGTCAGTCCAAGTCAATTATTTCTCCTCAACCTGACCGGCCATTTGAATAAGCGCTGATGCGCCCACCAAAGACTTTTAAGGTGTGTCTGATGAACCTGTGGCCATGGTGCCACTCTTTCATCTCAGGCTTAAAGGCTATGTCACCCCACCGCATCGCTCTAGAAGTCCTAACAAAACAGCTTTCACCTGTCTGAGACAGCGCTGCCCAGCAGAGCTGAGGATGGAAACCGCTCTACTTCTGCCCTATCCAGCCGGGCAGTCACCAGCCCCAGATGGCTACTGAGCACCTGAAATGTGGCCAGTGTGACCGAGGAGCTAGACTTGGGATTAATTTAAACATAAACAGGCCCATGTGCCCAGGGGCCCCTGCACTAGCTGCGGCAGGTCTAAGGCAGAGGGCTGAAGACAAAGGTTGCGATCCTGTGGGACAGGGTGAGGTTGACCGTGAACCAGAGGGACACTGAATCAAAGAGAAGGCCCCCCAGCTTCACGGTCGGCTGCCACCTACGCTGTCTGCACAGCGAGTCCTCTTCCCTAACACGGCCACTGATATCTGCTCTACCAACCCGTGTTATCACAGAACGATATGCGGACTTGGTCCCTGTTGCCAGCACGGAGCCCCGAAAGTGAAAGCGAAAGCCAAAGTCACTCAGTCATGTCCAACTTTTTGTGACCCCATGGACTACACAGACCCTGGAATTCTCCAGGCCAGAATACTGGAGTGGGCTGCCTTTCCCTTCTCCAGAGGATCTTCCCAACCCCGGGATCGAACCTAGGTCTCCCGCACTGCAGGTGGATTCTTAACCAGCTGAGCCACAAGGGAAGCCCAGGAATACTGGAGTGGGCAGCCTACCCGTTCTCCAGAGGATCTTCCTGACCCAATAATTGAACCTGGGTCTCCTGCACTGCAGGTGGATTCTTTACCAACTGAGCCACCAGGGAAGCCCACAGAGCTCCGAAAACCCATGGCACTTCTGCAGTAAGAAGGGTGATAGGAGCCTCTGTGTTCTAGTGAGGTGACTTGGTGGGCTAGATGGTTTTAGGATGGGGGCTACTCATAGATGCAGTGTAGGGGCTGAGCACCAGGAAGGCCCAGCCCTGATGAGAAGCCTGGAACGTCCAGCCCTATCCCCCAACCTCCAGGGAGAGGGAAGGGCCGGAGATTGAGCTAATCACCGATGGCCAATGATATAACCACTCAAGCATTGGAGAAGGAAATGGCAACCCACTCCAGTGTTCTTGCCTGGAGAATCCCAGGGATGGGGGAGCCTGGTGGGCTGCCGTCTATGGGGTCACACAGAGTCGGACACAACTGAAGCGACTTAGCAGTAGCAGCATGTAGTAATGAACCCTTCCTAAGAACCCCTCAGTGATTGGGCTTCTCAGAGCTTCCTGGCTGGTGAGCACATTGGGGTGCTGGGAGGGCTTAGAAGCTCCCCACCCTCTCCTCATATCTCACCTTAGGCATCCCTTCTTCCATTGGCCATTCCTGAGTTATATCCTTTATAATAAACTCATAATAGTAACAGTAAGTAAAGTGCCCTCTGGAGTTCTGTGAGTCATTCTAGTGAATTATCAACCCCAAGAAGTTGTGCGAACCCCCAAATTTGCAATGGCCCAGACAGAACTGTGTGTAGCCTGAGCACCTCATTTATGGCTGGCGTTTGAAGTGGGAGCAGTCTTGTGAGACTGAGCCCTTAGCCCATGGGGTCTCAGCTAACTCCAGATACTCAGTATTAAAACTGGACTGAATGGCAGGACACCCAGTTTGTGTTAGAACTAGTGTCAAGAAAAAAAGGCCTCTTATTACCTAAGAAGAAGATTGTTGGAATTAAATAAGATGATGTACATCAAAGTGCTTCATAAAGTAAGAGATTATTTTCTCTATTTGGTTGATCTGTAAGGGACATTAACTAATTCATAAATACTAACCTCAAGTTTACCATGAAGCAACCTTTGAATTGGTTCATATTAACATCAGGAAACAGTGCAATACTTTCTCATTCATTTCGCTAGGCAGGAAGGCCCTAATTCTTATCCGCCTTATTTTCCAGGAAAAGTGGCAAAGAGTCTAATTCGTAGCAGTACATCAAGGTTTAATTGTTTAAGGTTACAGACCACTTCATGGGCAATAATTGCAAGGAATCAGAAACTCTTTCCCCAAATTCACAGAGAGAGAAAGAAGAAACCAAGTAGGGAGGGATGAGAAAAAGAAAAGCAACATTCTGGAAAAGAAGTGCTTTGGGTGAGTGGGATGTGCCTGACTGTGGCATTTTACATCTCTAAAAATCTCTGTGCTTTGGGGATCCAGCTTGCAGATGAGGGCCTGCTATCAGCTGGGGTCAGCATGCTGGACAGCTTGGGAAGTGAGTGAACGGGCAACAGATGCTGGACAGTTGGCACTAAGACCAGACAAGATTCTCCACTCAGTCTATACACACTGGCCCCCTGACGTCGGCATCATTTCTACTTCCCAGGAACCTCATCAAGAAGAGGAAGACGTTCAAAGACATTAAACCCTTCAACAGTTACGGACTGAGCTTTGTGTCCCATCTTTATATTAATAAGCTGAAGCCCTAGCATCCAATGTCACTGTACTTAGAGACAGTGCCTTTAGGAACATAAATGAAGTTATATAGGAAGGTCTTAAGGGTAGGCCCCTAGCCTGACAGGACTAGTGTTCTTATAAGAAGAGGAAAAGAAATCAGAGCTTGCTCTCTCTGCATACACAAAGGAAAGACCAAAGAAGAGGGGCCTCACCAGAAACCAACCCCGATGACACCTTGATCTCAGACTTCTAAAATCTCAGAGCTGTGAATTTCTGTTTCTTAAGCCATCCAGCCAACTTCTGTGTCAGCGGCCCTAGCAGACTAGTGTAAATAGTATTAAAATAAAACAGGAAACTCATACGACCTGGTGGGCTGGGTATGGGGAACCTAGGCATGCCAGGCACAGGTGCCATTTGATCTCATACAGTAGGCTCTACTCATTATAGCCGTTCACGTGGTGAGCTGAAAGATGTTTAACAGAATGAGATAAACAGTTTAACAGAATGAGATAAAACAAGTATTTCCCCTTGAGAATCTTAGGGTTTAACAGTTTTGCCAGGACCTGCAATACATTTGGAACTCAAAACAAACTAAGCCTTTTCATATATTGAAATGTTACTTGACTAGAAAAAAGAATGAAGCCTTATTACATGCCTTACTTTGAATGAACCTCAAAAATATTATGCTAAGTGAAAAAAGTCAAATATAATAAGGCTACGTTTTATATGACTCCATTCATAAGAAATGCCCAGAAATAGGCAAATCCATAGAGACAGAAAGTAGAATAATAGTTTCTAGGGGCTGAGAGTGGAAGTGAAGAGTGCCTCCATATGGAGATTCTTTTGAGGATGATGGAAATATTTAGGAATTAGACAGCAATGAGGGTCGTACAACTTTGTCAGTACTAAAGATTACAGTTTAGTACAATATTCAGTTAGTATTGAGATCAATTCAGTTGCTCAGTCGTGTCTGACTCTTCGACTCCATGCAGTGCAGCACGCCAGGCTTCCCTGTCCATCACCAACTCCTGGAGTCTGCACAAACTCATGTCCAAAGAGTCGGTAATGCCATCCAACCATCTCATCCTCTGCTGTCCCCTTCTCCTGCCTTCAGTTTTTCCCAGCATCAGGGTCTTTTCAGGTGAATCAGTTCTTCTCATCAGATGGCCAAAATACTGGAGCTTCAGCATCAGTCCTTCCAAAGAATATTCAGGACTGACTTCCTTTAGGATTGACTGGTTGGATCTCATTGCAGTTCAAGGGACTCTCAAGTGTCTTCTCCAACACTAAAGTTCAGAAGCATCAATTCTTTGGCGCTCAGCTTTCTTTATAGTCCAACTCTCACATCCATACACAACTACTGGAAAAACCATAGCTTTGATTAGACAGACCTTTGTCAGCAAAGAAATGTCTCTGCTTTTTAATATGCTGTCTAGGTTGGTCATAGCTTTTCTTCCAAGGAGCAAGTGTCTTTTAATTTCATGGCTGCAGTCACCATCTGCAGTGATTTTGAAGCCCAAGGATATGGTCTGTCACTGTTTCCCCATCTATTTGCCATAAGGTGATGGGACCAGATGCCATGATCTTAGTTTTCTAAATGTTGAGTTTGAACCCAGCTTTTTCACTCTCCTCTTTCACTTTCATCAAGAGGCTCTTTAGTCCTTCTTCACTTTCTGCCATAAGGGTGGTTTCATCTGCATATCTGAGGTTATTGATACTTCTCCTGGTAATCTTGATTCCAGCTTCTGCTTCATCCAGCCTGGCATTTCACATGATGTACTCTGCATATAAGTTAAATAAGCAAGGTGACAATATACAGCCTTGATGTACTCTCTTTCCCAATTTGGAACCAGTCTGTTGTTCAATGTCCAGTTCTAATTGTTGCTTCTTGACCTGCATACAGATTTCTTAGGAGGCAGGAAAGGTGGTCTGCTATTCCCATCTCTTGAAGAATCTTCCACAGTTTGCTGTGATCTACACAGTCAAAGGCTTTGGCGTAAGTCAATAAAGCAGAAGTAGATGTTTTGGGGAAATTCTCTTGTTTTTTCTACGATCCAACGGATGTTGGCAATTTGATTTCTGGTTCCTCTGCCTTTTCTAAATCCATCTTGAACATCTGAAGTTCTCGGTTCACATACTGTTGAAGCCTGGCTTGGAGAATATTGAGCATTACTTTACTAGCATGTGAGATGAGTACAATCGTGCAGTAGTTTCAACATTCTTTTGCACTGCTTTTCTTTGAGACTGGAATGAAAACTGACCTTTTCCAGTCCTGTGGCCACTGCTGAGTTTTCCAAATTTGCTGGCATATGGAGTGTAGCACTTTAACAGCATCATCTTTTAGGATTTAAAATAGCTCAGCTGGAATTCCATCACCTCCACTAGCTTTGTTTGTAGTGATGCTTCCTAAGGCCAACTTAACTTCACATTCCAGGATGTCTGGCTCTAGGTGAGTGATCACACCATCGTGGTTATCTGGGTCATTGAGGTCTTTTTTGTATAGTTCTTCTGTGTATTCTTGCCACCTCTTCTTAATATCTTCTGCTTCTGTTAGGTCCACACCACTTCTGTCCTTTATTGTGCCCACCTTTGCATGAAATGTTCCTTGGTATCTCTAATTTTCTTGAAGAGATCTCTAGTCTTTCCCATTCTATTGTTTTCCTCTATTTCTTTGCATTGATCACCGAGGAAGGCTTTCTTATCTCTCCTTGCTATTCCTTGGAACTCCGCATTCAGACACGCATATTTTTCATTTTCTCCTTTGCCATCTCACCTCTATATAAGAAACAGGAAGCAAGCCTGGCAAGGGCTGTGTATGTAGCATACCTATCCAGAGTCTGGTTGTGATCCTGGCTTCTTTAACTGGAGAAGGAAACGTTCTCTTAGGTTCACAGCAAAGTCATCAACCAAGTCTGGAAAATGCTCAACAGAGCATGGCACATTGCTGCTCCTTTGCACACCTTGCAGAGGCTCAGAGGCAAGACTATTCTACTTTGCACACAAAGGGAAGGGCCTATGTCCCCAAGATATGGCGACACTTAGGCATCACTGCAGCATGTTCTAGGCCATAGTTCATCTCCTGGGCATAATGCTAGGGCCACAAACACATAATTGGCACTCCATGAATTTACCACTTGTTTATTGACTGAGTCCTTGGTTAGTATCCTGGTGTGGTGTTGGGAGGTCTGAAGAAAGAGACAGGAGCTGGTTTTGTTCAAAACTCACTGTAATGGCTGCTAAAGATACAAGGGGGCAACTGAACCACATTCACAAAAACTATACATTTCCATCTTGAGTCTAAGCAACAGTGGGCTCATTTTTATTTCCTCTTATATTAATGGAGCTAGCCTATGAAATATGATAAAAGAAACATCCAGACCTACAAATTACCTAGACAGAGGAAGATACAATACAGTTAACATGCGCAAGGAGAATTTATAATCCAGAAATTTTTCATGGAGAAACCCATCAAGAGCTTCAACCAAAACAGGAAAGCATTCTGAGCATGATCAGCACTGCCTCTTGTACTATTTTTGTAGAAATACAAATGAAACATTTCTTAAAACTGCTGAGTATGCTTAGTGAAGGTACTGCTCTCCTTCATCCACCGCTCATTTCTGCCTTTTACCCCACTGCCGGAAAACAGTGGTTCAGAGGGACTCGGGTGAAGCCCGAGGTTGCCAGATTCAGACACAAATAATTTTTAACACAATAAAGTACTGTGGACATACTTATTACACATTAAAATAAACCACAGACATTATGTGACATTCAACCCTAACTGGACACCTGTGTTGCTCTTACAGCCCTAACAAAGTGATGGCACTGGGCTGACGAGTGACTGCTCTCTCCTTCCTCGGGCACTGTGGTCAGTGGGAGGCTTCCGTCCCATCCCTCCCCAGGGGCCGGCACTGCACACCTGCAGCAGTGTCCTGTGCTGCTTCAGGAGGCTCAGATGTGGCCCCGTTAATCCATCCCGAGTAAGAAACCCTGCAACCAAGAGGGTCACGTCCAGGAAGAAGAGCGGAAAACACTGGTAGGAGGGCTATACTCACCTCTGCATCCAGAATGGGAGACCCCTGCCCTAGATCTGGGGTACAGAAGGGAGACGCCCTGGATTCAGTGCGGTGCCAGGTGTGTGAAGACCACACAACGGCTCTCCTGACAACCCTGCTACACTGAAGAGCAAAGTTAAAAACATGTCTGTTAAGATGATCGTGGGACTGCAGGGCCTGCTGGTGTCTCTGAATATTATTTTTTTATGGAGCTCATTTTTAATATCGGTGCTTTTAGGGTGAATGTAAATAAACCCAATCATGCAATAAATTCAGTGCGCTCTTTTTTATTTTGCCGATTTCAGCTAAAACACCGTAAATCTTCTCCTGGAAGCAGCATTTTTCAAGATAACAGAGGCAGCACTAGGATTTTGATACTCACTAAAAAAATAATAAACAAGCAACGGACTTCAGAACCCTCCTCCAAGTGCCTGTGTTCACACCAACAGGCCAGCCCTGTGTTGTGTCCTCTCTTCCCCCTCCTGCCAAGGGATCATTCCAGTACCACCATAATCCCAGGAGAGAGGGGCCCTTTTTTTGTGTGTAAGAGAGAATGGAAAATATGACCACTTTACACACAGCAAAATGAAACCGCCTCTATCATGAAATAACCATCTACTCTAGTTTCCCCCAAAGATTCCGCTGATGCCAATTTCAGTGAACAGCAGTTGGAAGGGACATAAAAGCCGGTCACCATTCTTTACAGCAGAAGCAGCCCAGTTGGAACCTGACCCCTGCATATACTGTATACCCATGTATACGTGCAAGATGGGAAGTATATGCCTATATATAAATATAAATACATATAAAGCTAACTTTCAGTGTTCGGAAAACAAAAGCTATCCCCATATAACAGCCAAATTCTGACATAACTCAATTTGGACACCTCATCTGGTGTGCACTGCACTCATTCGCAGTGTAAACCCCGCCGCGCCGGGCAATGATATACTGTAATGTCACATCGCAATCTGGATTTACTATAAAGGGCCGCTGACGAGCTTCAGGGCAGTAAACACTGCAGCGAGGTGTATTTCACACTGAGCTGGTTTTTATGAAGAACACTTCACCGCCCAGGCACGGCACCTGCATGATGAATGGTGAGAGATGCCTGACAAGCTTCATCATTGTTTGTAAATCTTAACTGTTCCTGCTCACTAACTCTGGAGGCAATTTTCAAAGACAGCGGCCGACAGAAGGACAGCACAGCTTTCCTGAAGGTTATTCAAGTTGTACTTGGCCTGGGCTGGGCCTCTGAGGAGCTGAGGAGGGAACATAAACTCCAGAGTTACTCCACACTGTGCCCGAGAAAAACTGCTGAGGCCCAGTGGAGTCAAGTCAGATTCAAGTGAGGAAACCTCACTCAAGATCATGTAGGACACTCTGCCAAGGGCAGCTGCTGTCCATCCAAGCTCTCACCCATGTTAGCACTGCCTCTTCAGGATTTTTAAAGACGAGTGGTCCCTGAATGAGTAACAGAATCAGCAAGCTTGATGGGGTGTGATGTGCCCACAGATGGATGGGGTTCCCTGCACTGAGCAGTCAGGAGCGGCCTGACGTCACACCTGCAGCCCATCAAGATAAAATGAGCCCTGAAAACACGGGCCAGCAGTGTCTCGTCATGGTGTTCAACCTGGTTCTCTCGGGACATTTGGGAGTTCCTAAAACCGTGCTTTCCAGAGCTCTGCTCTCTGTGTTCCCCACTGACTGCAATCTTTAGTCCAAAGGAAAGCCTCAGCCAAAGTGCCCTGTATTTAAGACAAACCAAAAATGTAAAATCCACCTCATGATAAGCCACTGACCGACTATGCAGAATATAAAGTACTGCTTCTCTCAAAAGTAATCTAAGGATGGGACTCCCTTGGCAGTCCAGTGGTCATGGGTTTGACCCCTGGCCAGAGAACTAAGATCCCACTTGCCATGGGCACAGCCAAAGGGAAAAAAATTACCTGGGGAAAATCAACAAGCCTTTTATTCACACTAATTTTAAAATAATAATCATGTCCACGGAGGGGGAAAAAACTTTTAAAAGGAGTTTTTCTATTTGCACTTTGAATTTCAAAGCTAATAATTAGCTATTTAATTTTGTAATCTTTGCCTTTGTCAAATATTGGACTTTGTTGCACTATCCCTCCTGTTAAATTAAAAAAATTCAAATATCATCACAAAATCAAACATTGACTTTACCATGTTAATCAAGAGATAAACATGTTTTGAAGTTTACATTCAGCTTTAGAAATAGTCATGTAAACACCACACCTGATACCCTGTGAGTTTTTTTAAGGCTATTTTTGGGGTTTTTGAGCAGCTCAGTCATCACTTTCCTCAGCTTTTCTACCTGCGGCAGGAAATGAGGAACCCTTCTCTTGCCTACTTCAGACATTGTCTCCATGTCTCACTGTCCTCATCTGCTAAATGGGGATAATACTACGACCATGAGACTTAAATGCGCTATCCCCACAACACACACATGCATGGTGTTATAGACAGTATGAGAGTTACGTGTTTGTGGGAAAAGGAAAGAGGGAAGAAGAAACCACAGGCTTCACCAGCAGAAAGAACACCAGGGAAATGGTTTCAGGAGCTGAGCTCCTATGTCTGCACCTCTTCTTCAGCTCTACAAATTGACTCAGAGGGGGCGCAGCATCCTGCCTGCAACTCCACCAAGCCTCTCTTGGCCTGAAGAGAGATGAAGCCTCTCTTGACTTCTCAGGGCTGTCACTAATCAAAAATCCATCACATTCAAAGCTTTAAGTCTTCAAGATTCAATCTTTCCAAAGAGAAGATTTGACATGATATAAATCTGGGAGATGTTGCAGCCTGGGGGGTTGCACCCCATGTTTTTCCATGACCTATTTATTTCACCAAGTGCTTTATCAGAATCCCCAACTCTGGGCCAGGGAGACACCTGCAGAAAGGACGCAGAGGTCAGTTTTTTATTCATACAAGAAACCATGAAACTCCCCAGGAGTTCTGAGAGCATAGCGCTTTGGGAGGCACCTAGAGGAACACAAAGATGAATGAATTCGCTCTCTGCCCTCCGTGTGTGAGGATACATCCTGACAATTCCTGCTGAAGTGCTGCAGTGAGTGAACTTCTTCCTTCATGAGCGAGTCTGATGCCCCTCAGTCTGACGTTGGGCCCTGCGAACTATGTGCTATTTCTAGACTGGTGGTGGCCTTGTCAAAAGGCAGCATGCTACACAGAAAACAAGTCAACATCCCATCACACTCTCTTGTTTCATGGAGGAAAGGAAAAGAAGTTGTCAGAAAAGACAGAAAGGAATTTGCTGGTTGTTCAGAGGTTAGGACTCTGCACTCTCACTGACGAGAGCCTGCACAAGCCATGCAGCCAAAAAAAAACAAAAAAGAATCCCAGAAGCCTGTGTGTCACCTGACTGTTCTCACCTGCAAAACAGGGGGCTCAACCTCACCATCTTTTGCTAAAATCCAACTCTAATGCATAACATCAAGTTCATTATATGGATGAAAGCCCAACCACTTCACGTTTCGTCACAACGACTTGTGGGGAAGGTAGCATATGCCATCACTGAAATCAGGCACTCCTAGATCTGACTTACAAAACCTAGGTGCTGGATGCATTCAGAAAACCCTATCTGGGGACACAGAGGCCTCTGTGAGCTGCCCAGACATCACAAAGGAACACGAGGCCTTCGACTCAGGAGGCCTTTCTGCTGACCTTGGCCATCTGACTTTTGGGTGAACTATAAACGCTCTGCCCCAGGCCTCACAGAGCTGCTCATGTCCTACGTGTGTTCGAGGACTTTTACATAAACAGCTCGTTATAGGAAATAAGCACCTCAACTGTGCTTCTGTCTCCTAGAAAAGGCAGAGTTTGAATGTAAGGAAGGGTGGGTTTGCATAGGACCCTGTCACTTCCTTGAGCTGGAAGAGGCCAAAGACCCAGGAGAAACAGGATGCCACAATCCTGACTTTCAAACTGAGACCATAAGACAAACAGACAAAAGCATCTAAGTATTTTCACCTTTACCATTTTAAATCTAAACCTCTCTGAAAATGCTGGCCAGCCACATATACTCTAAGAACTTCCTCAAGCAGTCAATATGGAGAGAAAAATGCCTGTTTACAGATATGAAGAGGCTTCCCTGGTAAAGAACCTGCCTGCAAGGCAGAAGACCTGGGTTCAGTCTCTGGGTTGGGAAGATCCCCTGGAGAAGGGCATGGCTACCCACTCCAGTATTCTGGCCTGGAGAATTCCCTGGGCAGAGGAGCCTGGCAGGCTGTGGTCCACGGGGTCACAAAGAGTCAGACAGGACTGAGGACTTCACTTTCACAGATACGAAATGCCACCTCCTTGCAGACGTGTGTGCATCTATTCACACAGCAGTATTACTGTGGAAACTGCCTTTTTATTCCAAGATGAGGAAGGATCATTTCCAGAATGCTCCTATCACCACTTTCTAAACAACTTGCAGCTGTTACTCTGACCTGGCTACTCTCATACATAAACAAACCAGCCCTCCACCTGGACACTAGGTCAGTATTTTTCAAATTATCTTCAAGGAGGGACCTGTTCTGTTGAAATCCTTTTTTCAGTTTCCAGTCTGCCACAATCTGATGCTTTTATAAAATACAATAAAAATGAATTTATAGAACCATAATGCAAAAAAATGGAAAATAGTGTGTTTTTTAGCTAGAGAAACTGGAACCCTCATACACTGTGGTGGGAATGTGAAGTGGTATCGCTGGTGTGAGGAACAGTTTGGAGGCTCCTCAAAAAATTAAACACAGAATTACCGTATGATCCAGCAATTCCACTCCCGGGTATATATGCCCAGAAGAACTAAAAACAAATCTTCAAACAAAGACTTGTTTGTGAATATCCATAGCGGTACTATTAACAACAGCCAAAAAAAAGTGGAAACAACTCAAATATCCGTTAACAGATAAACAAAATACAGTATATCCATACATATAATTAGGTTATCCTAAGGAAAGAAGTACTGATACATGCTACAACTTGTACGAGCTTTAAAAAAATTATGCTAAGCGAAAGAAGACAGTCCAAAAGGCCACATATTATGTTTCCGTTTACACAGAACATCTGAATAGGTAAGCCCACTGAAACAAGAAAGCAAACTAGTGGTTAAGAGGGACGGTGGAAGGGAGAACGCAGTGTTGGCTTCACGGGTATGGGGTTCACTGTAGGGGACAGAGATGACTTGAAACTAGGCAGGTAAAAGTGGCCAATCCTGTGACCTGCTAAACGCCACTGAAGTGTACACTTTAAGACGGTTAATGGTTAATTTTATGTCAGGTGGATTTTACGTCAATGTAAAAATGAAGTACTAGAAAAGTGAAAGGCAAGATCTACCAGCCCCAATATTTTTATTGTTCAATAGATAGAACTGGTTTGTCAAGTTGCTGTAAAGTTTTTGTTTACTCTTAATTCCTTTGCTGATCTCCTCTTAGACCAGTGACAAAACATGCCCAGCCTGTACCCTGGGGACCACTGCCCTATGAGGGGGTGTCCTTGGGGATCCCCCCCACTTTGCTTACTCAAGGGTCACTGCTATTATCCTGGACAGTTGTGCCCCCCCAACACACCCCATACCAGCTTATCTTAATATAACCTATTGTAATAACCTCCTTCTTTAAAAAAAGAAGGAAAGACTTTCCTTGAACTCACCACCTTCTCCAGGTACTGCTCCCCTCCCAGTAAGACTCCTCCAGGAGCTGTTTACACTCACTGCCTGGACGCTTCTCTCTCATGTGTCCTTGAATGCACAGTCAGGCTTTGGTCCCCACCTCCCCACCACACTGGCCACTCATCAAGCCACTGATCATTCTGATCATTTCTATCTTTCAACAGCCTATGGTCAAATCCAGTCCTCATCTGATCTATCAGCATTACTTAGCTGGTTCACAGAAATGCTTTCTTTCCCTGCCTCCCTAGATACCTTCATCTTACCTCATGGGCAGGAGAAGGCACCTACCTGGCTCCACCCTTTGCTGGTCCTGCTCATCTACCAAACCTCTCAACCTTGGCAGGCCTTAGAGCTCAATCCTCGGTCCTCTATTCTTTGTCTACACTCACTTCTCCAGGTGATCCTGCCATATTAACTTCAAGTAACACCTACACACTAAACTCTCAAGTTTTATTTCCAGCAGTGATACTTCCCCTCAACCTCAGACTTCATTCATCCAACCCCTAACTTGATGATCCACTTGGATGAATTATGTACATCTCACACTTGAGTGAAAGTTGCTCAGTCGTGTCCGACTCTTTTCGACCCCATGGAGTGGAGATTCCCAGGCTCCTCTTTCTGAGGGATTCTCCTGGAGTGGATAGGCACTCCCTTCTCCAGGGGACCTTCCTGACCCAGGGATTAAACCCAAGTCTCCTGCATTGCAGGCAAATATTTTTTTTACCATCTGAGCCACCAAGGACGTACACTTAACATATGCACGATTAACCTCCTAATTCCTGCAAATTTGTTTTTCCCATGAACTTCTTTACCTGCCCGAGTAAGTAGAAACCTCAAGTTCCTACTTGATCAGATCAAAAATTATAGTCATCCTTCACTTCTCCCTTTATGTCACATCCCAAATGCATCGCCAAATCTTTTGTTTCTATCTTCAAAATGTACCTAGAATTCAACCCTTCCACACCCCCACCCCAACTAAGCCACTGCCGTCTTTTGCAAGAATTACTGCAATAGCCTTCCAGCTGGTCTCCCTTTACCGTGCACCCCTACAGTCTGTTCTTAAACAAGAGCCAGAGTGATCTTTAAAAACCTCAGGCAGACATGTTACCCCTTTGCTGGAAATCCTCCAGGGGCTTTCCATCTACTTGAGATAAAAGCCAAAGTCCCTGCAATGGTTCATGAAGTCTTACACACCAAGCCCTCACCATTTCTGACCTAAGTCCTTATACTTCTCAGGACACAGAAGGAGACAGAATGGATCCTAGCCTTTTTGCAAAGAAAAACATTAAACAGAAGCAACACAGCAAAAGTAAAACTTCCCCTGTAATTCCTTCCCTCTCTACATTTCATTTTCATGTTACAATCTTCACCAAAACCATAAGAAAACCTTGAACTCGGACAGACTTCTTTAGATAACAAAGAGAGGTTTAAACTTACTTTAAAGAAACCAAAGAAAAATGGATTTAGTGGATAAATTTATACTTAAGACTTTACAAACAAAACATTCAATCTACTGAAAAGGCTGTTTTTCAAATTTCTTGTAAGTCCCCACATAGGATAATTGATATACTATTTGCAAATCATTATTTGTTAATGCAACCCACCATAGGATCTCAACTCAAACCTGGTAGAATTGATCAATGTAACTGGTAATCGGCCAGCCTCTATCACCTCCTCGCAGATGACTATCCTGATGCCCCATCCCTGTCCCCACATCCTCACCCCACTTACGAGAGGGCGTAAACAGCCCCCAGGTGTATCTGTGCAGACGATAAAACTGATGCCCCAGGAGATGACCCTGGGGTGTTCCTAATGACCCATAACTTTCTCCTTCCCTGTCCCTTCCCACCTGCTCTGCAAAAGTGTCATGCAATGGAGAAACCCAAGACACCATAAATTTGGAAGTTATAAAGCCGTTATTTCTTTAAAAAATAATCTGAGACTTGGATTTCCTATTAATTCACATTCTCCTTCTCCATGGCAATTTCAAAGTAGATATTGCTGAGATTCCACTGCATTTCTTCCTATCTCCCTCATGTCTGAAGCTTGCCCCTCCTGGTTAATTAACAGTGAGTTAGAGGACCAGAAGGTTACGCCTGAGGTCTCCTCACACCAGACTTTCAAACACACGTATCCCCAGAAAAGTTCTAGGAAATTTTAGGTGTTACTGACCCAGTCTCTCACTGTGGACACTGGGGTGGCTGGTCTTTTTTTTTTTTTCCTTTTCCCCCCATAACCTCTCTCCTTCTGAGTCTCTTCCTTTTCTGCCATAAATTCAAATGTCTACTGCGCCTCTCCAAATTCCTTCCTCTTCTCTAATAAATTTCCTCTTATCTTTTTGTCTTACTGCCTTGCTCTGAATTTACACCTCTGTCTCCAGAAATGCCAGTGCTTCTAAAAATATTCCATTATTCCTAGAGCAAAGAGCTCAGGCAATTTCTTCTCGAAAGTAAGTTTCAATCCTAATTTGCTATATGAACAAACATTTAACTGCTTCACTCCTAAATTGTGCCCTGGCTTCTTGAGACAATGAGTTAGGAATCTGACCTTTTGTTTTGGGATGGTGTCTTCTTAAAGACCAAGCTTACTTACAAATCATACTTACTACAAATCATATCCCTTTGTTCATTCATTCCCTCAAACTGATAAAAAAAACAGATATCACAGCAGCTAAAAAAGTATGTAAGATGTTCCCTGTCCTTAAGGATCTTATAATTCAAATTACAGAATCAAACGCAGCATGTAAAAAGGACCACATGGGCAAATATTAAATAGTATATATATTTATAAAACAGAATTGTGCTTGCCCACTCCTGAAAAAAGTGATTATTAATAAAACTCAAAGTGTAATCAACAATGTATGATTCAGTCTCTCCATAGTTCACACTGTCAGTCTCCTTGACCTATGTATTCCGTACTAACAAAACCCTTTAATTTAGTATGGAAAATAAACAGTAGCTTTCCTAGATTTCCTAGACTTCACTGTTCTGAATTTGGAAATCAAAGCATGGTTCTAATTTTCATTCTCTAAATACTCATTTTATAAAGAAGCCAATTCTTTATAGAGAATCAAGCTATCCAGAAAACCAGCTTCTTTTGTCCAGTACAGAGTTAAGTTCTAATAGTGGGTTTCTCTCCCAACTCACTATTGCTCTGATTTCCTGAATTGTGACTGCTCCTTACTTTCCTAGATCAAAACATGATGCTGAAATACAAAAAACTTAAAAACAGGACCTGAACACAGCAGCCATAAAAGATCTCCCTATCATCACAGTGTAAACACTAGGGAGAAAGTTAAAACTGAAGTTGAGGAATTGCGTATTTCAAAGTGCTCTGCCAGTTAAACAGTCATTTTTTATTTCCAAGCCATTATATCAGAGTTATTTGCATTGCTACTGCATAAACTCTGAGATCTATTGTATTAAAAAATGTTTTATTATGTTATTTCCTCCTGCGAAAGATGAATATACCTTCAATTTTACATTGGAAAAGTTTTGGAAAACTAGTCTTCAATACAGAGAGATTCATTCCACCAAAAATATCAGGACTTAACCACATTTGAAGGGCCCCTGATATTGCATACTGATCCTCCAGAAAATATATTTTTGGCTTCTGATCGGAGTCTCTATCTTATTCCTATTGCTCTGTGTGTCCAGAAGAGAGAAACAAGATACTGAGAATCAACCAAAGCAAAAATCACTCCATAACTAAGTACTTTAAAGGATACTTCTACAACCTTTCCAACAGCTGCTAACTGGTAAGCTGTTTGAGAGGACCAGAGACCCAGTGCTAGCAGGTATCCCCTCCACCTCAAATCCAGACCGTGTAACCAGGAACCTACCGCTCGCTTTGGCTTCCGAGTAAGAGGGGCTGTCCTCAAAAGTGAAGATCTGGGACATGCTCTGGCCCAGGTAGGAAGGAGGCGGGTAGTAAGAATGCATCCTGTACTGGGAACTCACTGGGTGGCGGTTCTCCGAGTTTTTCATCTGCTTAAGAAAAAAAGAGGGAATATGTTGAGACCACAGTTACACGTTACAAGAATTACCCAATTCTTTAAATTAACAGAATAATCTCTTGAAGTTGGAAATGTCCTCACCCATGAATAAGTATGCTCCTCCAGTGCACTATTTCTAGTATCTAGAAATAAGAGAAGTGTGCAGCCTGAAGTGCCTTTTCTATCCCAGGGTCCCCTCAAAGTACCCTTCTGATGCCAACTGGTCGAAGGATGCTCCACTAGTAAGTGCAAAAGAGAACGGGGCAGTAAAGATCAGAGAGTGCTGCTTATGAACCAAGACAACCCCTGTAACACTGACCGGCACGTCTGACCCGGAACAAGTTATTTAAAATGTGAAATAATATTTCACTCCCTCACATGTCTCCTCGTGTGTAAAACTGGCATCTTACAGTGTTATCTTTCAGTGTTCACATCAAGAGAATTTAAAAAAAAAAAAAAAAAAACAAGCACACCCTGTGTGAGAGTCAGCTGGTATCTTCAACGTGAGGCCACAGTGGACGCTCACTCAGAGCCCATTCCTGCCCCCTCCTATGCTCTTCCCTGCAGCCAAGAACCAAGTCTGGGGGCTGAGGCTCTCAGGCTCTCCCGTCTCCAGGCTCCTGGAGGTGATTTGGATTCCACTAACAGGACATGAAATGAGATCTGGAAGGCAGAATGGAGGCACATGATGCTCCTCTGGCAGGAGTGGCAGCTGACACTCAGCTGACCCATTTTTTTCTGGCAATCAGACCCTGCCTTGGGGACCTCAAGTAGCTTTAAGGTAAGGAGCAGTGCCTATAGCATTCTGACCGCTCATTAAAATCTAAGGAGATGGAACCGCCAGGCTTAACCGGAGTTCCCACTCCCGCTTTCCTAGCTCTTCCTGGCCACTTTCACAAACACTAGAATTATTCTGAATCCTGCACTGACCTAGCTAGTATAGACAGTGAGCACTAACCATGGGATCAGATCTACAGAGCAAGAACAGCCAGACCAATAGGGAGACTCTTATTACTTAGATTGCCTTTAAAAAACTAAATTCAGATGGTATTAACTTTATTTAAAAGGTCAACAATTTGCGACTGTTCAAGGATAAGCCAATTCTGTTTAAGAATTAAGAACTAATTTCAAAAATCATGTTTTTCAATCAGATCTTTATAAAGATAGATGATAAAGAAAGTACTACTAACTTGACAGAACCTGGTAGGATAGAAGTAGGTACTGGGCTTCCTCAAGATTTTCTATGAATGTCTAAATTCTGGACAATTTCCTACATGACATAGGGCTATGTGTATGGGCTCAACGTTATGGCTTTGCCTGGTGGAAAGGCCTAACTCCCTGTGCTAATCTGAGAAGTTTCAGGCATTCATTTTTGCCCTTCCCTACTGCTCCCTAGAGGATGCTGGCTCTAATACGGGTGAATTATTTCTTCTTGCAGAAGCAGACTCCATTCCACTTGATTATTTCCTTACAAGTGGAGTTTATCTGGCAAGTTCCCTTTATCCTTTCTAGTTTGCTTTTCTGATACACATAAAATGGCCTTTCTTCTAATTCTATCACGTCATTTTCATTTTCTACCATTATATAAATCTTTCCTAAATAAGAGGGCAGGCAAGCTGTACTTGGACTCAATCATTAAAGGCAGACAGTTTTTACCCTTTGGCTATTTCCAAGTCAGAAACCATTAAGAAGCCATGAAATCATTTAAACTGAGGATCAATGGTCAGTTGACTGCAGGGACATAGTTATCAATTAAGACTAGTGCTTCCCAGGGCTCTCTTAATGTGTATTCAAACAGCCTGGGGATCCTGTTAAAAAGTAGAATCTGACTCAGTAAGTGTGGGGTGGGGCCTCCCAGAGTGACATGCTCTCAATCAGGGTCTCAATCAGGAGGTGCCAATTCTGCTCAAGGGACTAAAATAAAGGAACCATTCTCTCCTGCTTGTAGCCCACAGGGGCTGTGACCAAAGGAAGACCAATGGTTTACAGCCATCAACTTTCTACCTGAACTGAGGGAAGGCGGGCTGATGTAAAAAGCATTTAAATTTTTTCATTCTTTTTCTTTCTACGTATGAAATTCTCCAGAGCTAAAGGATTTCCTTCAGGGGTCTGCTGTCATCTAGAATTGCTGCAGTGGGAGTCACAATCTCCAACACACCTTACATTAAAGAGCCATTTTTGCCTCTATAGCCCTATGTCAAGTCAAGCACCGAGTCTAAGTAATGAACACTGAATTAGAAACCAAGAGTAGACTTTTAAGTTCAGTGCACTAATGTAACCCATGGAGTCTCCCACTCTGGGTGCTGAGCTGGGCACCTCTTCTTCCAGTTTCACAGTATCCTACAGTCAAGCTCTTCAGGGAAAATGATTTTCTGTTTTTCCCATGTACAAGAAAACTGACAGGGCATCCCTGGTGGCTCAGTGGCAGAGAATCCGCCTGCCAATGCAGGAGAAAGGAGTCTGCTCCCTGATCGGGGAAGATCCCGCATGCCTTGGAGCAACTAAGCCGGTGCACCACTATGGAGCCCATGCTGTAGAGCCCACTTGCCACAACTGCTGAAGCCCTGGAGCCCACCCTCTGCAGGAAAAGAAGCCACCGCAGCTGGAGAAAAGCCCAACGCAGCAACGAAGACCCAGCACAGCCAAAAAATAATAAATACAGTTATATATTTTAAAAAACCCTGACGGGATTTGACCCTGAAGGCTCTGCAAAGTACCAAATCTTGTTCTTTTACTACGAATTTTATTGTAAAGCTTTTAAAAAAAATTTTCACTAGAGCAGGACTCAGCAAGTGTTTTCTGGTAAACGGCTAAAGAGTAAATATCTTCAGGCTTTGCAAGCCATGGGGTCTCTAGAAAATCAGTAAATGAATGGGCATGGCTATGTTCCAGTAAAACTTTATTTATAAAAAAGCACCCTAGTCCTCAACCTCACTCCCACTACAATTCAGGGAGGCTGAAGACCCAGCATCTAAGCCTTGGTTCCACCCCTTGAGCATCAGATTTCAATGGTCTGGGATGTGGCCTGGGCCCTGGGTCTTTTCAAAGCTCTCCAGGTAAATCCACTGTGACACCTGTATTCTAGGATTACCTATGTATTTCCCACACCCAGAGAAGTATGAAATCTCCAGTATCAAGTAAAAAATACAAAAGGTTAATTCTGACAGACTGACCAACTGGTGCCAATCCCAACGTGTATAATATTTGAAAAGATATTCAGATAAACCACGGATTTTTTTTTCTTTCAACTAAATCTTAAAACAAACACAATTTCAAAATCCATTCAGATGTGCTTTTCCTTAATTCCTTTTCTATATTTTCAGAAAGCATCATATATATTACCATATGTAAAAACACAACCACTGGGAAGCTGCTGTATAACACAGGGAGCTCAACTCAGTACTCGGTGACAACCTAGAGGGGTGGAATGGGGGAAGGGAGGTTCAAGAGGGAGTGAACATGTGTCTACTTAGGGCTGACTGATGGTGTTGAATGGCAGAAGCCAACACAATATTGCAAAGCAATTATCCTCCGATTAAAAATAACTTTTAATGTAAAAAACTAAGAAAGCATCAAGTAACAAGGATTATTTGGAAATAGGTTTTGAACTCAGACTTTTGATTTCTCCAGTGAATTCCCAAAAAACTGAGCTATAAAAGACGGAAAAGACACAAAGGGTCAGACTCCACCTGAGGTTATTAAAATGTGAACTTACTGAGGTCCCCAGTCACTTCACCTGCTCCTAGAGGAATAATCTAGAAATAACCATTCATGTGACAACCTGGACACAAGCAAGAGAGCCGGTTCAATCCATTTCTAACTGCACACGTAAACCTCCACAACGTGAAGTTAGAATTGAGTCGTGAGTCACCCAGAAAGTCCAGAAAACAGCATGGAAAGATGAGATTTAAAACTCAAGATCACTTCTTGCTTCCTTCTTACTCCTTTAAAAAAAAAAAAAATCAGTCTGCAACTCTAGGTGAGATAAAAACAGGTAAATAAGGAAACCTCTGAAACATCCTGTTTTACTTTAAACTAGCAGTACTCAGTGGGAGGTAACATGTCCCCTGGGGACATTTAGCAACTTCTGGAGACTCTTTTAACTGTCACACAGCAGGGAGTGTCGCTACTGGCCTCTAGTGAGCAGAGACCATCCTCCCGTGCACAGGGCAGCCTCACCACACAAAACTGTCCAGCCGTTTTGATACCACCAAGCTTGAGAAAACTTGCTTTAAACTAACCTAACACTACCCCCTTGTGCTCAGCTCTGCACCTCCAGCTAAAACAGCAAAGTTCTTCTGGAGGATACAAGGTGCTCCCAAACGAAAGGTCCTGTTCAGCTCTGCTGAAAGGATGCAGTTTTTCTTTCGTTTATGCAACACTCCCTTGTTTCTCCTCAAGGTTTTATTTTTTTATTCCTTTAAACAAACAAACCAAGTAAAACCTAAAAGTCCTGGATTCCAGTGAATTATGGCTACTATTATTATTAGCATGTGGTAGCTGGCAAGCAACAGGCATGTTTTATAATCTTATTACCCACCCCAGGTCTCTGAACCAGAGTATGACCTACAGACAGGAGCTGGGCTGGCAGAGAACGTGCATGGTATTAGTACTAACCCAGGAGGAAAACCTAAGAGCTTTGGGTTTTATTAAACTGTTGAGAACATACAGTGCAGTAAATCAGAAGCATAGGTTTCCTTCTTATATACCTCAGTCACCCTCTTTCTAAATAATAACAATAAAATCCCAACAGAATGTAAAAATGTTAGACCTCACTTCCTTTTAAAAAAAAAAATCCTAAATACTACTTACTGGTAGTCCATTAACACTTCAAATAGGAACAGTCTGGTCTCACACTGAACCAAACACTCCATCCAGGGACTGACTAAAAGAGTCCTCAAGACCAAGTACTGGTCTGCTTTATATCAAGCAGGGCTGAGCTGCACAGAATTAGAGTTGGTGAAGAAACGGAATGGTCTTCGTAAGAAGAGTGACTGTATAGGGTAATAACCCTAATTGCAAGGAGGGGGGATTCAGGACGGTGGGACACATGTACAGCCATGGATGATTCATGTCAGTGCATGACAAAAACCACCACAATATTGTGAAGTAATTAGCCTCCAATTAAAATAAATAGATAAATTAAAAAAAAAAGAAAACAGGGTTGTTATAGCATATAAAGCTAAGACCCCAGCTCTGTAATTTTAAGATGCACAAATATGACTATATTTGCTTTAGTACTTTATATTAATAGTCTCAAAGTGTTTATATAATATTTTAATTGTATATGATCATCTTTTTCCATTTAATGTGATATATTAAATATTTCAGTCATTCATAAATAAGACAAATAATCCTAATTGCAAAACCTTTGGTTTTACGAATAGAAAAATTTCTACGAAAGCAAGCTTCACATGCTGGAATTATTGGTCTTCTAGTGAAGTTAAGAGTGGAGGTTAGGGCTGACTTTTGCCCCCATTAGAGGATGTCTTGATTTTCTTTTAAATAATAGTTGTATTTATTTTTGGCTGTGTTGAGTCTTCACTGCTGAGAGGGCTTTTCTCTAGGTGCAGCTACTAGGGCTACTCTCTGTTGCGGTGCAGGGGGCTTCTCACTGCGGTGGCTTCTCTCGTTACAGAGCGCAGGCTCCAGGGTGTGCGGCCCCAGGCTGCAGCATGAGGGCTCAGCAGCCACAGCCCGTGGGCTCTAGAGCGCAGGCTCAGTAGCTGTGCCGCACGCGCTTAGGTGCTCCGTGGCATGTCAGGGCTTCCCGGATCAAAGACTGAACCTGTGTCTCCTGCAATGGCAGGTGGATTCTATGCCACTGAGCCCCCAGGGACGCCTGGATTCCTTTAGTTTTAACAGAAGCTTCTTTTCAAACTATTTGAATGGGATGCCTGATCACACACTGAGTGTCTTCCTAGTCCAGGGACCTTATCTAGGCCAGGTGCTTCCCCTGGAGGTAACTACCTATCCACCTTCTTAAATAGGCACCTGATTTATCCTCTCAGACCCCACACATCATATCTGGAAGGAGTTATTTTTATATGATTGCTGTTATACACACAGTTCAGAGATTACTGAAATATCAACCAGCCCAATGCTGAGTCAGCACCACAAGCAGCCTCCCCACAGCTAGACTCTGTTCCTCCCTTCTTGCTTCCCTGGAGGTTAGTTCTCTCTCCTGACTTTATTAGGAGTTAACCTCCTCTGCAGGGCCCACCTCGCTTTCTCTAAGGTTCTACATTATTGAGTGCCTGCCACTTCCCTCTCTAAAGCCAGGAAGAGAAAAGGGAACAGGGAGACTGGCCTGTGAGGACTCAGGCCCATGGCCCTGGGCACTCCTTCAATGGGGGAAGGAGCTGTGTTTGAGGGTTAGCACTTAGATACTGGAGAACATAAGAACGGTTGTCCAGAAATGGAAGAGATGCTCTTCCTCCTTAGAGGAGATGGGAGGGGGAAAGCACGTGTATGCAAATATAGCAGAGAGGACAAATAATTTAAGAAATGATAAATCTAAGGTGTTGAAAATTGTAACCCCCACGTTGCCCAAAGTTTCAAACTTGCTAAAGTACATGCTAAAGCTATGACACCTGCTAAAACAAAACAAAACTTACATGGGCGAGCTCTTCAAAAATGCCAGAAGAAAAGCAGCTAAATTCCAGGCAGGACTAATAACAGAGATTTTAAAACATAAAAACACCATAAGATGAACCATGGGAAAAACATAAACTCTGGAGAAGACATAGAATAGGAATTCATGTCATTTTACAAACTTTAGAAGATGGGAATTGCATATGAAACCAGATTACAGCTGCATTTATTAGCAGTCCATTTTGATTGTCCTTAGTGAAAAAAGAAAAGATGCAAATATCCCCACATTTACAAAAGTCCAAGTTAATTTGCTAAAACTTGTGTTGCTCAGTTGGTTGTTTTCCCATCAGCATCAGCAGTACAGACAGCAGTTTACTCTCTTACACAGTGACCCTTTGTGCGTGCGTGCTTAGTTGCTCAGTCGTGTCTGACTCGACTCTTTGCAACCCATGGACGAGAGCCCACCTGAAGCCCACTGTCCATGGGCTTCTCCAGGCAAGAATACTGGAGTGGGTTGCCATGCCCTCCTCCAGGGGATAGTCCTGACCAAAGGATCAAACTCGCATCTCTTGTGTTTCTTGCACTGGCAGACGGGTTCTTTACCACCAGCGCAATGGGCCCCAAATAATTCAGCTACTGCAATCAGCAAATACATATTTTTAAAAACAGTATTTAAAGAAATGAAATAAAACAAAGTTAAACAGAAATATGAAAATTCACTGCATATAATATGGAAAGAGCTATTTTATGAAATTTTAATTTTGTGTTTGTACGTAGGTATAAATATATGCTGGCTCACAAGATAAAACATTTCTTACTGTGGATCTTGGTCTAAAATGTCTGAAAGACATTGGTGTAAGAATTAGGTGAAGGGAAATAAGGACCTTGAAAAACAGGTACATGGTAAGAAAAAACAAAACCCTGGAAACGGTTCCTTTTCCTGGAAACTGGAAGTGTTTTATGCATTTCCGGGGTTAACAAAATAGAAGGGGGGTTCATTTGGAACCAGTCTCTGGGACCAGCCCAGTGCTTTCCTCATTTTTCCTAAACCACAAACTTACACAGGATTTTCTAGCTCCTTTAGAGCTAGAAAACTTGTATTTGTCTCATTCACAAATCGAAAACCACAAACCCTGACTTTCCAACCAAAATCATACAGAGCCAGGCAGAAATGCAAGCACCATTCACATAAAAGGCAACAGGAAATAGCTTCAGTGAAAGAGCTGGTTTGTATTTTTAAATTTCTGTTAATAACTATCAAGACACAGCACTCTCCACTTTCTATAACATGCAAGGCTCTCAGAGCATTACATACGCCTCTGTAGACAGGTGGAGGGGGCTTAGGAATGGTGACATCCTTAATGAAACCTTCCAGAGAAATGTAACTGGCCATATCTCACAGCTGCGGGGATGGGGTGGGATGGAAACCAGATACTTGAGTCCTCATAATGTAACCATCATGAACGCAGGAAGAAACTGCTCAGAGACATCATCAAACCTGGTTCCACTCACAAAGGGATTAGGCAGAGAAGGCAGCATGCAAGGCAAGTCGGCCTCAGAAGGATCTCTGCTAAATGGCTACCTTTCCCATTCTAAACGAAGGCCTATTATAATATATAATCATATTATATACTTAAATATATTTAAGTTAAATATATATAAGATACAACTAATAAATATATTAAACTTTAAGCACATT